>JANAVB010034620.1:0-510000 GCA_029216955.1 Iris pallida
TAGAGCGAGAGGGGCTTGAAGCCCAAGAGGGAGCGTGATCTTTTCTCGGGGCTAGTAGCAGCGCAGGGGCTGCTAAGCGCCCTCAGCTTCAATATCGTTCTTTCCAGCCTCACCAGCTGCAGGTCCAGGCCAGAGCACCGGTTCAGCAGCAGGTGCAGCACACTCAGCAGAGGCAGGCACAACATGGGGCTCCTTGCGGCTACTACAAGAAGCCCGGGACATCTGGAAGGTCTGCCGGAAGAGGCTGGCTTGTGCCTCTAATACGGGGAGGCTGGATATCAGTTGAGAGATTGTCCTACGAACCATCGCCGTGCAGCTCAGGGAGCACAGGGTAGGCCACCTATGGCACCGCATCACGCCCTCCACCAGCAGCGGGATATACCCGCCAGGACAGGGCTTTTGCGATGGCAGTTGAGGATCCTGCACGCATTGGACTAGGAGGTAGGGTCTTGCTCTTTCTTTTACCTGTCTCTCCGCCCATTGATTGATTATTGCTTTCTTAGTACTTTTAGTTTGCATATGTGATGATCATGCTAGATTAAATAGAAAACCCCAATGAAGACTGCAATAACACGATACTGTAGAGATTTAAAACCATGCATGTGTTCTGATTTCCTGGGTTACATGTTATATAACTTAGGATAAAATTTAGTAGACCTTGATTGTTGGGTGCTTGACCTAGAGAAGAGTACGACCGTTTGAATTTCGAGGACGAATTTTTTTTAAGGAGGGTAGATTTGTCACCCCCAGTTTTTGAATTAGGGGTATTTTATCATTTTTCAAGTTTTATAATTTTTAGAAATTTTATTTGATTTTATGTGATTTTTTGGGATTTATTTGGGTTGGTTTGGATTTTATCCAATTCAGACTCAAATTGGAGACCCGGGTAGCCTGGACCCTAGTGGGACCCACAAACTAGCTGTGTTTGGCCCACACACTATCATAATTGGGCTAGAAATTATTAACCCAACTTCCATAGCTTAATTAGTCATTTTAGAGGCTAATTTGGTTAGTTAGAAACAAACCGAACCAAACCCCATTCAAATTAAACCCAAACCAAGTCAAATGGGTTAGGGGCTTATTGGATCCCAACCCAATAGCCCCCAAGGAGGTGGCCGGCCATGAGAAGACCCCCCCTTTGCTTCTCCTCTAAGAAAAATACTCCCTCTCTCTCTCACAAATTCTTCTTTCTTCCAAGCTTTCTCTCTCCCTCTCCAAGAACCTAGGTATGCATTTAAACCCTAATAAATTCCTCTTTCCCATTTAATGTCTTCACATTTATTGTAGGGAATGACATTCTCCACACTTTGCCCACCAATTTATAGGTTTTCCCTAGAATCTAGGTTAAGGAAATTAATAGGGGTTTTAATATATATAGTGGTATATGTATATGTATGTATATATATATATATATATATATATATATATATATATATATTTTAATATATATAAGGAAATTAATATATGTATGTATATGTATATATATGTATGTATATATATATATATATATATATATATATATATATATATATATATATATATATATATATATATATATATATATATGTATGTATATATATATATATATATATATATATATATATATATATATATATATATATATATATATATATTTTAATATATATAAGGAAATTAATATATGTATGTATATGTATATATATGTATATATATATATATATGTATGTATATATATATAATATATATATATATATATATATATATATATATATATATATATATATATATATATATATATATATATATATATGTGTGTGTGTGTGTGTGTGGTATATATGTATATATTAATGTGTATTTGTTTGGGTAGAGGAATGGAAATGGTGGTGGTGTTGTCATGGGAGTTGTGGTGAGAGGGTGTGTGGTTGTGTGTGTTTGTGAGAGTGTGTGTGTGTGTGTTTATATATATATATATATATGTGTATGAGTGTTTATATATATATATATATATATATATATATATATATATATATATATATATATATATATATATATATATATATATATGTGTGTGTGTGTGTGTGTATATATATATGTTTATGGAGATGTGTGTGTGTGTGTGTAGGTATAGGTATGTATAGATGAGGGTGTGAGAGTTGTGGAGATAGATGTATGGATATATGTATATATATATGAAGATATATATATATATATATATATATATATATATATATATATATATATATATATATATATATATATATATATATATATATATATATATAGATATCTATATATATATAGAGTGAAGTAGAGAGGAAGAAGAGAAGATAGGAGAAGAAGAAGAAATAAGAGGCAGCAGCTGCTGCTGTTTGCTGCAGCAGCAGCAGGGACAGCAGCAGCACAGCTGCTGTGACAGCAGCAAACCCCCCCCCCCCCCCATTTAACCCATTTCACCCCATGAACCCCCTATCCATATATATATGTATGTATATATATATATATAGATATAGATATAGATAGGTGTTTTTAGAGAGAAGAAATGAAGAGTAGAGTTGAAATGATAAGAAGTAGAAGGAGAAGTTTGGAAGAAGTTGGAGAAGAAATTTAAGAAGAATAAGGAAAATGAAGAGTAGAGTAGAGAATGAGAGAATAGGAAAATTAGAAGAAGAAGTTAGATAGGAGTAGAATTTGAAGAAGAAGGGAAAGGATAAGAAGAATTAGAGGGTATGGAAATTTAGAAGAAGTTAGGAGTTGAAGGGAATAGGAAGAAGGAAGGAAAGTAGAAAAGGAAAGAAGGGTTTTTAGGAGAATCGAGTTAGAGGGCGAATTTGAGCCCGGAGTATCGGATCGCGATGAAACTTGACGTAGGCCTAGGATACGTGATTTAGATTTTGCGGGTAGGCTCCCGAGTGGAAATCGGGGTCGTAGGGTGCCGGTATCGTGCCGTATCGGTGCGTATCATGAAATATTCAAGATTTTGGCAACGGGCCGTATCATGGACTGGATGTCCACTTTACCTAGGTATTATGGTAGATAATATATGTATAGGCTAGTATCATACTACCCTGGGGAGATCGGGTCAAAATATCAAGCGTAGGTAGGCTAACTAGATAATCGCCGAAGTTGGAATTTTGCCCTTTTTAAGGGTAAAATAGGAATTTTGCCTATGGCCAAGAAATGAGTTTCGAAGTACAAGATGGACTTGGATATAGGTTGTAGAGGTTGGTAATGGGTAGAAATAGCCGTCTAGACCTAGTTTTGACCCCGGTTGACCCCGGTTGACTTTTTAGGCCAAAAGTCAACTATGGGTCAACACTTTACCCAATTTAGTCTCAAATTCCATTAGACTTGTGCAGTTGACCGAAAGTCAACTGTTAGTCACCAATGACCTAGAGTTGACCTAGGATTGACCATAGTTGACCACAGTTGACCATGGTTGACCAGAGTTGACCAGTTGACCAAAAAGTCAACTGTTGACTCAAATCGATCCCGATTGATTTCGTTTGACTTGCATTGACCCAGTTTGACCCAGTTAGACCTAATATGACTTAGTTTGACCCCGTACAATCTAGTTTGACACGTCTTGACCTAGAATGACTTAATAGGATTCAAATTGATTTGATTTCATTTCCTAAACATAGTATTGATACGTCTTGTTCTCTATAGGTCCTCGAGACGCTTCATTTGCTCCGGTTGACATACCATATTATACTACAGGTGAGTACATTCTTTGACACTTTTCCAATTTATAATGATTGTTATGATTCATGTAATTAGTGTGGATATGCTTGTTCTCGACACATTGGTCACACGGATTGGTATTCATGGATCCCGACATGAGATATTATTCCTCTTTATCTTGGTATATCTTGTGCAAGCCCCCTTGTAGTTCTTGTGTAGTATATGGACACCGATTCTCGAGAAGACTTGCTCCCTTCTCGTAGAATCCCGTGTCTTAACGTGTCTTGCTTGGATCCACTCTACCAGTCGGGGACGGGGAGTACTAGTGTAGATGTGTGATCATTATCCACCTTGTTTATTCTTGTAGACCTTGAATGCTACCAATCCTACACTCCACGTGGGATTGGCTGATCATAACCTTGTGCAGACCCAAGCCGGCCACATATTGTTGCTAGTACTCACACACCTAGAGATATGATTCTTGATTCTTGTACATGCCATGATCAGTTTACTTGTCTTGTTCTAGCTCTAGTTTTACAGCTTACCTTGCCATGATACTCACATGTATATTCCATGATTTTCTTGTATATACTCTCTATTTACTGTCTTATAGCTTTTGTCATATCTTGTGAACTGTTGTTAGTAGATTGTACTCGTTCCATCCTGACAGGATATGTTAAAAATATTACAGATGCAGACGAGGGAGACTATTCTATCTACTACGGTCCGGATGACTTAGTGGGCCTAGACCTGGAGACTTTGGTCCAGCAGGGCTTAGCTCCGCCTGGCGAGACCTTACCCCTTGCTTAGTTAGAGTAGGTCTTTTATACTGGACTTTGTCTCCAGCTACTTTTGAGTCTGTTATTACTATGGACTGTATTAGAGACTTGGACTTGTATATATTCTTTGTGTTGGACTGGACAAGTTATATATTATTTTATCGTCTTGTTGTCTTTTCATTTCAGTCTTTACTTTGTTATCTTAGAGTCGTGATTGAGTACTCGTATATATATTCATTGCTTGTCCTCCGTTCGGAGTTGACCATATTATCGACAGGTTTTTGTTATATATATAAACTGTTTAGAAGTAGAAAAATCCACAGCGTTCCACGCCAATTTTTCGATGAGGGCTGGGCATTGTCGCATCACGTGCCCTTTTAGCGGGTGCGGGTCGTGACACCAGCAGGCCATCACTTTCCATCAATCGTCTGTCACCTTCACTGCTGCCTTTAGCATTTCGATTAGTACCTTCTTTTTAGAAGCACTACTATCGTTTGCTACGTATACGAAATCTTCTTAGATTTTCGTATTCTAGAATCCTTCTAGGATCTCTGGTTGTGCACCCTCCTAGAAGTGTTGCATTGGAACGTTGTTCTTACAACTGTTTCATTCGGTTTTCCATTGAAAATATTGTGCCCCGGTTCTAACAATCTCAAAGCTAGATCCGCCCAATAGAAAACTCTCGTGCCTCTCTACTCGATACCAACTTTAACAAACTGGAGAAGTTCGACGGAGAACACTTTCAAATATGGAAAAGAAAAATCATCCTCAATCTACAACTGGTGGACGTCGATCATGTGCTGATTGAGACTGAATCAACTATTCTAGAAGGACCGACAACTCTCGAAGGTGGTACAGCAGATGTCATTACTGCTGCACAAGTCAAATTGACCAAATGAAGAAGGGACAATAGTCTTTGTAGGCTATTGATTCTGAATGCTATGGAGGACTCCCTGGTAGAGTCATATTCCAAGAATACTTCTGCCAGGGACATCTGGGAGTCCTTGGGAAAGCTGTATGAAGATGACGACAATAGATCGAAAAATCTTCATCGTCGAGAAGTACTACAAATGGCTCTTCGAAGACGAGAAGGCAATGCTGCCTCAGGTAAAAGAGTTCTTGAAGTTGCGGCAGAAGCTAGAAGATGAGAAAATGCCCTTCGTCGACAAGTTTGTCGTTAGAGGGATTGTCTCTAAACTTTTTGCAGGATGGAGCACATTCTATGCAAGAATGCACCGGAAGAAGCTGGATATCAGCTTGGAAGGTCTCCTTCAAGAGATCCATGTTGGGGACGAAATGCGTTCTCAACAGAAGATGGACACTCTGTCCAAACAGTTGGCCAAGGCCAATCTGGTGCAGGCGAGAGAGCCCAAGGGGAAGCAGGTTGCTTCTCATCATAAAAAGAAGGATTCCACTAATCTGAAAGTGAAGGGTCCTTCATTCAAGCAACAGAAGTCCAAGTCCCACGTGACTTGCTTCAATGGTGGCAAAAAAGGCAACTACAAGAGTGAATGCAGATCCAAGCCTAAATAATCAGAGAAATGTGAGCCTATTAAGGTTTCTTTGGTTTCTAACCTCGTTGCTATGATCGTTCAGGTCACAACCTTGGGGTTGACTCTGACTGGTGGATAGACACCGGTGAGACATGCCATGTCTGTTCTGGAAAGGAATGGTTCGTCACATACCAGCCAACTTCTGAGAAGGTTGTCATGGCGAACCAAGCCCAAGCTGAAGTTTTGGAGATCGGGACTGTGGAGCTGAAACTCACTTTCGGAAATACTCTGACGCTGCAAGGAGTAAAGCATGTTTCGTTGATTGCCAAGAAACTAATCTTTAGGAGCCTTCTTAGCAACGCAGGCTTGAGGATGGACATTAATGCTGGTCAGATGGTGATGTCCAAGAAGGGAACATACTTTGGAAAGGGTTTTCAAACCGAAGGAATGTTTAAAATTCAGCTTGTAAACCAGTCTGATGAAATAAATGCAATCGCTTTTTATGATTATTCTCTTGAGTTGTGGCATAATAGGCTAGGACATGTTCATTGTAAAAGAATAAACAAAATATCTAGTCTTGGACTTATCTCCAAATGTGGAGGTAAGGTAGAGGTGTGAAGTATGTGCTCAGACTAAGATCACTAGAAAACACTTTCATCGGGTCAATAGAAGCACAGATCTTCTGGACTTAGTACACTCCGATATCTGTGACTTCAAACAATTCTTTACAAAAATTGGAATGAAGCATTTCATAACCTTTATTGATGACTTCTCTAAGTACGCATTCGTCTACTTGCTAAAATCAAAAAACGAAGCATTCGAGAATTTCAAGGAGTTCAAAGCCGAAGCTGAACGGCAAACTGGACAACAACTCAAGAGGTTGAGGAGTGATCGAGGCAGAGAATATCGGTCTCATAAATTCGCATCATTCTGCAAAGAACATGGAATCATCTGCGAGACTACTGCTCTGTATTCTCCTCAGTCTAGCGGAGTAGCAGAGAGGAAGAACCGAACGTTGACAGAAATGATGAACTCAATGCTGCTAGCTGCAGGTCTTCCAAAATGTTACTGGGGATAAGCTGCATTAACGGCCACTTTCATTCTGAATAGAGTGCCTTATGCAACTTTTAACATAACTCCTCATGAACTCTGGTTCAAAGTCAGACCTAACTTGAATGTTATTCGAGTGTGGAGGTGTCTGGCTTAAGTGAAGCTCCCAGATCTAAAGATTCAGAAGCTGGAGACAAGGACTACGAAGGCGATCTTCTTGGGGTATGCTGAGAAGAGTGATGCTCGGAGATTCCTTGACATTGATTCAAATCATATCATCGAATCTTACGATGCTGAATATTTTGAAGACAAGTTTGCAGACACAAAAATATTATTCTCCCAGACATTCAGGAGAATGATATATGTGCAAATGAGACTGAGATCTCATATGAGCCCGTAGTCCAAGATAAAGTTGATGGTGGAGAAACAACAATTGAACCAGAACTCGCTGAGCCGTCGACGAAGCGAGCAAGGAGGTCGAAGAGCTTCGGAGATGACTTCGTCACCTATCATGTGGAAGCAGATCCGCTTACCTATGATGAGGCGATGAAGACCAGAGATGCTGTCTTCTGGAAGGAGGCAATAGACAATAAAATTGACTCAATTACCTCCAATAACACATGGGTGTTAGTTGATTTGCCCGAAGGAGAAAAATCTATCGGATGCAAGTGGATCTTCAAGAATGTAACGCCCCAATCCCAAAATACGTAGGACTAGGAACATAGACATGCCAGCCGTATAATAAATATACGTAAGCTGTAAAATACAGTAGAACCATGACTAATCTCATCCACACAAAATAAATGAATAAAAGATATCATATGATGATAATGAATTATCTTAATACAATATGTTGGACGGAGATAAATCTACTACCAACAAGTAAAGAAAAAATACATAAGAAAAGAAATAATTTTGGCGAGCGAAGCGAAGACGATCCGAGCGCAATTATCCTCGAAGAAATGGAGATGGTCACGGCTAGAGCTAGAGTACCTGCGCAAGACAAGAGCACACACCTGGCGAGATAACCAGACCCTCAGAGGGACGTAACAAGACACATAATATCATGCCATATAAACTGAATAAATATTGCTCAAATAAATAAGTCAATTGAATTATAACATGGTCTAATACACACCTATTGAACTAGCTTACCATCCCCCAACCAAACAAGGGCATGAGATGGTAAACTAATTTACGATGATCTATCTTTCCATGCTATAAATCTAATAAGGTATCCGGACCCCAACAAGGTTCAATACCTTCTCATATTCGAAGTAGTAAGTCACACCTACAACCAAACAAGGACAAGATGTGACAAACTAATCTGCGATAAGTTATTGTTCCAGGCCACGGTCAGATACAAGCACCCAAACCAAAAGTACTCGTACCTAACGAAAAAAGGTAGCCTAACCATTCTAAGTGAAATATAGTTAAGAACAATCCTTCATACGCATAGGCCCTGGCTAAATAGGATCGACATGGTCCCCCCTTGGGCCACCAGAGGCCCAATCAATAAGAGCATAATGTTCCGCAGAACGTCAGTGGCCGTCAGTAATCATAGATAATCTTATCCGCGTCTCCGACGGAGCTCACGGGTTACAAAAGGGAAAGTGAATCGAAGCCCATATGCTAAGGAATTTGAAGAACAGATGGCAACTCTAGAGGGGGGTGAATAGAGTATGTATAGAAAATAACCAATTAAAAATTAACTCTTTCACAATCTATAAATAATCAGAGTAAAATGCGAAAAGTAAATGGAGATCAGGAAAGCATACGCAAATACAGCGATTTTAACCTGGTTTTCCTCGTGGAGGACTAGTCCAGGCCTGAGAACTCTAGCTCAGGATTAAATCCACTATTTGTGAAATAGTAGTTTACAACCCGTACCTTTTCTTCAGAAGAGCACGTCAACTTCTTACAGAGAATCGCAGTGGCGATTGCTTGGAATTTTCCAAGCGACTTCTTCAACTCTTGCACAAGAATCCTAACTGAGAGATGCTGAGCACTCGAGACTTACGAGGCTTGTGGCTAGTAGATGGGAAGGGTATGGCTTATTTGAGCTTTAAGAGAGAAGAGAAGAGAAGATTGGATGATTTGAAATGAGAGAATTCTTGGCCTATTTATAGGGTTTTTTGTAGGCAGAATTCTGCCAAAATTCGGATAGAAAATTTCAAATATTTGGCCGTTGAACAACTTGCAACCAGCTAACCCTAAAATTAAGGTTGCTGATTTTTAGGGGACAGAGTTCGGCCTGAACTCTGTGTGGAGGCAGAGTTCGGCCCGAACTCTGTCTCCAGAGCACAGAGCTGGTTCTTGGGGACCAATAGACATTTTCTGGATGGTAGAGTTAAGGGATTATTGGATAGGCTATAGGTCAAGTCTCAAGAGCTCAGCATGACACAGTTTACATCAATCTAGACTCAATAGAAGTATAAAATACAGACTCATATACAACTGAAATGCAAAGACTGAGCTGTCGTCTGTCTTGAGCTTGATGTAGACGTCGTGTGTCGTATTGAATTATTACAAGTATTATTTAGTCAATGTTATCAATATTTGGTTGACTGTGACTTTGTGTCAACAATCTCCCCCATATTAATAATTGACAAAATAATAAATGTATATTCAATATTCATACCTGGACACAGTCAATGACGAAAATATAGCTCCCCCATAATCGGTGCTGAGCTAGACAAACTAGGTCCCCCATAATCGGTGCCGAGCTAGACAAAATAGCTCCCCCATAATCAATACGTTGAACCTGTTGGCCTGATAAGGAACATCTCCCAAAAGCACCAAAAAGCACATATATACGAAAAGAACATATAAACCAAGAATATACATATCTCCCCCTTTTGGCATTTAGCAATATAAGTAATAATTAAGCAACCACACCAAAAAGAGAAAAAATGCATATGAATGAATAGAACAATCAACTAGCATAGAATAATAGAACTATGATAAGCATAAGAGTTATCACTCACAACCAGAGTCATCAAACCATCAGAGTTTAGTACAAACCAAGTACATAAATCCAAATAGAACAACTAAATAACTGGAAAGCAGAAAACATAAACTAGGATCAACAGCAGCATCATCAGATAGTAGCCATCTCCATCATGGAGCACGAGAGGGTCCAGCGGTGTCTGAAGAACCAGGGAAGGAACGGCTGGGGTCCACAAAGGCAGCATCTGGATCCATGTAGCGCATGACCCAAGGATCGTTAATGCGATGGCCCGCACGACCAGGATCCCGCTCCATGGGAATGGACATAGAAGGATGACAAGACATGGAATACCGTATATCGTGCAGCGGGTTGCCGAGGGCACTCATCTGCAGAGTAGTACGATAGTCCAGCTGAGTCCAGCGATCGTCCTCGAGGGCGAAACGATCCCGGAGCATGGTCTGGATGGAGTCTAGGGTAGCAGGAGGAGGTGGCGCATCATGTCCAAGTGGAGGGGCGTCGGGCTCCTCATCATCAGAATGCTCAAAAGTGGCAGGAGAGGCTACGACTGCATGAAGTCGTCTGGCCTTGGATAGGAAGGCAGGAGCAGGCAAGAAAGGACAGGCATCAAATGGTACATAGAACACACGAAAGACCATAGGAAGATATAAGGCAAAAACCAAGGCTCGTGGTTTCTTCCTATAGTTAATCATCCAGTCCATCATGGTACGTGAAAGATTGAATGGAACACCAAAGTGAAGATGATAAAGAGCAGATATTTCAAAATAAGTAATTTCATCGGTAGAACCCGCCTTGGGTAGAATGGTGTTAAAGATGATCCGATGAAGTTCATAGAAATAGGGGTTTAGATATTTAGCCATAAGCTTGCGAGGACGTGTGTTCGGAGTACACAAGTCGTCCTTGAAGCTATCAAGGGAAGTCCCGTCGGGAAAGCGGAAAGACCGAGCTTCAACAAGCTTTTTCCAAGAATTGGGCTCTTAAAGTTCAAGATATTCGGCTAAGTCAAAGTCATCAAAGGATATATCAATACCCGCAACTCGTGAATAAATGTGGGTGTCATTATAGGTCAAGTTGCAGTAGAACATTTGTATGGCACTACGATAGATAACAGAATTTGCAGTGACTAGCTCATCAAGGCAAAGGTCATGAAATAATGAATCATATTGAGAGAAAAGTGTGAAGTTAATTGGATGTCCCGCAAATACCGGACGGGTCCGAAAATCACTAAACCACTCGTTGGACGCGTCTAGTGATACAAATAATCGGTCGTCATAAGTATTAGGGTTGCGGGGACGAGATGGGTTGAACAACGGATGAGGTGGTTGTTGTTGTTCAACGGGTTGCTCAACGGGAGGAGGAGGATTCGACGAGGAAGCTCCCTCGGTTCGAGATCTCTTCCCACGGTTGAGCAAGCGAGGAGCCATTGCACAAAATAGAGAAATTGAAATAGAGAAGAAGAGTGAGTTATACTTCAAATAAATGATGAACAGTGAAAGAGAATGAGAAAATAGCCCTTCTCCTTGATTTTGGTGAGAAATGGAGCACTATGGAGAGAAAACTAGGGTTAGGGTTTGGGAAAATAGTGGTAGAGAGGTGGAAGAGGTGGTAAGAATGAAGAAGAGGGAAGAGAAACCGAATATAAGGGAAGGGTTTCTCTTGGTCGGAGTGAATCTGGACCATTGGATCAAGTTTGATCAAACGGCTGGAGCTGTCCCCGATTCTGGAATAGAGAGGCCGAACTCGGCCGAACTCTGGTAAGGGCAGAGTTCGGCCCGAGTTCTGGGTCTATGTCCCAGAACTAAATTCAGGCTAGGAGGATGAAAAAAAAGGTTAAGTATGGGAAATCAATATGAGTTATAAAAAAATGCTTAAAAAATTCAATCAACCAGACAGTGAAGTAGAAGGATAGCAGTATAAAATTAGAAAATAGCATGTCAGCAGGTAATAAATCAAAACGTACCGTATAAGAAATAAGGAAATATATCATAATTCAATAGTTTGAAGTTGCCATGGGTTAGCTGCAGGGGCCGGATCCCCGCTAGCGGTAGTCCAGAGGACTAGTGCACCGTGTCGCTTAGGCTTTTACGCCTTATTGTCAGAAGGGCCCTTTCGGCTTGTACCCACAGCAAGTTCATCATGAGAGAATCATAATATAATCGATATTTATGCAGGTGTAGTTTTAATTTATGACAGCTTCATCTAAAATTCCAAGTTCACGACAAAGGAAATTGAAGCGCTCTTCGGATAATGGCTTAGTAAAGAAGTCTGCTAACTGATGATCGGTGTCAATAAACTCTAAGTTAATCGTACCGTTTTGCTGATGATCGCGCAAAAAGTGGTATCGAATCTCAATGTATTTTGTGCTTGAGTGACAGATTGGTTCTTAGTCAAGTTTATAGCACTAGTGTTGTCACAAAATATTGGAATGTGCATGAAAGATAAGTTATAGTCTTCAAGGGTTTGCTTCATCCATAGAATTTGTGCACAAAAATGCCCAGCTGCGATGTATTCAGCTTCTGTTGTGGATAGTGTGACAGAATTCTGCTTCTTGCTAAACCAAGAGACTAAAGCCTTTCCTAATAAATGACACGTGCCGCTCGTACTTTTACGGTCGACCTTGCACCCAGCGAAGTCAGCATCAGAGTAACCAATGAGGTCAAATGATGTTGACTTGGGATACCATAGGCCCACTGTAACGTACCCTTAAGGTATCGAAAGATACGCTTAACCGCAGTCATATGAGATTCCTTAGAATTTGCTTGATATCTAGCACATAAGCAAACGCTAAACATGATATCGGGACGACTAGCAGTTAAATAAAGTAAGTTGCCTATCATACCTTGATACTTACGTTGATCTACGGGTTTGCCACTCTCATCTGGTTCGAGTTTGGTTGAAGTGGTCATTGGAGTGCTGATTGGTTTGACGTTGTCAAGATCGAACTTCTTCAGCATGTCCTTTGTATACTTCGACTGACAGATAAAAGTTCCATTAGCCATTTGTTTCACTTGTAGACCAAGAAGGTAGTTGAGCTCTCCCATCATGCTCATCTCAAATTCCGTCTGCATACACTTCGCAAATTCTTGACAGAGGGTTTCATCAGTAGAACCAAAAATGATATCATCTACATATATTTGAATTAAAAGAATAGTGTCTTTAAAAGATTTTATAAAAAGTGTAGTGTCAATTTTCCCTTTTGAAAAACCTTTCTCAAGCAAGAGACTGCTTAGCCTTTCATACCAAGCTCTAGGGGCTTGTTTAAGGCCATATAGCGCTTTTTTTAGCTTGAACACGTGGTCGGAAAATTTATGATTTTCAAAGCCAGGGGGTTGTTTTACATAAACTTTCTCCTTAATAAACCCATTTAAGAAAGCACTTTTCACATCCATTTGGAATAGTTTGAAATTTTGATAATTTGCAAATGCACAAAGCATCCGAATGGATTCTAGTCTAGCAACAGGAGCATACGTCTCATCGTAGTCGATACCTTCCTCTTGGTTGTATCCTTGAGCTACTAGACGAGCTTTGTTGCGTGTGACTGAACCATCTTCATTCATTTTGTTTCTAAACACCCATTTAGTACCAATTATCGAGTGATTAGCCGGTCTAGGAACTAGTTCCCATACTTGGCTCCTCTCGAATTGGTTAAGTTCTTCTTGCATAGCAGAAATCCAAAAATTCATCATTAAAAGCTTCAGAAATGTTTTTTGGCTCAATTTGTGAAATAAAGGCAGTGCTAGCAATAGAGTCTCTTAGTGATGATCTAGTAGTTACTCCACGTGAAACTTCACCTATCACTAAATTTTCTGGATAAGAAGGCTTGAAAGAGAATTTCTTGGACAAGCCCTCCAGAGAATTAGTTTCGGTTGTAGTATTCATTGGAGTAGAAGTTGATGGCTCAACATCATCATCAAGAGTGCTTGCTGTACTATTATCTTCATCAAAAGTCACATTTGTTGACTCTTCCACAATTAGTGAGCGTTTATTAAAAACTCTATATCCCTTACTCTTGGCGGCATAACCAAGGAAAATACCATCGTCAGCTTTGGCATCAAATTTGCCTAAGTTGTCTTTGGCATTAAGGATAAAACATCTACATCCAAAAACTTTAAAGTAAGAAACATTGGGGTTCTCCCAAACCAAAGCTCATAGGGTGTTTTCTTCGTAATGGGACGAATAAGTACCCTATTCAAAATATGGCATGCTGTACTGACAGCTTCAGCCCAAAAGTATTTCGGAAGTAAAAATTTATTCAACATGACTCTAGCCATATCGCCAAGAGTCCTATTCTTCCGCTCCACAACACCATTTTGTTGAGGAGTTCTTGGACAAGAAAATTTATGATCAAAACCATTTGCATCACAAAACTTTTCAAAATCATAATTTTCGAATTCGCCTCCATGATCACTTCGGATTCGAGTAATCATGTAGCCTTTTTCGTTTTGAACTTTCTTAACAAAAACTTTGAAAACAGAAATAGCATCGCTTTTATTTGTGAGAAAGAAAACCTAAGTAAATCTCGAAAAATCATCAACAATAACAAAGGCATAAAGCTTACCACCAAGACTAGCTATTCTGCTAGGACCAAATAAATCCATATGAAGTAGTTGCAGGGGTCTAGTAGTACTTACAGAGTTAATGAAATGAAATGAGGATTTGGTTGCCTTGTTCAATTCACATTCGGCACATACCGTGTCCTTTTTGAATATGATATCGGGCAATCCTCTCACTAGCTTCTTAGTCGATAGCCTGGATATAGCATTCATGTTGGCATGACCAAGACGCTGGTGCCAAAGTAAACGTTCATCTTTATGGGCATATAGACATCTACCTGCATTGTTAGTATCTATAGATAGATAGAAAATATAAATGTTATCCTCTCTTATCCCTTCAAAAGCAATGTCTCCCGTTGACCTTTCATAAATGAAACATTTATTTTGTCCAAAGTTAATATCATATCCATGATCAGCAAGATGACTAATGCTGAGCAGGTTATGCTTTAACTCGGTCACTAGGCAGACATCCTTTATTACAGGAGAGGGAGGATGACCAATAATACCATTACCTATAATGTACCCTTTTAAATTGTTACCGAAGGATACGTATCCCTCTCTCTTCATCGATAGTGATGCAAAAAGGTTTGCGTCTCCCGTCATATGCCGCGAGCATCCACTATCGAGAATCCACTTACTTTCAGTTGAGGAGGGAAGGTCCACCTACATCAAGAGTAGATGTGACCTTTGGTACCTAAGTTCTTGAGGGTCCTGAAAAGTTAGTTTTTGGAAACCATACAAATATCTTTTTATCTACTAGTCTTCTAACTTTACATTATGGTGAAATGTGTCCATGAGATCCACATTAAGTACATATAGCATTCTTGTTTTTACTAGGAGCATGAGAATGATATCTATGAGTAGCATGATGTGGATGGGCATGATGTGTAGAGTTGGCATGGTGATCATGGTGATGATGACTATGCATAGAGTGAGTGGCATGGTGATGTTGTCTATATGGCATGGCATGGTGATATTGTCTATATGGCATGATATGGTGATCTTGTCTATATGGCATGGCATGGTGATTTTGTCTATATGGCATGATATGGTGATCTTGTCTATATGGCATGGCATGGTGATGATCTCTATATTTAGAGTGATGTTGGTTGTGTCTTTGTGCAGCATTGTGATAATTGTATCTAAGTGTAGCATGATGAGGATTGTTCCTACGTGTACGTGGTTTGTGTGCTTTGTGAAAGTTTGTGTATATGAAAGCATGGTTACGTGCTGCATGTGGATGACGTGGTTGACTAGTATGAGTAGTGTTGTGCTCATGTGATTGGGTTTGAGGTTGAGCAACCTGTTTTCCTAATTTAGTTTCTAATCTCTTAGAAACAGCTTGCAGTTCATCAACCTTAATATTTAAACCATATATCTTAGTCATGGAGATCTTGTGTCTACTCTTTTCTTCAGCAAGCATCGTGTTGAGTGTCGTGATTTCTTGTGTTTGTTGCTCAATACGTGCTTCAGCATCATATAAGCTTATTTTAAGCTTGGATACTTCATCTGTGACATCAGTGGGTGAGGTGTCTCTAATGTTATTAAGTAATAGAGAAATTCTTTGTATTTCGACTTCAAGACTTTTGATTTTATCCTTGGCATGTTTGTATTTACCAATGACCTTTTTGTGATCATCGAGTAAATCAGTGAAGGCATCGCCAAGTTCATCAAAAGAGAAGTCATCTAGAGTTTCGTTAGATACCTTGTTGGAAGTTGCCATTAGGCACATATTTGCTGTATCTTGAGGAGAGTCCTTTTCTTCCTCGGAGTCACTTGCTTCACTTTCATTCAAATGCTTGTGTTGGCATATTTCTTTGATGAGGTCTTCTTGTATGGCTTCTCATAGCGGTTGCTCTTCTTCAAGAATGGACAGTCTTTTCGGACGTGTCCAGTTTTCTTGCAACCGTAGCAGGTTGGCTCTTCTTCGCCATCTTCTTGTGGTTCCTTCTTTCTTCGATTGAAGCGAAGGAATTTATTAAAGTTGCAAACCATAAGAGCTTGATCCTCATCATCCGAGTTGTCGTCTTCAGTCTCATCGTGATCAGCCCTTCGTCGGTGAGCTTTGAGTGCGATCTCCTTAGTCTTCGGAGTAGGCTCTTCGAAGTCCTTGTGGTCAAGCTCGTGAGTCATAAGCTTTCCCATCAAGGTCTCCATGGACATGGTTGTGAGATCGTTTCCTTCTATGATGGCTGTCACCTTAGGGTTCCAAATCTTTGGTAGCCCCCTGAGTAGCTTGTGAATCTTCTCGTGATTAGAGTACTGCTTGCCAAGCGAGGATAGAGGATTGATGATGTCGAGGAATCTTGTGAACATTTGAGTGATCGTCTCATTTGGCTTCACCTTGAAAGCCTCGTATTCTTGAGTGAGACGGCTTATCTTCGATTCCTTGACTTGTGTGGTTCCTTCATGCGTCACTTCTAGAAGTCTCCATACTTCATGAGCAGTGGTGCATGTTGAGACCCTGTTGAACTCATTCCTGTCTATAGCACAGAATAAAGCATTAATAGCTCTAGCGTCTAGACTTGCATGTTTCTTCTCCTCGACAAAATATTTGTCGTGTGGTTTCTTAATGAGATTACCATCGACAACTATCCTGGCGGTCTTTTTATAACCGTCAGTGACGACAGTCCACAGGTCAAAGTCTAGAGACTTAAGATAGAAGCTCATCCTTGTTTTCCAATATGTGTAGTTAGTTCCATCAAATAGGGGAGGCCTATGAGTGGACTGCCCTTCACCATGATTGGAAATCAAGGATTGTGTGGTTGCCATGGATCAACTCTTAGGATGTTAGTCCTTGTAAAGAGAACATAAGCTCTGATACCAATTGAAGAACAGATGGCAACTCTAGAGGGGGGTGAATAGAGTATGTATAGAAAATAACCAATTAAAAATTAACTCTTTCATAATCTATAAATAATCAGAGTAAAATGCGGAAAGTAAATGGAGATCAGGAAAGCATACGCAAACACAGCGATTTTAACCTGGTTTCCCTCGTGGAGGATTAGTCCAGGCCTGAGAACTCTAGCTCAGGATTAAATCCACTATTTGTGAAATAGTAGTTTATAACCCGTGCCTTTTCTTCAGAAGAGCACGTCAACTTCTTACAGAGAATCGCAGTGGCGATTGCTTGGAATTTTCCAAGCGACTTCTTCAACTCTTGTACAAGAATCCTAACTGAGAGATGCTGAGCACTCGAGACTTAGGAGGCTTGTGGCTAGTAGATGGGAAGGGTATGGCTTATTTGAGCTTTAAGAGAGAAGAGAAGAGAAGATTGGATGATTTGAAATGAGAGAATTCTTGGCCTATTTATAGGGTTTTTTGTAGGCAGAATTCGGCCAAAATTCGGGTAGGAAATTTCAAATATTTGGCCGTTGGACAACTTGCAACCAGCTAACCCTAAAATTAAGGTTGCTAATTTTTAGGGGACAGAGTTCGGCCCGAACTATGTCTCCAGAGCACAGAGCTGGTTCTTGGGGACCAATGGACATTTTCTGGATGGTGGAGTTTAGGGATTATTGAGTAGGCTATAGGTCAAGTGTCACGACCCGCACCCTAGAGTAAGGGCACGAGACATGAATACGTCCAGCCTACGCCGCATTGTCGGCGGTAGAACACTGTCCTAGGTCACAACATCTAGCAATGTATATATCTAAACAGTTAATACTCCCCGAATGGGGGTGACAAAGCAATAGAAACTCAATCACAACTAAGGAAGATATAGCACGATATGAACAGAACTCAAGGAAATGAAATAGATAAAACAGTAGTCTAAGATAATCCCAGCAATACAAGGTCTCAGATAAAAGAATATATACAACTGATCTCCAAATAAAGAGTCTAACTAGAACATGATCCAACTACAAAAAGATAATAGCCTAACTATCTAGTCTAGGCAGTCGGAGGAAGGTCCTCAGCTACTGCTGGATCCTCCTGAGGGTCCAGCTCACAGGTGTCATCTAGGGCTGTCCCGTAGTAGGTATCCAGGCAGTCCTCCTCCTCGTCCTCTGTAATATTTTCAACAGGTCCAGTCAGGACAGGAGCGAGCACAGTACATCTCAATAAATCATAGCAGGTTAGAAAATATAAACATGCAGTAGTATAAAATACAGGATCTGAAGAAATACAGTATGTAAACAAGAGAGAGAACTGTAACAGAAATATCTACTATAATAAAGAACTAACAGTGGCTAGTGAGTCAGAGTACGAGATAGCCCATGTGAACAGGACAGATTTGCACAGGATGTCGAGGTGCACAGGAATCTACACTACAAAGAAATTGTTCACACGACTACTAGCACTCCCCCGTATCCCCAATCAATACACAAGGATCTAAACAGGTTATGTTATTGCACATGATATCACATGGGGCCCATATAGGGTGCACATGATAGTATACATGGGGCTCCATGAATATGAGAGTACAAGATTCACAGGAGTGCACATGTAATGAAAGCACAGGAGTACATGATGTAAGTGAAATGCACAAGCACAATGTACCCGATGCTTCCGAGGGGGATAACATCGCATGAGAAGATCCATATAGTACTAATCCGTGAAATGTCGTGACAGCATCAAGTATAGTAATCTAAAGCAGGAATATAATTCTAAGCAGGATATGAAATAATCAGAGAATGTACTCGTCTGTAATTGAGTATCCAATATGAAAAGTACCGTCCAAGGAGTGGTGTCTGGCTCCTAAACAGAATAGCACAAGTCACAACAGGTCCAGAATAGCAAAATGGAGTCCTACTATGATTCTACATGATTCTAGGTCAATCTAGGCCAAAGTCAACTCTTGGTCAACTCTGGTCAACCCTAGAAGTCAAACTAGGTCAACCAAGTCTAATTGAGTCTAAACTAGGCTATTCCAACCTATACTAGCTAGCACCATGCCTAACAAAGCTAAGCAAGCCTATACTAGTCACATCACAAAAGCTTAGCTAGAAACTAGAATATCTTAACAAGTCACAATCTCACTAAACACCCATACATTAGCATCACAAATATACACAACTAGGCTAAGTGAAATCTACCACATTAGCTAACAAGGAAAGTATAGATATCAATATATATGCACTCACACAAATAGTACACCCTCTAGGCTAATGTAACCTATCTCATAACTAACAAGGAATTTATATATAGATATATATAGGCACTCATACAATATCCTATATATACATATATATATGCCTACCACAATACTTAAAATAGAGAAAGAGAGAGCTAGTGGGTGTATGTGTGTCACTGAACTGTCAAGAACAGGGAACAAATTGTATGTGTGTAAACTGTGATAGTGTACAGGAATCAGAAAACAGAGAGGAACATGTGTGTGTGTGTGTGTGCAGAAATTGATAGTGCAAGTGTGTGTATCAAGAGTGTTCAGGAATGCTAGACAGTGAAGAATAAGAGGGACTGCATTTCCCATTCCCAGGTTTTGAAGGAACCTGGAATCAAATGACATAATATGGTTAAGTATGTGTCAGGTTAACTCAGGTTTTGTACCACAAATAAACTCAGGAATAAGCAAGGAAATTAACTCATTCATTAAGTATTCATTGACAGGTATTCGAAATTATTGGTGAGGAACCATATTCAAATTTGAAACTGAGATTCAACTCAGGTTTTGCAACTCAAACAAATGAAACTTCACTTTATTCTCAGGTTATCCCTCTACTCAAATTCAGGTTTTGAAATCAAAACTGGAACTCAATCAAAGGAGAGAAAGGAAGGGAAACCAATCTCAGGTTTCACCAAAACTGGAAAATCAATCTCAGGTACTTAGTTAAGATAAAATCAATTTGAAGAATCATCAAACAGTAAACTAATAGATCAGTTCCTTAATGCACATTCAAAGGATAAACTCAAATCAGTTCATGATGCATTTACCTATTTACAGTTCATCAATTTAACACCAAGTTGTGACCATGGCAGGACAATGAGTAGGAAAATGCAATTAGGTCCTAATCTCAGTAATTAACATATCAATGTAGGGTTAAAAATCATTAACAATATCAATTTAGGAACCTGGAAATGTACAGGAAAACAATTGACAGTATCAGACATTTGGTTTCATAGAGAAATCGATTTGCAATTAATTAAATCATGATCTAATGATTGGAGAAATAGATACACCCCTCGTGCACAACCCTACACATCATTTCGTGTCACCCCAGGGCCGACACGGCGTGTCCATAGCAAGAAACACAAAGAGAACACTTACAGTGCACTGACAGTGCACTGCCTCGTGCGTGTGTGCACGCGTGTCGTGCACCTCCGACACGACACGAGAGGTTGTGTCACTTGGGGAGTGTCATGACAGTCACTGCCCCAACGTGTCCAATGAAAATTGTGTGCTAAAGTGTCGTGTCCAGTGAGCAATCATGCTCGGGTAGCAGGGGACAAGAACAGTCCCGAGTCAGTGCACACAGGCGTGTCCAGCTCGATTTACACCCGACACGGACACAAAACGACCATGGTGTCTTCACAAAATCAATGAGCACACAAGGATCTACAGTCCTATTCAAACCGAATTTAAAAACAGTAAAGTTGAACTCTCAGAGGCATTTGGTCGAACACCTAACACACATGACTGATGCGTGTCCAGAACGGACACGAAACCACTGACACAGGACACGAACCTTATCCAGGCATTAGGAGGCTCTTAGGGCTTCCTATTGGTGAAGACTACATGAAGTTTCATGGAAATTTGGAGAAGTTACCTCTATGTGGACTTTCAATGGAAAAAGGCTCTTTGCTTGATGTCCAAATCACTTCCAATCAATAGCAAACTGGACCAAAACCTCCATAACAGCAAGAATACCAGTGTTAGAAACTATTGCAACTGATTTGAGGATTTTAGGACCTAAAATGAAATTATGGTGAATTTACTAAGACAAGAACTCACCTCTTCCTTCTTGGATCTATTTTTCTAAGGGAGGGAGGCTAGCCCTAAAAACTAGGAGAGTATTTATAATGGAGGAAACCTTAGGATTAATAGGGTGGCTGGCCACTTGGCTTTGGGTTAGGGTTGAGCTAGGTTTTGTTAGTCCTATCTAGCTAAGTCACAAAATGACTTGTGAAACCACAAGCCATTTATCAAATCAATTGATTTCTGGAATTCTTAATTCAAACTCTATGAATCCCTAACCACTAACTTAAGTCACACTAGTTTAGATTAGGGTCACTTGACCTAACTAAGCCCAACTAACTAGGGTTAGCTTCTAGGTAGGTCTACAAAGTCAACACTAATCAAAAGTCAACATACTCAAACAATTTCAATAAATTCCTAAAAATTCCCATAAATTCTAATTAATTCCAATAAATTTAAAAATATCCCAAAATGACAAAAATACCCTCACACTAGAAATGTGGTAGTGACATCAAGTCTCAAGAGCTCAGCATGACACAGTTTACATCAATCTAGACTCAATAAAAGTATAAAATACAGACTCATATACAACTGAAATGCAAAGACTGAGCTGTCGTCTGTCTTGAGCTTGATGTAGACGTCGTGTGTCGTATTGAATTATTACAAGTATTATTTAGTCAATGTTATCAATATTTGGTTGACTGTGACTTTGTGTCAACAGAATTGTCCTCCCCGCCTAATGCGTACTATATTGTATCCACAACATAAAACTTCTATAACCGCTAAGTCAAACTAGCATGCAATTCTATTAGCGGTTAATCCTATCGCACGACTTGTACGTACTGGTGGCCAGCCAGTCACGCATATCCGTGTTCTACATGCGACACACAACTTCGTGGTACAACATGTCAAGGCAAATGAATGCAACACATAAGGTGGTCCCTTAACTCTAGGTTTAATGTGTAAGAAAAATAATATATAGCAGGAAATATAACTGAACAATAAGTTCTAACAAGTTATGCCATGTATCACAGTTTATTTTACATAAAGAAGATAATGAGCAATGCATAAAATATGAGCTAATTAAATAAACATCAAATGGCAAGATGTCTTGCCGGGTAGGATGCCTGGTGTGCTGCGGTAATCACAATGGCACGAACTGCGACCTCGGTATAACAACTATGCAAGGTGACCTCGGATGGTGGTACGGACAGTTCCATTGGCTCCAGAAGGGTCAAATTAGTTAGGGTTGGCGCAAGGTAGTCTAGATTTGGCGAGGGAATAGGAATAGTGTGTTTAGGCACGATCCAGGATCAATAATCGGAGGAATCGAATACATAATACGGTTTTAGGAAAATACCTATAGTAGTCAAAACTAGGTTTTATGAGTCGAAAAATACTAAAATCAGAAAATCAAATTTTAAGTTTTGTAAAAATATACTTTTAGATAGGAAACTATATTTTTACCAATCAAGTATATATATATACATATATATATATATATATATATATTATATATATATATATATATATTTTATATATATATATATATATATATATATATATATATATATATATATATATATATATATATATATATAAAATATATATATATATATTGTGAAACCCAATTTTTGTAAAGTAAATTAATATTAATATTATAATATTATTGCTATTATTATTAGTATTATTTGTGAGTTTAAAATAAATTTTGAAAATTTAATAAAGGCTTTTGTTTGCTGACCCGAGCCCGAACCCGATTCCCGAAACCCAGACCCAACCTGAACCCCTTCCTTCTTTTGAATTTTGTTTTTCTTTTTAAAAAAAATATAATAATAATATTCCTAACTTTGTTTGGAGCTGGTCCAAGTTGGACCAGGTCCAAGTTGGACCAGATCCTCAACTCTAACCCCACGTACTATTTTCTCCTTACTCCCCTTCCCTTCTTTCACTCACAGCCTTAACCCATGCTCCCACTCCCTGTTATTAAACACCACCACCACAACTCCACTACTCCACCTCCCCCTCTCCATTTTCTCCAGAGAAGTGATCAACACCCCCCTTCACTCAACTCTCCCCCAAACTTCCCTTCACTTCAATCCCCTCCACTCAAACCCTCTCCAGAGCCACCCGCACCCAACCCCCTGAGACCCGACCCCAGCGGCGCCCCCGGCCTCCCAGCGCGGCCCCGGACCCCCGGCTTCCCGGCGACCTTCCCGGCCGCAGCGCCCGCGCCCGCGCGCGACCCCCTATGCGGCGCCCTCCCCAGCGCCTCACCGTCCCCGACGATCTTCCCGGCCCGACCCCGATGCCCCGGACCCGAGCCCCCGACGCCCCACCTCCGCCGGCCAGCGCTGACCCGCGTGCTGTCCCGTGCCCGGCCAGCACCCGACGTACCCCGAGGCTGTCCGCTGTTCTGGACAGCTCCTGTCCAACACTTTTCGCTGGATTTCGACTCCGATCTGTGGATTTGCACGTCCCGAGTCCGAGGCAACCCTTCGAATTCCGTCGATTTGGGTAATCCTTGGTTAATCACAGTAGTTCGACCCTCCCCGTGTCGATGATGAGTTGGTCCACGAACTTCCTTTGGGAAATTCGATTTTTGGGGTGAACGTCGTTCCCGAGATTTTTCGAAAAACGTCGGAAAGCTTATGTTAGTTGGTTTTCATTATTTCCGAAACTTTTGGAAATGGTTTTCTGGATGATTTGGTTTTCGGATTTTTTTGATATTGTGCTGTGACGATTTTGGGTTGGTTTCGGATTCCCGAATTCGTTTCGGGTCGTTCCGAATTAATATTGGGAATGTTTGTGATTATTTTGATATATATATTTTGGGATTCCCTGGTTTGGGATTTACAGGAAAATATTGGCACACTTTTCCAGTTTTTGGGTTGACCAAAAATAGAAGAAATGCTGCCGGATTATCCGTAAAATTTAATTGTATTTTTAAAATGATTTTTAAATGGTTTTCGAAAAATATTAGTATTTTGGGATTTTTGGGCGACGGCCGTATTGGTCAATGGGCCATGGCTAAGTGCAAACGAAACCGGCTTCGCCCGGACGTTGAGGCATTAACCTATATGATGATTGGACCAAAGTCTGAGACTCGTTTTTATTTAATTTATCCTTATTATTTATTTTATTCATAATTAAATTATAGGAAGTTTTAGAACTAACGACCATTTCGTCTTATTTCAATTTATGTAAATAAATTGTAATGGGCATAAGCCCAGCTGGTTTCGTTCTCTGTGACCTGTAATGTGTAGTGTAGGTTTTATGCTATTTTTCTGGTTTTGCGAGTTCTTTTAGCGTACGCGTAAATCAAATAGATAATTATTTTGATATAAAAAAATTAATAAAGTTTTTTCACATTAAAATTTATAAGTTTTAATAATTAACAACGATCATGTATTTCTCATTTAAAATTAGAAATTTAGTTTTATATGTATAGTTACGAAAATACAAAGTTTTAATCAATTAATTTGATATCGACGAGTTTTTCTAAAATACAAAGTTTAAACGATCTTTCCCTCCTTATTAATTCAATGCACCAATAATCGCATTTTTGTTCGTGTTTAGTAAATACAGATTAAAATTGATTAGGACACAATTAGAGATTCCAACTAGTATAGTTAGCTTGGTAACCCTGGATTCTGAATCAATTTCTCGACTGTAGGAATTCGAGGACGATCCTAATTTTCCATCTCGAAGTCTTCAACTTTCCAGTCCAGTCTATTCTGAGGCAAGTACAGTTTGTGTTAGTTTACAGTTATTTTAATAATCGCTTTACTGTAAGTTTAAACCATGATGCAAACACGAAACTCTCTCTGAGAGCACTGACTGATTGACTGTTGGGTACTGGGGGAATAGAGTAATGTTTATGACCACATCCACTGTCAACTTAGAACTGTATTAGCTTACCCCTCTCTCACACGGGGATATGCCATATCGTATCAATAGGATACTACTATAACAACCCAAGCCGGTCATATTCATTGCCTATTCAAAATCACACTGTTTTACTGTTAGAAAACTGTTCATTTCTAAACTGTTTAAAAGTGCATGATTCTATTATTCATTTTAACTGTTTAAATTAGCATGAATTGTACTTTGCTCCCTCCTGACTGGAGATACATTTTTAGGGGACTATGAGGATGCTGAGCTGTTATACAACAGCTTCTACGACCCTGTTCTGTACCCTGTAGTGCTGCCAGAGTCCCCATTGGAGGACGTAGGGACTGAGGCCGATGAGCCGACTATTTAGATAGATTTTCCTTTTCTAGCTTTGTTATCTTTTTGAAACTCTGTTTATTTGAATTTAATTAATTATTTTAGTACATTTAAATTCCACTTGTATTTGATTTCAAAGTTTAATAAAGTTTCATTCCAAATATTGAGTTGTGACAAATTTAGATGTTGTTGTTATGGTTACCTGCTAATGGAACAACTTACTGCCGCCGTCTCAACAATGGTGCAGGCTGGACATGATCCGATTCGACCCAATTATTTAGGATCGGGTCGTGACATGTTTTTAGTGGTGGCCCATGCAGGTCAAAACAACAACTTAGGAAAACATACCTAAAAACAATTAGAACACTAGAACATTGATTTGTCACAACATAGGTCCAAATTATATATACATAAATATTTTTGTTTGATTATAGACTGGTAGGATACCTTGCTTATGTTTGTACCCTAATCCTTCCAGATTATGGCCAAAGGGAAGACTACCTGATCCGGCCCTGCTGATGATGAGGTGTCATCTACCGATCACACCCCTCCTCAAGCACGCCGGGACCCACCTCCCTTGCAGCTGACAGACCGTCACCATGCTGCACCGGCACCCCGACCCGTTTACGCTACTACAACGCAAACGGTGAAACCGACACTTCCCCGGGCTGAGCTGCAGACCCCTGTGGTAGTGCCCGCACCAGCTGCCCCACCAGTGCCCGTGGACCCCACTGATCTAGTGGGAATGCTAAGAGGAGTACTTGAAGCCCAGAGAGCTCAAGCAGAAGCCCACCGAGAGCAGACTGCAGCCCAAGCTGAAGCCCATCGCGAGCAGACCACGATTATGAGAGAAGGCATGGAGAATGCCCACAATGTGGCTATGGCTGCCTTCGAGAGAGGAGGAACCACTTCATCGGAGCCACGACCTGCCAAGGTAAGCATGATTCAGGAGTTAAGTTTTATATTATTAAGGCTATTCTTTTGATTAGAGGCGTATTATTATATGAAGGTTGGAGATATAGAGAGCTTTAAGAAGCAAGGCCCTCGACCTTTCAAAGGAACCGATGGTATCATCTACGCCGATGAATGGCTAGACAGCATGGAGCGTCTCTTGAGCGTCGCTCGACTCCCAGAGGACCTCAAGACCGAAGCTGTAGGACTCCAGCTATAAGATGTGGCGAGCACCTGGTATCAGAATGAACCCCGACACCAGGACAAGCAGCTCGACTGGGACACCTTCAAGAGGCTGTTCCGCAGGAAGTTCTTTCTAACATCGGAGATGCGGGAGATGGAAAGGCAATTCCAGGACCTGAAGCAAGGAAACATGACGGTCGGAGAATATGCGGCAGAGTTCGGCCGACTTAGCCGTTTTGCCCAGAACTTGGTTGCTGACCCTAAGGATCGTGCTGAACGATTCAGGTATGGATTAAGAGAAGAGATTCGTACCCCTGTGATCGCAGGTGGCGCTAAGACTTATGAGAGGATCCTGATACGAGCTCAGGACGTGGAGAAGAGCCAGCCTTCTCGAACCAAGAGGGAGTATCCTGGAACTAGCAACTTCCAGGGTAACCAGAAGAGGCCCAACAACAACAACAGGCCTTTGTACCACCAGCAGCAACACCATCAAGCAAGAACCAATGACAAGTTGCCTCAGAGGCAGATCCCTGTCTGTGATTATTGCAAGAGGCCAGGACATCAGTCGAACATATGCAGGAAGAGGCTAGGACACTGCCTAGTCTGTGGGTCTGCCACCCACCAAGTAAAGGACTGCCCCTCATCAGTTCACCGGACCGGAACCAATCAGCAAAGAGCTCCCCTACCCACTCAGAAACAATGGTTCGGACAGCACCAACAGAAGATCGGGCGAGCTTTTGCCCTAGCAGCAGATGAGCAAGAACTAGAGCAGGAACCCACCGCTGATGTCATCACAGGTTCTATTTATGTATTTTCACATCCTGCTCTAGCATTATTTGATTCGGGTGCATCACATAGTTTCATATCATCAAAGTTTATTTCTGTACACCACCTAGATACGAGACTTAGCAAGATGATTAGTAGGGTTATGACCGAAGGTGGACCCATACCCATCACTGAGGTTTGTAATTGTCCCATAACTATCTCAGGCTATCAGTTCTTAACACCCTTACTAGTGATTCCCCTGCCTAACTATGATGTAGTCATAGGGATGGACTGGTTAAGTGAACAGTATGCGCTGATAGATTGTCATAGAGGATGTGTAATCTTCAACCCAACAGGAGAACCGGAGTTTGAAATCTCTCGAGCTCTGGAAGATATGAAGAGTGTCACCTACTTCTCTATCACCGAAGAACCCGGGCCTCCTCACCCTATCATAGCGGAATTCATGGACGTCTTTCAAGATAGTCTTCCAGGATTGCCGCCAGATCGAGGTGTGGAATTCACCATCGATCTAGTACCCGGTGTAACACCCTGTTTTCTAAAATTAGGAATTTTTGAAAATTTATTATTTTTATTATTTATTAATGGTATTTTAGTCATGGTATGATTTTTGGTGATTATTAGTGTGATTTAAACCATTACTAAAGTCATGCTAAGTCATGACTTATGACTTGTGATTTTGGTTAGAATAACTTAGTGTAAACCCTAGTTTCTCTAACCTAGAAGTTGCCATGACCATGAGGACTTGACCATAGGCTTCGAATATCATTTTAGTGGTTTTTAGCCTAAAGGATATTTTGGTAATTTTCTAGGATTTAATTGGAATTAATTGATTTTATGAGTTTTTACTATTCATTGATTTTGGTTAGTGTCATGAGAGCCTTTAACCTAATCTACCCTAATCCATAGGTTAGTCCCTAACCTAGAAATGATAAAGGAATGGTTGGTTGCATAAGTCAAAGTATGGCTTAATATCTAGATATTTCATGTTAGATATTTACATTAGATATTTTTATTTAGATATTTTACATAAAGTTATGTAGAATGAATCCTAGCCATAGGATAGCTTTGAAACTTGTTGGAGAGCCCACAACCATTGATCCTAACCCTAAACCAACCCCCATGGCCGGCCAAGCATGCCCCACCCCCTATATGAACACCCCCATCTTCACAAAGAGCCTCATTTTCAATGTATTGAAAACCCATTTTTCCCTCAACTTCACAAAGCCATAACTTCTTCATTCCTTCACCAAATTGAGCACCGTTTGTTGCGTTGGAACCCCCTACACTTGAGGATGCTAAAGGAGGCTTAGTAGCAAGGTTTCACAAGGATTTGGACACCCCAAAGTGAAGAGGAAACCCCCCCTAGAAGGTTGATTTTCATGATTTTGCACATATAGGTAAAGTGTTCTAAACCCTATCAAAATAGTGATTTCTCTTCATGGTTGCATGCATTAGGATACCATGGTCATGTAGGTCAAGTTTGGTAGGATTTTTATGTGGTTTGGTGTCCGTATCGGACACGTATCTATGTTTGAAACTAGGTGTTTGGTGAAATGCCACATAGAACATTTTGTTAATATTTTTCAAAACAAAATTGATATTCGGGTAGCCCTAGATCCCTAGGTCACTTTTCCACTTGACTGAGCACAAAACAGGACACGTTTCGTGTCCAAATTGGACACGAAATCACTGATTTCAGCACACACTAACACACTGTAAACACTGTGCACACTGTAAACACGTGGGTGTTTGACACTTTGTATTGTGTCCACACGTGTCGTGGATACAATACAGACACATGGACACACACCTAGACCCTAGGCCTACCCCCTGACACGAGCACGTGGCCCCACGTGCCACGTGTGAAGTACACGAACCCCCGACACTTGTGCACGAGGCACTGCGTAGCTCCCCTGCTACCAGACCCCTCGTGTGGACACGACACGACACGTGGACACGTGCCACTTGGCACAGACCTAGGGGCGGTGTCTGATAAGACACTCCTTAAGTCTTGTGTCACGACGTGTCGTGTCGAGGGAGAAAATCCACTCGCACGGGTCGTACACTGGCACAGCACACGCGTTCAGACCTCTCTGATACGCACGTAGAACTCGGACACGCGGACACTTGGACACGAATCAGGTTAGTGGACACCTAGTAGACCCCTAGACGAACTTTCCCCCACGAGCACGAGACACATGGACACGTGTGTCGTGTCCTAGAGTGAACTGCACGCGTGCACGACGCTGTGCACGCGTGGGTGTATCAGAAATTTACCCGAGCCATGTTTTTGGGTGTTTGGACAAGTGAAAATGTGTCGTGGTGTCGTGTCAGTGTCCTAGGACACTAGGGTATGTTGTGGGACACGATTACCAACCCATAGTTGCGAGCCATAGCTCGGTTTAGTGCACGAATTTGGGTTTACCTGTGATCGAGTAAACAGTGTTTTAATTTCCAGATTTTTGGGTTTATTCCTGTTTGCAAAATCGAATTTTAAAACCAAATTTGATATGTTTAATACATTGTATATATGTATTTTAGTGTATATTCAGGTAGTATATATGTGTGTGTGTGTGTAGGTGAGGTTTGAGAGAAAATGGTTGAGTGTAGGTGTAGTTGTGTGTGTACATATTTATGTATGTATGTATCCTGTGTGTGTGTGTTTGGGGTCAGTGTGGTTCCAGGTTCTGAAACCCCCCCTGTCTGTGATTCACAGTCTCTCTCTCCCACTCTCTCTCTATTTCACTCTCTCTCTATTTCACTCTCTCTCTCTTTCCTCTCTCTATATATATGATTATATATATATATAGGTTTTGTTTATATATATATATATATGTATATATATACATATATGATATATATATTGTATTAGATATATACATAGTGTTATTTTATATATATATATATATATGTGGGGTTGGGTATTATAAATAGTGTATTCCCATAATGGTATATACTTAGGCCTATATATAATATATATATATATATATATATATATATATATATATATATATATATATATGTATAACCTTTAGTTATAGGTTTATGTGAAACTAGACTATGGCCTATGGCCAGGATCACTAGCCTATGGTTGGGGCTAGCCCATGTTGACCCTTGTTGACTAAGGGTTGACCAAAGTCAACCTTAGGTCAAAAGTGACCTAGTTAACCTAGAAATGACTAGGAATGACCTAAAACAACTAGTTTGACTAGTTTGACTAAAACCCTAACTAGTTGACTAGTGTTGACCTAGCTTGACTAGATAATTGACCATTGTTGACCAAAGTCAACTATGGGTCAACTATGACCAAATTGACCTAGAAATGGCTTGGATGAACATAGAAGGACTTGTTGACTAAGATTTGACTAAACCCTAGGCTATTAACTAGTTGGGTTAGGTTTGACCTATATATAAGTATATTATTGTGACTTGGGTTTTGTGGAAGACCTATGTAGATTAAGATATGTATGGGGCTAAGTTAGATACTTAGAGTTGAGTCATGACTTGAGATTGGAATATGGGATTAGCTTGAATATAGGATTAAGGTTGGTATTATATATATATACGTATTTATATGTGGTATACTTGTATAGATATTGGTTATACCTTAACCTTGTGATGTAGTACCTTAGATAGTCTAGATTGACCTAGCTTGACCATATTGACTAGTATTTGACTAGTCTGACCATTGATTGACTAAACCCTAGATAACTTAACTAGTTTGACCCTATTTGACCTTGTTTGACTTTATTTGACTTAGTTTGATTTCCTGTAACCTAGTATGACTTCCTGTGACCTAGTTTGACTATTAGAGTTTACCAAGAGTTGACTTTTGACCAGATTGACCTAGAATCATGTAGTATGCATTGTATACTTTATTTTTACTATTATGGATACATTGTGACTTGTATTGCTCTGATTAGGAGCCAGACACCTCTCCTCAGACAGTATATCCTCTTCAGACATTCAGTTATCAGGCGAGTACATTCTCTGACCAGTTTCATACTTGTTCAGGCTTTACTTCTCGCTCTAGATTACTTTACTTGTTGCTGTCACGTTGGTAACACGGATTGGTACTATATGGATCTTTACATGAGATGTTATCCCCCTCGGGAGCATCGGGTACTTCATGTTATGTAGTGTTTCACTATCATCATGTACTCATGTGCTTCCATTATTCATGTACACTCATGTGATCATGTACTCTCATGTTTACTGAGCTCTCATGTATACTATCATGTGCACCCTTTCATGGGCCCCATGTGATATCATGTACAATAACGTAACTTGTATAGATCCTTGTGTATTGATTGGGGTAACGGGGGAGTAGAAGTGGACATGTGAATAATTCCAAAGTAGTGTAGTCATGTACAAACTCAGTAGTATAGTCATGTATAAATTCTAGCCATTCACATGCCTATCTTGTGCTCTACATCACTAGTCACTACAGTTCTCTATATACAGTAGATATTTCATTACAGCTATCTCTTTTACAGCGTATATTTCCTTTCAGCAGTTCATGTATCTTACTCTATTGCCTGTATCGTATTTCCTAACCTGATATGAACTGCGTGAGATGTATTGTGCTCGTTCCTGTCCTGATTGGACCTGTTGAAAATATTACAGAGGATGAGGATGAGGCCCTGGTGTCTACCTATTATGGAGCAGGACTAGATGATACTTATGTTGTGGACCCTCAGCAGGTTCCACCTACAGCTGAGGAGGATGTTCCAGTAGTCTAGACCAGTTTAGTCTAGGCAGTCTTTCTATATTTACATTTTGTCTCATATTCTGTGTTGTATTTTGAGATGTGGAGATGTATAGACTCTTAGACTTTTGTATTATGAGTTGACAGTTCTGGATATTATGTTGTACTAGACACTTAGACCTTTTCATCTATGCTATGGTTCTCCTTGAGTTACTATCTATCTATCTGTTCTTCATTCTTCTACCTTAGATGTGATTGAGACAGCATATTGTTATATCACCTCCATTCGGAGAGTATATACTGTACAGGTACTTTTATATTGTTAGATGATTGACCTAGGACAGCGTTCTACCGCCGATACTGCGGCGTAGGCTGGGCGTTGTTACGTTCTCGTACCCTGATAGTGGGTGCGGGTCGTGACACGTTTTTAGTGGTGGCCCATGCAGGTCGAGTTTATGTAGTGGTATTCGAACTAGAGTATCACTACAGCCTGCGATAGGATTAGAGGAATAGGCTTAGAGAGAATGGATACTCAATCACTGCTAGGATACTTTGAGAGATTCCTGGGATGACCCTTGAGAATCTCATTGAAATTACGATTTAAACTCCTTTTCCCTTGATTGAATTTGATTTTGAAGGATTCACTGTAGAACTTTGAATCCTGGTATTAGTTGATGATTTTGAAATTTTTGTAGTTGTTGATTTTAATTTCTTAGTGTTAGATTAATATCTTTTATTTTTTTTTGGGGTACTCAATCACAATTATGAGAAAACTCTTATTTGTTTCTTGCTATCTAATCCTCTTGCTAATTGCTTCTCATTAAAATGAACTGTCCTCTCTATTTTGCACCTTGCTTAAACTCTTTCTACCAAACTATATGACTGTATCCCAAACCTGACTTACTCGACATTTCCCTCAAATAAAGACTTATTGAGACCTTCTAACCTTGACCCTTGATTGGTCGAACCCTAACTATATTCATCTAGTAGCCTATCTATCCCTAGGACTGTGTTCCTAAATTATTTACTGAATTCCTGATTAATTTTATTTCATGGGTTAAATTGATCCTCTTCAATTTTTGCATCAATTTGTCACGTCTCGAACTACCACTTTCTATTCTAGATCATTGGACGTCCTTTACCGTGACTTAGATATTCAGAGTATAAACACTAGCTGTTACCCCCCAACAAACTTCACATATAAAACCTAGACTAGCCTACCTTCATGTAGGTATTCCATGTCCTACTAAAATCCGTCTCCCTGTACTCTATTTTTCTTGATATGATTTTCTGGTCAAATGGCTAAACTATAACCTCTGCCATGATAGTAAATTTATTCTTATTTCAATTAGAAATCCACCTTGGTTCAATTCTTTCGACCTAGCATGTGATAGCGTTCTACTTGAATCCTTGAATACTTAACCTTGTACCTTATCTGATTACTTGACCCGTTGGCTAAGAAACTTGGACTATATAATTCCTTTCATCATTACCACCCTTATATCTTGTGCTGCTAAATTAGCCTTAGTTTTGTAAGCTTATCTATTTTCGAGCTTGGTCATGACATATTTTATTGGGTGGCCACCCACTAACATGTTGTCTAATCAGAACCGGTACATGATGGTCTGATCAACCTATTGCACTTTGGTTCGCTTTTTCATGTATCAATCTACGTGGATGGACACAGTTAAACTTACCCTAGAATCTTATCCACAACAGCCTTGACAATTCTCCTTGGAATTATTTATCGCCTATGAACCTCGTATTCGTATCCAATTGAATTAAATTTAATCATGACCTGGATCTTCATCATTGGATGCTCGTGCTCATACTTGATTTATTGATTTCCCACCTTGCCCAAATCTCTATTTTTCCTGAAATTGATCAACTTAGATCGTGTCAAGACTAAAATCTATTGTGATTGTTTGTACCTAAATTTTCAATTTTCTCTTTATGGAATGGTAACTTTAATGATTTTTCACTTGTTAATGATCCATTTTCATATAGGATGGTAGACGGCCTATAGCCTTGATGATTGTTGTTTCCTTACATTCCCAATTTGGATACCTTAGATTGCTTGTACGTTTTGATACCATAGGAACAGTCTTGATCTAGAATGACTAGTGCACCCAGATGAGACCACAGACTTTCCATTTAAACCTGTCCCCCTGGTACCACTATTGCATCACCAATTCTGGTTAAAATTAGGCCATAGACCCTTCCCTACTCTAAATTATGATCACCGTAGACACATTACCGTGACTTTTAAATTTGGGGCACAAGATTAGTTGTTTTCCCAAAACTGACTTCACATACCTGACCTAGACATGACATACTATACCCATGACCTTAGTGTCCCACTCAGGCATACCATTGTGTGCTTCATTTTCTTAGTACGATTTTCCTGACCCGAGGCTCCATCCTGATTTACCCCATAGAGTTATTTTTCTTTTTTTCGATTTGAATTAAAACACCTTATGACCTAAAACTGTGAGCCAATTTTTGGACATGACCCAGTATAGGTCTACTACCCATATTTTGCTTGTTGACCTTGTATGTTGCCTAGGTAGTGGCTTCGTCCTTGATTGTTGGAGGTTTGACCTAGAAGGAGTACGACCATCTAAATTTCGAGGACGAAATTATTTTAAGGTGGGTAGACTTGTAACACCCTGTTTTCTGAAATTAGGAATTTTTGAAAATTTATTATTTTTATTATTTATTAATGGTATTTTAGTCATGGTATGATTTTTGGTGATTATTAGTGTGATTTAAACCATTACTAAAGTCATGCTAAGTCATGACTTATGACTTGTGATTTTGGTTAGAATAACTTAGTGTAAACCCTAGTTTCTCTAACCTAGAAGTTGCCATGACCATGAGGACTTGACCATAGGCTTAGAATATCATTTTAGTGGTTTTTAGCCTAAAGGGTATTTTGGTAATTTTCTAGGATTTAATTGGAATTAATTGATTTTATGAGTTTTTACTATTCATTGATTTTGGTTAGTGTCATGAGAGCCTTTAACCTAATCTACCCTAATCCATAGGTTAGTCCCTAACCTAGAAATGATAAAGGAATGGTTGGTTGCATAAGTCAAAGTATGGCTTAATATCTAGATATTTCATGTTAGATATTTACATTAGATATTTTATTTAAATATTTTACATAAAGTTATGTAGAATGAATCCTAGCCATAGGATAGCTTTGAAACTTGTTGGAGAGCCCACAACCATTGATCCTAACCCTAAACCAACCCCCATGGCCGGCCAAGCATGCCCCCCCCCCCCCTATATGAATACCCCCATCTTCACAAAGAGCCTCATTTTCAATGTATTGAAAACCCATTTTTCCCTCAACTTCACAAAGCCATAACTTCTTCATTCCTTCACCAAATTGAGCACCGTTTGTTGCGTTGGAACCCCCTACACTTGAGGATGCTAAAGGAGGATTAGTAGCAAGGTTGCACAAGGATTTGGACACCCCAAAGTGAAGAGGAAACCCCCCCTAGAAGGTTGATTTTCATGATTTTGCACATATAGGTAAAGTGTTCTAAACCCTATCAAAATAGTGATTTCTCTTCATGGTTGCATGCATTAGGATACCATGGTCATGTAGGTCAAGTTTGGTAGGATTTTTATGTGGTTTGGTGTCCGTATCGGACACGTATCTATGTTTGAAACTAGGTGTTTGGTGAAATGCCACATAGAACATTTTGTTAATGTTTTTCAAAACAAAATTGATATTTGGGTAGCCCTAGATCCCTAGGTCACTTTTCCACTTGACTGAGCACAAAACAGGACACGTTTCGTGTCCAAATTGGACACGAAATCACTTGATTTCAGCACACACTAACACACTGTAAACACTGTGCACACTGTAAACACGTGGGTGTTTGACACTTTGTATTGTGTCCACACGTGTCGTGGACACAATACAGACACATGGACACACACCTAGACCCTAGGCCTACCCCCTGACACGAGCACGTGGCCCCACGTGCCACGTGTGAAGTACACGAACCCCCGACACTTGTGCACGAGGCACTGCGTAGCTCCCCTGCTACCAGACCCCTCGTGTGGACACGACACGACACGTGGACACGTGCCACTTGGCACAGACCTAGGGGCGGTGTCTGATAAGACACCCCTAAAGTCTTGTGTCACGACGTGTCGTGTCGAGGGAGAAAATCCTACTCGCACGGGTCGTACACTGGCACAGCACACGCGTTCAGACCTCTCTGATACGCACGTAGAACTCGGACACGCGGACACTTGGACACGAATCAGGTTAGTGGACACCTAGTAGACCCTAGGCGAACTTTCCCCCACGAGCACGAGACACATGGACACGTGTGTCGTGTCCTAGAGTGAACTGCACGCGTGCACGACGCTGTGCACGCGTGGGTGTATCAGAAATTTACCCGAGCCATGTTTTTGGGTGTTTGGACAAGTGAAAATGTGTCGTGGTGTCGTGTCAGTGTCCTAGGACACTAGGGTATGTTGTGGGACACGATTACCAACCCATAGTTGCGAGCCATAGCTCGGTTTAGTGCACGAATTTGGGTTTACCTATGATCGAGTAAACAGTGTTTTAATTTCCAGATTTTTGGGTTTATTCCTGCTTGCAAAATCGAATTTTAAAACCAAATTTGATATGTTTAATACATTGTATATATGTATTTTAGTGTATATTCAGGTAGTATATATGTGTGTGTGTGTGTGTAGGTGAGGTTTGAGAGAAAATGGTTGAGTGTAGGTGTAGTTGTGTGTGTACATATTTATGTATGTATATATCCTCTGTGTGTGTGTTTGGGGTCAGTGTGGTTCCAGGTTCTGAAACCCCCCCTGTCTGTGATTCACAGTCTCTCTCTCCCACTCTCTCTCTATTTCACTCTCTCTCTATTTCACTCTCTCTCTCTTTCCTCTCTCTATATATATGATTATATATATATATAGGTTTTGTTTATATATATATATGTATATATACATATATGATATATATATTGTATTAGATATATACATAGTGTTATTTTATATATATATATATGTGGGGTTGGGTATTATAAATAGTGTATTCCCATAATGGTATATACTTAGGCCTATATATATATATATATATATATATAAATATATATATAAAAAATATATATATATATATATATATATATATATATATATATATATATATATATATATATATATATATATATATATATATATATATGTATAACCTTTAGTTATAGGTTTATGTGAAACTAGACTATGGCCTATGGCCAGGATCACTAGCCTATGGTTGGGGCTAGCCCATGTTGACCCTTGTTGACTAAGGGTTGACCAAAGTCAACCTTAGGTCAAAAGTGACCTAGTTAACCTAGAAATGACTAGGAATGACCTAAAACAACTAGTTTGACTAGTTTGACTAAAACCCTAACTAGTTGACTAGTGTTGACCTAGCTTGACTAGATAATTGACCATTGTTGACCAAAGTCAACTATGGGTCAACTATGACCAAATTGACCTAGAAATGGCTTGGATGAACATAGAAGGACTTGTTGACTAAGATTTGACTAAACCCTAGGCTATTAACTAGTTGGGTTAGGTTTGACCTATATATAAGTATATTATTGTGACTTGGATTTTGTGGAAGACCTATGTAGATTAAGATATGTATGGGGCTAAGTTAGATACTTAGAGTTGAGTCATGACTTGAGATTGGAATATGGGATTAGCTTGAATATAGGATTAAGGTTGGTATTATATATATATATGTATTTATATGTGGTATACTTGTATAGGTATTGGTTATACCTTAACCTTGTGATGTAGTACCTTAGATAGTCTAGATTGACCTAGCTTGACCATATTGACTAGTATTTGACTAGTCTGACCATTGATTGACTAAACCCTAGATAACTTAACTAGTTTGACCCTATTTGACCTTGTTTGACTTTATTTGACTTAGTTTGATTTCCTGTAACCTAGTATGACTTCCTGTGACCTAGTTTGACTATTAGAGTTTACCAAGAGTTGACTTTTGACCAGATTGACCTAGAATCATGTAGTATGCATTGTATACTTTATTTTTACTATTGTGGATACATTGTGACTTGTATTGCTCTGATTAGGAGCCAGACACCTCTCCTCAGACAGTATATCCTCTTCAGACATTCAGTTATCAGGCGAGTACATTCTCTGACCGTTTCATACTTGTTCAGGCTTTACTTCTCGCTCTAGATTACTTTACTTGTTGCTGTCACGTTGGTAACACGGATTGGTACTATATGGATCTTTACATGAGATGTTATCCCCCTCGGGAGCATCGGGTACTTCATGTTATGTGTGTTTCACTATCATCATGTACTCATGTGCTTCCATTATTCATGTACACTCATGTGATCATGTACTCTCATGTTTACTGAGCTCTCATGTATACTATCATGTGCACCCTTTCATGGGCCCCATGTGATATCATGTACAATAACGTAACTTGTATAGATCCTTGTGTATTGATTGGGGTAACGGGGGAGTAGAAGTGGACATGTGAATAATTCCAAAGTAGTGTAGTCATGTACAAACTCAGTAGTATAATCATGTATAAATTCTAGCCATTCACATGCCTATCTTGTGCTCTACATCACTAGTCACTACAGTTCTCTATATACAGTAGATATTTCATTACAGCTATCTCTTTTACAGCGTATATTTCCTTTCAGCAGTTCATGTATCTTACTCTATTGCCTGTATCGAATTTCCTAACCTGATATGAACTGCGTGAGATGTATTGTGCTCGTTCCTGTCCTGATTGGACCTGTTGAAAATATTACAGAGGATGAGGATGAGGCCCTGGTGTCTACCTATTATGGAGCAGGACTAGATGATACTTATGTTGTGGACCCTCAGCAGGTTCCACCTACAGCTGAGGAGGATGTTCCAGTAGTCTAGACCAGTTTAGTCTAGGCAGTCTTTCTATATTTACATTTTGTCTCATATTCTGTGTTGTATTTTGAGATGTGGAGATGTATAGACTCTTAGACTTTTGTATTATGAGTTGACAGTTCTGGATATTATGTTGTACTAGACACTTAGACCTTTTCATCTATGCTATGGTTCTCCTTGAGTTACTATCTATCTATCTGTTCTTCATTCTTCTACCTTAGATGTGATTGAGACAGCATATTGTTATATCACCTCTATTCGGAGAGTATATACTGTACAGGTACTTTTATATTGTTAGATGATTGACCTAGGACAGCGTTCTACCGCCGATACTGCGGCGTAGGCTGGGCGTTGTTACGTTCTCGTACCCTGATAGTGGGTGCGGGTCGTGACACCCGGCTCTTCCCCTATTTCTCGGGGATGCTATAGAGTCAACCCCAAGGAGGCTAAGGAGATAAAGGATCAGATTGACGAGCTGAAGGCGCAAGGATTTATCAGAGACGGGACTTCACCCTGGGGAGCACCAGTTTTGTTCGTGCCAAAGAAGGATGGAACCGTGCGGATGTGCATTGACTACCGGGCGCTGAACAATATCACCATCAAGAACAAGTACCCTCTGTCCCGGATCGACGACCTGTTTGATCAACTGAGTGGAGCTAAGGTATTTTCGAAGATAGATCTCAGGTCAGGCTACCATCAAATCAAGGTCAGGAAGGAGGATATTCCTAAGACGGCGTTCAACACCAAGTATGGGCAATTTGAATTCTTGGTCATGCCGTTTGGACTGACGAATGCTCCTGCGGTATTCATGAACCTCATAAATAAGGTTTTCTATGAATACCTAGATCAGTTTGTTGTTGTCTTCATCGATGACATACTGATCTACTCGAAGACTGAGGAAGAGCATGAAGAGCACCTGAGGAAAGTGCTGAGCACCTTGAGGAAAGAGAAGCTCTATGGTAAGCTATCCAAATGCAAATTTTTTTAGACAAAGTGGAATTTTTGGGCCATGTTGTCACAGGAAAAGGAATTTCGGTGGATCCAAAGAAGATAGCTGCTATTGAGAAGTGGACTGCACCAAGCTCGGTTGCAGAGATCAGAAGCTTTTTGGCTTTGGCTGGCTACTACCGAAAGTTCGTGAAGGATTTCTCCAAGATTGCTGAACCAATGAAGAAGCTTACCAGGAAGAACGAGGCATTTATTTGGTTTGAAGCTTGCCAGTCAGCTTTTGAGGAACTGAAGAAGAGGCTTACAACAGTGCCGATACTTGCGCTACCCGCAGGTACCGACGGTTTCTCAATTTATAGTGATGCTTCCGGTAAGGGATTGGACTGCGTTCTTCAATAACACAGGAAAGTAATTGCTTATGCATTTAGGCAATTACGGACTCATGAGAAGAACTATCCCACACATGATTTAGAGCTTGCAGCAGTGATTTTTGCATTAAAGCTATGGAAGCACTACCTTTATGGAGAGAGAGTGGAAATATTTACAGACCACAAAAGTCTGAAATATGTTTTCACTCAGAAGGAGCTGAACATGAGACAGAGACGATGGCTGAAGCTGATAAAGGATTTCGACATCAACCTGCAGTATCATCCGGGTAAGGCTAATGTTGTTACAGATGCACTTAGTCGATACCCGATGGCAATGTTCTTGACCAAGGATCGTCATTTACTGGAGGACATAGAGAAGCTTGGATTGGAGATTGTACTGCCTGAAGAAGAGATGAAGAAACTGGGAAGAGAAGCCATTGTACCAGGAGCTGAATCATCATTGATGCAGTTGCAAGTGCGTTCAAGTCTGATGGACAGAGTCAAGGAAGCACAATTCCAAGACGAGACACTTTGCAAACTTAGAGATCAAGTGCTGGCAGGAACACTTGAAGGATTCTCAATCGCCAGCGACGGAGCACTAAAGAATGGTACGAGGCTGTACGTACCAACTGACGAACTGAGGAACGAGCTGATGCAAGAAGCACACCAGTCGCAGTATTCCATACATCCTGGAGCCAATAAAATGTATCGGGATATGCGTAATATAGTGTGGTGGTACGGAATAAAGAAGGACGTATCCAGGTATGTGGCTAGATGTTTAATTTGTCAGCAAGTAAAGGCTAGCAGACAGAGACCAGCAGGACTTTTGCAGCCGCTCGACATCCCAGAGTGGAAATGGGAGCACATAACGATGGATTTTGTGTCGGGACTGCCTCGATCCCAAGGAAGGAAGGATGCCATTTGGGTTATTGTGGACCGACTGACGAAGTCAGCTCACTTTATCCCCTTCAAGGTTGGTTTATCCATTGAGAAGTTGGCAGCACTGTACATGCGGCACATCTACCGAATTTATGGAGTTCCGGTAAGTATCATATCTGACAGAGATACTAGATTTATCTCTCACTATTGGAAGAGTTTGCATGACAGTTGGGAACACAACTGAAGTTCAGTACCGCCTACCACCCCCAGACTGACGGGCAATCAGAGAGAACAATCCAGACGCTAGAAGACATGTTGAGATCCCACGTCCTGGAATTTGGAGGGTCTTGGGAAGACCATTTGCACTTGGTAGAGTTCTCTTACAACAACAGCTACCAAGCTAGCATCGGTATGACACCGTTCGAGGCACTCTATGGACGTCGTTATCGCACTCCACTTGCTTGGGACGACGTCGGAGAACGAGTGTTGCTTGGACCTGAGATGGTGACCGAAGCAGCAAAGAAGGTGAGAATGATTAGAGACAAGCTCAGGATTGCCCAGGACAGACAGAAGCATTGGGCGGATAGCAGCCGACGGCCTTTGGAGTTTAAAAAAGGCGATAGTGTGTTTGTGAAGATCTCTCCTACCAGAGTAACAATCTGTTTCGACAGAGCAGAAAAGTTAAGCCCCAGGTATATTGGTCTATTTGAAGTACTTAGCAGGATTGGAGAAGTGGCTTATCGGGTGGCTCTACCCCCAAGTCTCGAAGGCGTCCACAACGTCTTCCATGTTTCACAGTTGAGATGCTATATCCCGGACCCGAGCCACATCTTAGACCATTCGGAGCTGGAGATTGGACCCAGCCTCACAGTGCCGGAGAAGCCAGTGGCGATATTGGACAAAGGCGAGAAGAGAACCAGGAACTCTGTGACGCCGATAGTCAGAGTCATGTGGCGGCACAACTCACCAGGCGAGTCGACCTGGGAGCGAGAAGACCAGATGCAGGAGCAGTACCCGTACTTGTTTGAGACTTAAGGTAACCCCTAACCCTGCCTTTAATTTCGAGAACGAAATTTTCTAAGGAGGGAAGATTGTGAAACCCAATTTTTGTAAAGTAAATTAATATTAATATTATAATATTATTGCTATTATTATTAGTATTATTTGTGAGTTTAAAATAAATTTCAAAAATTTAATAAAGGCTTTTGTTTGCTCACCCGAGCCTGAACCCGATTCCCGAAATCCAGACCCAACCTGAACCCCTTCCTTCTTTTGAATTTTGTTTTTCTTTTTAAAAAAAATATAATAATAATATTCCTAACTTTGTTTGGAGCTGGTCCAAGTTGGACCAGATCCTCAACTCCAACCATACGTACTATTTTCTCCTTACTCCCCTTCCCCTCTTTCACTCACAGCCTTAACCCATGCTCCCACTCCCTGTTATTAAACACCACCACCACAACTCCACTACTCCACCTCTCCCTCTCCATTTTCTCCAGAGAAAAGATCAACACCCCCCTTCACTCAACTCTCCCCCAAACTTCCCTTCACTTCAACCCCCTCCACTCAAACCCTCTCCAGAGCCACCCGCGCCCAACCCCCTGAGACCCGACCCCAGCGGCGCCCCCGGCCTCCCAGCGCGGCCCCGGACCCCGGCTCCCCGGCGACCTTCCCGGCCGTCGCGTCCGCGCCCGCGTGCGACCCCCTGTGCGGCGCCCTCCCCAGTGCCTCGCCGTCCCCGACGATCTTCCCGGCCCGACCCCGACGCCCCGGACACGAGCCCCCGGCGCCCCAACTCCGCCGGCCAGCGCTGACCCGCGTGTTGTCCCGTGCCCGGCCAGCACCCCGACGCACCCCGAGGCTGTCCGCTGTTCTGGACAGCTCCTGTCCAGCACTTTTTGCTGGATTTCGACTCCGATCTGTGGATTTGCGCGTCCCGAGTCCGAGGCAACCCTTCGGATTTCGTCGATTTGGGTAATCCCTGGTTAATCACAGTAGTTTGTCCCTCCCCGTGTCGATGATGAGTTGGTCCACGAATTTACTTTGGGAAATTCGATTTTTGGGTGAACGTCGTTCCCGGAATTTTCCGAGAAACGTCGGAAAGCTTCTGTTAGTTGGTTTTCATTATTTCCGAAACTTTTGGAAATGGTTTTCTGGATGATTTGGTTTTTGGATTTTTTCGATATTGTGCTGTGACGATTTTGGGTTGGTTTCGGATTCCCGAATTCGTTTCGGGTCGTTCCGAATTAATATTGGAAATGTTTGTGATTATTTTGATATATATATTTTGGGATTCCCTGGTTTGAATTTGCAGGAAAATATTGGCACACTTTTCCAGTTTTTGGGTTGACCAAAATAGAAAAAATGCTGCCGGATTTTTCGTAGAATTTAATTGTATTTTTAAAATGATTTTTAAATGGTTTTCGGAAAATATTAGTATTTTGGGATTTTTGGGCGACGACCATATCGGTCAATGGGCCCTGGCTAAGTGCAAACGAAACCGGCTTCGCCCGGACGTTAAGGCATTAGCCTATATGATGATTGGACCAAAGTCTGAGACTCGTTATTATTTAATTTATCCTTATTATTTATTTTATTCATAATTAAATTATAGGAAGTTTTAGAACTAACGACCATTTCGTCTTATTTCAATTTATGTAAATAAATTGTAATGCACATAAGCCCAGCTGGTTTTGTTCTCTATGACCTGTAATGTGTAGTGTAGGTTTTCTGCTATTTTTCTGGTTTTGAGAGTTCTTTTAGCGTACGCGTAAATCAAATAGATAATTATTTTGATATAAAAAAATTAATAAAGTTTTCTCACATTAAAATTTACAAGTTTTAATAATTAACAACGATCATGTAGTTCTTATTTAAAATAAGAAATTTAGTTTTATATGTATAGTTACAAAAATACAAAGTTTTAATCAATTAATTTGATATCGACGAGTTTTTCTAAAATACAAAGTTTAAACGATCTTTCTCTCGTTATTAATTTAACGCACCAATAATCGCATTTTTGTTCGTGTTTATTAAATTCAGATTAAAATTGATTAGGACACAATTAGAGATTCCAACTAGTATAGTTAGCTTGGTAACCCTGGATTCTGAATCAATTTCTCGACTGTAGGAATTCGAGGATGATCCTAATTTCCCATCTCGAAGTCTTCAACTTTCCAGTCCAGTCTATTCTGAGGCAAGTACAGTTTGTGTTAGTTTACAGTTATTTTAATAATCGCTTTACTGCAAGTTTAAACCACGATGCAAACACGAAACTCTCTCTGAGAGCACTGACTGATTGACTGTTGGGTACTGGGGGAATAGAGTAATGTTTATGACCACATCCACTGTTAACTTAGAACTGTATTAGCTTACCCCTCTCTCACACGGGGATAAGCCATATCGTATCAATATGATACTACTGTAACAACCCAAGCCGGTCATATTCATTGCCTATTCAAAATTACACTGTTTTACTATTAGAAAACAGTTCATTTCTAAACTATTTAAAAGTGCATGATTCTATTATTCATTTTAACTGTTTAAATTAGCATGAATTGTACTTTGCTCCCTCCTGACTGGAGATACATTTTTAGGGGACTATGAGGATGCTGAGCTGTTATACAACAGCTACTACGACCCTGTTCTGTACCCTGTAGTGCTGTCAAAGTCCCCATTGGAGGACGCAGGGACTGAGGCCGATGAGTTGACTGTTTAGATAGATTTTCCTTTTCTAGCTTTGTTGTCTTTTTGAAACTCTGTTTATTTGAATTTAATTATTTATTTCAGTACATTTAAATTCCAGTTGTATTTGATTTCAAAGTTTAATAAAGTTTCATTCCGAATATTGAGTTGTGTCAAATTTAGATGTTGTTGTTATGGTTACCTGCTAATGGAACAGCTTACTGCCGTCGTCTCAACAACGGTGCAGGCTGGGCACGATCCGGTTCGACCTAATTATTTGGGATCGGGTCGTGACATATATATATATATATATATATATATATATATATATATATATATATATATATAGTAAATATTTTTAAAAATTATATTTTTAGGGTTAAACCCTTAATTTGTAAGAATACACGTTTTTGGTAAAATATATTTTTAAAATGGCTAAAAATATTTTAATAATATTTTCAGGAATCTAAACCAAAATTTGATGTTATAATTAGGCTAAAATCTCTAATACTATATTTTGTTATGATTATATATTAAGAAAATATCTACTAACCATAATATTAATAAAATAAGTTACAACTACTACTGTTGAACCAATAGAAAAATATACCTATAAATACCTGAGGTATATGTTAGAATTAGTAGTATTAATTATAATAATAATAATAATATAATAGTAGTAATAAGAAGGAACAAAAGGAAACGAATCAAACAGAAAGTAACTATAAAATAATACTTTTAAAATAGCAAGCATAAAAATAGCTAGGCAACAAGTTTGTTGCTGAGAGTCCTCTTCCATTTGTAATGGACTCATAAGCACAAAACACTAAAAGACAAAAAAGTAAGTAACAAAATAAACTAAAATAAAATAAGAAAAAAATTTAACAACACAGGTAGTGCTATGTTGCTCGCATATTTGATAGAAGAGGGAAAGGTGAGGATGGAGGATTGGGCGGAAGGGAGAGAGGGATTCGAGAGTAGCGAGAGTGAGAGAGAGAGAGAGGCTGGAACGAAAGTGATGGGGACTCGGGAGAGGGGATGAAGAGAACGGGGGAGGAAAGAGGAAGGGCGCAGGGGCTCTTGCGGCGCTGGCGCTGATGGCCGTGCCTGCTCGCCGGCAGACGGGCACGGCAAAGCGCGGCCAACCGCGAGGAGGCGACACGAGGAGATCGGCGCACGCTGGAGTTGGGGGCTACGGCGGCGCGAGCTCGGTTGACGTTGCCAGCCGTCGAGTTCCCACGACTGCTCGAGAAGGAAGCTGCGGCTAGGCGAGCGGTGACCGGATCCAGCAAGGGCGGTGCGGAAGGGTTACTCCGACGCATGGAGGCGAAGCTACGGCGAGGTGAGTGATGGTGGTGGTTGCTTTGTTTTAATTGGGCTTTTCTTTGGGGCTTTGGTGGTAGCGGGTGGTTTGGTAGTGGTGCCGGCCGGCGATGGCCGTGGTGGCCACATCGGGTGATGGGTTGTGGTGGTATGGTGATGGCTAGTGGCGGTGGTGTGCTGGTGGTGGAGTGGTGGTGGCTGGAGGCGGTGGTGTGTTGGTGGTGGAATGGTGATGATGGTGACGGGGCTGAAGGTTTGCTGGCGACGGGGAAAGAGACGGGAGGAGCTGCGGACAGTTAGGTTAGGATTAGGTTTTTCTAGAAATTGTGCCATGTCGGGTGTGTCCGACATGGGGATGGTGATAAGGAGCTGTGTCCGAAATTTGAACACGGAGAAGGTGAAATAATGTATTTGTAAAAGATGGAATAAGAATTGGACGGGGAACACGGACACGATGCACGGGATTAGGGGTAGAGAAATATTTGTGGAGAATTTGTGAATGAAAAAAATTTATGGAGGAGTACCTGCCTTTTTATAGGATGTAGGAATTCCAGTTGGATAAGAATTATGATTTATTTAAACCCAAGTAGATAATTCAATCATTAAATTAAATCCATTCAAAATTTTTAAATCTAAATCTAAATCAATTTAAATATAATTACATTCTATCTTTTAGTTTAAAATCAAATTAGATAAATCAAATTTCAAATATATATATTAATTTACTATTTAAATCCATCCATAAAATTAAATCAAGATTTAAATTGCCACAATAATTTCAAAATATGTTTTCCAAAAATACAATTTATTATTTAAAAATAAACTTAATAAAACATTTATGAAATATATATGTATGCACGAAGAATATTATTTATTACTAATAACTGTTTTTATGAAAGAGTTTTTATAAATAAAATAAATAAAATAATGGACTTGGAAATGTTGGTATGATAGCTAAAATAATTATTACATATATTATTTTGAAACTTTAAAAGTAGAAAAAATATTTTTCTAAAAATATGTACGCTCGTACATACTTGCACTCGTCGGACAATTACGAAAAACGAAATTTCGCGCGCGACGTACAATGCAACTACGCGACGTACAAATACAAAATAAATAAAAAAATTAGTACCAAATTTATAAAAAAATAGTAAAAATTTAGGGGTTTTACATCCTACCCAACTTAAAAGAATTTCGTCCTCGAAATTAAGAATAAGTAGGGGGGTAAGAAGACACAAGGAGATATCGGTGGGGAACAATCAAGTTATTTGGCGAGACAAAGAGATGATGTTCGACATGCGATTAGCAAGTCATGGCTTAGATCATAGAAATAATATTACGGATAGGGTTATGGATGAGGGTCACGAGTTTAAAACAACAATTAAAAGTTAAGGTTTAAAGTTAGTCATGATAACATGCAAAGGAGTAATATGGTATCAAGAGAATAAATGAGAGGCCTAAAAGATATATTTTGAAAGTAGGTTGAGGGCACGATTTAAGAGGGCGAATTAGGTTCACTCCTAAATTAAGGGATTTGGAAGGTTCATGATTGCGAATATAGGGCCAAGAAAAGGATGAGTAGTTTAGGATGAAGATATAGCGACATCGAGTGAGAATGGTCATAACCAATAGGAAGGCTAGAGAAAGTTCTAGTATAACGCCTTCGTCCTTCTAAAATAGGTGAAGGCGAAAGCAATATAGAGTTCGAAGGAGGCGTTATCGAATATGAATACGTGATTCAAAGACGATCGAATAATTTCAAAGGAATTGTCAAGACAGTCGTGGATAGAATTCTAGAGGACAAGTTTAGCAATGTCCCCATCCATGTAGAACGATAGATAAAAGCGAACCAAAGTGCACTCGGTTGATCATACCATCATGCACCGGTGTCACGCCCCAGAACCAGAATACTGGAGAGTGGGGGCAGACATAGCCAGCTACGTATATTGAAATGGATTCCATCTCGCTATACGGTCACGGCTGTCTAGATACATGAGGGTTTTCTACAAGCCAACAGTCTCCTAAGGTCATGCACAAGCCTATAGTCTCAATCACAAGCAAGTAAGTAAATGTTACAAGATATATGATCATTAAATATACAATAATAAGGCATCCCAAATATTACATATTCAGCTGATCATGAAGCTAGTCGTTACAAAATGTGAGGACTAGCAGGAGTTTAGTCATACATGATCAACCCTAGGATCTGTCAATCATGTTACAGCCCATAGACAGACAGTAAGTAAATACAATCGAGCTAAACAGGTGCTCGTCGGCTAAACGCCTCAAAAGAATATTTTTACAATAAAATGGGAGAGCAAAAATAGACCCACTCGTTGCCCGGGTTATGTCTAGTCACCACCATCGGACTGGATAGTCGGTAGATCCTCTGGAGCTGCTCCGAAATCTGGCCATACAAAACCAGCTGGGTCAGATCCCAGAAAGAGCAAGTGCCACAAAGGAAGCTTCACTTAGGAACTAAAAGCAGCAATCAGCACAAGAGTATAAATAAAAGTAAGAACTAGAAATAAGAAAAATATATCAGGATGATATACGACGAGATAACCATGGAACTATTCAGATAACCAGGTTACAACCCGTAAACCAAACAAGGACCGGGGTTGTAACCCTTCGTCTGAACAGAACTTGGAACTCTCACCATTTATCGGTAAAATAAATACAGGCATTCAATTCATGCTGTGATCTGGAACAAGGTCAGGGCAAGACTAGACTGGTTAGACTCCATCCAATCATTTCACGGCCAAGCAAGAATTACGGCTTGATACTTTAACTAGCTAGGGTTATCACAGGCCTAATTACTGGCAAGATGCAGTGAGATTACTCCACAGCCACAAGCCCTGCAGACCATCCAGGTTACCCAGGTCAAAATTAGGGGTTGAATTCAGGTGGATACTGTAGGATGTGGAAAATTATGACACGCTGTCATTTTCATCCATACGCTTAAAGACAGATGTCAGTTGAAGCCATACGCTCAGTTAAGAGCCATATGTTCAGTTCAGAGTTGTACGCTCATTCAAAAGCCATACGCTCAGTAAATATTTTATTATTTACTGAAGTGACAACACAGCATATATTTAAATGAGGAATGAATCTGACACTTTATCTTTCGTGCAAAGACAGCTGTCACGAGAAAAGTAACCGTCGTATAGGTTTTCGAAGAGTCGGTTTTGTCTTTTACGAGGACAACTCAGCAGCCTTCATAAATACAAAAGCCATCATTACTGTCAGTTTTGACAGTCTGTCAGCCGTCAAATCTGCAGTCACGACGCTCGAGAAGATTTTGTCAGTTATGGGAAGATATGGTGTATCAAAGAAGATTGATGATAGCCACGTGGCCACTTCTCCAGTGAGCGTATCGACCTCACATGACTCCTTCTTCACCCATCCAAGTGAGCGTATGGACCTCACATGATTCCTTGCTAACCAAGCGAGCGTATGATCTCCATACGACTCCTTGCCCATAAAGTGAGCGTATGGATTTCCTATGGCACTACGCTGTCCAAGTCAGCGTATAACTCTCCTTCAACGAGGCAGCGTATTACAGCAACCATATCCAGGATTACAGTCAACACACGTTCTCACGTGTCTTGTACCAGTTATCCACTTCTCTAGAAGTTATGCAACGTGGCATCCAGGCCATCAATCTCTCATGAACTTGCTCCACTACTTTCAACCGCACGCTAATGTGTCTCCATCAGAATTCGCCACGCGTCCCTGCAGTTATGCACACGTCAAGTAACTACCTGAGCGTATGCTTAAGGACAGTTATCCTGAACTCTATAAAAAAGAGTTTCTTCATCTTCATCAGATACTACAGGTCATTTTTCAGAGAGAACAGAGAGATTGCCCAGTTGCTGTCCAAGTTCTTCGAAGTTCGAGTTTTCTTCATCGCATCGTCCAAGGGATAAAGTAATCGTCTTCTAGATTAGATTCCTACAGTTGTAATTTTCTCAGATACAAAATAAATAAAGTGAATTTATTTATGGAAAACAAATTGGCGACTCTGCTGGGGAAAGCTGTCTCCTCCAACGAGATAGCAACAACTCAATGCGATACTTCGTCGATCGGCTCGACGAAGAAGACGATGGTCGTACAATTCGACCAATCTGCTTACGAAGAAATGCTCAAGGCGAAGGAGGGCCGAACTGCTTCCTCCGCTCTTCCTGCTGCCAAGAAGACGGAACGCTCTGTCTATGTCCCCAAGTCTTCTTCGACAGCCCAAGATGTTCCTGTCACTTCTCACGTTGACAAGAACACATCTTCAACTTTAACAAAGCACATTTCTGCTTCTCTGAACACGGCAACAGTGGCTTCTCCTAGTCACACTGACAAAGTTGGTTCTTTAACCAAGTCAGCGTGTACAAGGAAAACCATCTCTGGACATGTCAAGGTCCCTTCTCCCTCTATTCTTACGACAGCAGTCGGCTCTTTAGCCATTGATGACTCTGAGCGTATGGCATACAAAGGGCAGCGTACGGCAAAGGCAGCGTACAAAAGCCAACATCAGGCAGCGAACGCTGAGCCAAAGCCAGTGTATGCTAATAAAAAGGTAGCGTATGACCAGAAGTCCAAACTGAAGTCAGCGTATGCTAACAAATACAGTCCTTTGACTGTTTCTCAAAATCAGATTGGGGGTTCTCTTTCACAGAACATACAAATGATTCCCCCTCAACTTGCACATCTTGTGCCAACCAAGGAGAAAGACTCTTTAGTCAACTCCTCTACTCCTAAGGTCTTTACCTCTGGAGTTAATTTGACTAGTACTCTTACTAGATCAAACAATGGAAAACGCCTTTTGGCTAATTCCTCCAAAGATGGATTATTACCGACTCCTAGTCGGAATAATACTCATCTTCCTTCTCTTAAAATTTCTCGGTCTGAGAAAGGCAAATTACAAGTATCCAAGACTGATATTAAAGTCAAATCTCCTACGGATCTTCGTAATAAGCTTAATCAGAATCGGTTCAGTTCCACTGAGACAAGTGTACTAGACCCTGATGTTGAATATGCCAGGAACTATGTGGCTCAAATTAATCGGTCTCTATACACTCAAGAACCAAGAAGACAGAAGAACAAAAGATAAGTTTCTACATAGAAACTATCTTCCAGTACTTCCCAATCTATCCCTACAGATCTCCGGGAATATTTACAAAACAAACGGAGAATCGACACTCCATCTGGCTATGACATTGCCCATATTCGCCATGAAAAGCATGGTTGTGACTTCCAACCTCAGGTTGTCATCCAATGTTGTTGTTCACCAAAAAGACAATCTGTTTTCGAACGGATTCAATATGAACCAATGTTGGATGAAGATGAACCTCTTTATGCTTCTGTCAACATGACTTCCAGAAATATTGGGGGTAGCATACGGTCTGATGCTATATCAGACTCTAAAGATGGTGTTTATCTCGGCACTCGATCCAGGACTGGAGCCTTGACCAGAGCCTCTTCTTCTTCTCATCCAAGTGGTAATCCGGAGATCACAGAAGACTTCCTTGGAGAGTCCAATTTTCCAGTATTGACTCCTGTAAAAAGCCCTGGGAAAGATACTGATTCACACAGTGATGATTCAGAACAGACTGTTTCATCATCTATTCCTCGAATGATTACCACTTACATGGCAGAAAGTGATCATGAACCTTCGACTAGCAATGAGGCTCATGAACAGAGGATTTCTTCTTTAGAACAACAATTGCGAGCTATGGCAGATACATTGAGTGCTATGCACACTCTAATGCAGGCTCAACAACAGACAGTACCACCAGTGGTATTGAATACCCCTGTTATTCCAAACCCCGAACCCTCTACTATTCCGGGGGTACAATCTAATGTTCCTGTACAAACCACCCCAAGTCACTCTGGAGCTGGGGGTGGTACATATGCTGCAGTCCCTCCTCCCAATTACACTCTACAAACCACAACTCCACAATCTTCGGGAGTTGTCTCTGAAGAATTGAAGAATCTCAAAACTCAATTCGAGGCATTCAAACAGAAGGATGGTTTACAAAGGTTAGGCATCAAACAGCCTTATCCGATAGAATGGAAGCAGGTATCGTATCCACCAAAATACAAACCTCTGACACTTCTGGAGAAACCTCTAATGTCCCTCCGGCTACAGCCCCAATACCAGTCTCTACTGAAGAACCTTCAAATGTTCCTGTCGAGACAGTTCCATCTAAACCAACAACAGCTGACAAGGGCAAACAACAAGTCCGCTTCGACAAACCATTGAAGAAATCATCCCCTACAGGACTTGAAAAGCCTTATAATTTTGATATATTGGCTCAACTAGCCAATACACCAGCTAAATTATCAATCTTCGAACTCTTACGTCTCTCTAAAGAGACTCGAGAAACTTTGAGTAAAGCACTGTTACAAGCAGAAACTTGCTTAACTCTCCTCAAGAAGTTGGAAACAGAACCTGTCTCTCACTGCCATAATGTATTGGAATTTATTCCAAACATTATCTTTACGCAGGACGATATGCTGCTAGAGGATAATCGACATGATCGTCCTTTATATCATACAGGGTATATTGATTCTATGAAGGTTGATCGTTTACTGATTGATCCAGGATCCGCTCTCAGTATTATGCCAAAGGCTATGTTAGATGCATTGAAGATACCTGTGCATAGTCTTTCCAGCACTATCACTACCATCTTGGGATTCAATCAAGGAAAAAGTGAGCCTTTAGGCAAGATTCGCCTTAAATTTCAAATAGGCGATCTTCGTACTAAAGTTACTTTTTACATCATCGACAATCATGGTTGCTCGTACAATGCTCTATTGGGGAGACCTTTCTTGCATGAACATAATATTGTTCCTTCAACTCTTCATCAATGCTTCAAATATGTTGATGATAATGGAGAGGTTCAAAAGGAAGTTGCAGATCTTTACCCATTCAAAGGAGTCGAAGCTTACTTCAATGACGCTCGCATGTACAAAGATGAATACTCGAAAGTCTTACAAGCTATGGATAATGAAGATGAGACATCCAAAGTTGACACCTTTATTATTCCTGTAAAAGGGCGTATTACTCCTCCCAATACATATGCTGCAGTCCCTCCTCCCAATTACACTCTACAAACCACAACTCTGTAGAAGCATAGAATTTCACAAACAGAAAGCCCATGCGCCAGACACTACATGCGCCAGAACTCAGACGAAGAACTTCACAGCAAAGTCAATAAGTATAGACATTTGAAGAAGGATTTTTTATTTATATATAAAAGTCTATTACATGTCTAGAAAAAGTTGTACAAAGGAGAATTTTTACAAAGGAAAGAGCCTAAGTCTACAGCCAGCGGCCACCATGCGCCTTCAGATAAGCGCAGCGGCCACCATGCGTCTCCAGATAGGCGCAGCATCACTATGCGCCACCAGTGAGGCGCAGCAGATATCATGCGCCTCCATCCAGGCGCATCCCATCATCTCTTCAGCAGCTCAGTTATGTGCATCCCTTCAGCCAAATTCTTCCAGCCAGGCTCACCTGGCCGAGCAGAGCCCAGTTATGTGCCGCTCTTCCAACCAGGCTCGCCCAATAAATGCTTTGATACACAAAGCATTTAACCCTCTGGCTGGAACCAAGGAAGAGAAGAGCACCGCAAATGCTGTGGCCAGAGGAGGCTTCAAAAGAGCCTCCAAAGCCGAAGGAAGACCATGATCGAAACCGCGGCTAAAGGAGCAGCTTTCGACACGATCAAAGTGGGGAAACCCCATTTTGAAGGAAGAGAGAGCCTAGCACCGCCATTCCGATCTACGGCTCTTCCGGAATAACGGGGACGAGGCTCGAGCATCCCTATCTTTGGATGCAATAGGCACCTTCCGCCTGCCTCAGAAGCCCTCGACTCCGTCTTTTGGATGTAACAGTCACCTTCAAGTGCATCGAAGACAACACAACGTCTCATCTTCACCCTCGGGAGCACTTCGTCAACAGAATGCACCCGCATGTTCAAGTTCAGAACGAGAAGCAAGTCTTCTCTCCATGCCACTATTTATAGGCCGGGCAAATCAAACCCACGCGCCAAGTGGATGGCCCTCCGAATTCCGTGTAATAAATTTACATTAAATGGATGAACCGGACGCCTCGAATTCAGCCAAACGGCTATTTATGGCACTCGAAGAGCGAGACAGCCGCATCATTAAAAGACATGTCCGATGCGCCAGCCAGACAGCGCATCACACGGACGCGCCCTTCGGCATCAGGCGCATCACACAGACGCGCCTTACAATACTCGGCGCATTACAGAGGGTGCGCCCCCACACATCTCCATACCGAGTGGAACGCCAACCGACGCGCCCACTCAGCTGTCCATCGAACGTCACCAACATTAAATGCTGAACTGACAGAGTTGGCAGCACGCCTCCCAAAGTCTGAACAGTTGACAGCTTTTCAGAAAACGAAGCATCGGCAACGTCAGCATCATCATGACTTTGTTTCGACGGCTACTGCCACGTGGCCACTCCACCATCAGCATGCGCCTCTACGGCCATGCGTCCAAATCAGCATGCGCCTCTACGGCCATGCGTCCAAATCAGCATGCGCCTCAAAAGCCATGCGCCTCAGACCGCTCTCTGATCCCGAAAGACAAAAGAAAAGTCGCCTGCATGCGCCTCAAAAGCCATGTGCCCCAAATGGTTTGTAACTCCTAAAGGTTATGAGCCGCAGCCCCCTCCTGCGCCCAATCTAAGGCGCAGCTCACCAGATCACTCCTCTCCACCAAATTCGAGATCTTCGAACCATGAGTCGACGACACGTGTCTTTTGACTCAACTCGTCCAAGATTTCAGCAACGGAAAGATCTTCTCTCTGCTACGTGCCGGCTCACAACAGCAGTATGAAGAGTTCTCCCCCTCGATCAGGGCGCAGCATCCGTGCGCCTCCATCAGCAACCTCCACGTGGCATCCCCACACCGGCGCATCCTGCATGCGCGCATGAGCAGCCAGCCTGCAAAACTATAAATAGAAGGGTCATCTCCTTCACACACACACAGAGACTCAGAACACACAAGACTCAAAAAGAATCCACAACAGAGAATCACCAGAGAGGCAGTCCTAGACACTCAACGTCTTCCTCCTCTCAGCAAGCTCCAGCACCCAGAGCAATCAACACCTTCAGAGAACCGATAACCGCCGTCAGCCGGTCAACGGAGTCAACGCATTACCACTCGCTCCATTGGCACTAAGGACCCAGCTTAAACAAAAGTGTACTCCTAGGACTACATCTAAGTCCTATATTGTATCACTGTTCTGTTTGTATTAAGATTTCAATCAAAACAATTTTAATGGCAAACAAGCTGGCGACTCTGCTGGGGACTTCTTTCTCCTCTACCGAGAAGGTTGTGTCACAGGCCGACGACGTGAAGGTGGGCTCCTCCCACAAGACGCTGGTAGTGCGTCTCAATCAACAGGCGTACGAGGAGTTCATTTCTGAAGGAAGTGCGAGTCCTTCGAAGCGGCTGTCGAAGCCGAAGAAGACCCGCGCAGTCTGGATGCGCAAAGTCGACGCCTTGGGCACCACCGTTGAAGGGGATGCGCCCGTCCAGCCTTCCCTTCCTGCTGACATCCTCAGCAGTCAAGGTGCGCCCGCTGATGCAGCGCATCTCTCGGGGAAGCATGTGGCTGACCACGTTCTCCAGCCATCTTCCTCTCAGGCGAGGAAGATACGTCGACGGAGCAGGGGCGCAGCCAATGCCCCGCGCATTACTTCTGATGCGCCACAAAGAGCCTCTGTCTTTGACAGACTCACTCGCTGTAACGGCGAGGAGAATTTGGATGCTGAGTACTATGCGCCCTAGCGGGCTGGTACGAAGAAATCCAAGGCGGCACGGGCCATGCGCCACAAACGTGCTATGCCAGCAGCCGGCCAGAGGCACGCGCTTACAATCACGCGCGCTGCCGATGGCAAGCTGTACAAAGTTGACTCAAGTGCTTCTGCACCGACAACAAGTCGACCTTCAAAGTCCTCATCTCGCTTGGGCGCATTCACTGCGTGCACAACCAAGCCGAGAGAGGCAAACTCAGTGGTCTTGAACTCCCGCGCCTCCTCTGGTTGTGCGTTTGAGGTCCGTTCAAGTCACTTCAAATGCTGTGGTTCCCCCACTACTGATCGTGATGCCTGCTTGGTATTAGATCAGGGGGCGCAGCACTCACCCGACCACCCCGGCGCTTGGCCCTGCCATGCGCCTGAGAGGGGTGCGAGGGTAGCACTCTCCTCTAACGACTTGTGCAACGTGATCACTCACAAGCGCCGGTCAGGAGAGTTGACCGACAAGTATGATGCGCCTCTCACGGGGCACACTTGTGCAGTGGTCACCATCAACTGCTGTTGCAAGACGGCAGTACCGCCAAAGCAGTCGGTCTTCCAACGGCTACAATTGTCGACACCCCTCCGACATCGCCTTGGGACGAAGGTGTCAGCAGAAGAGGAGCTAAAGGTTGCTTCATGCAACGTGATCTCCAATTCCTCATCTGTCCGGAAGACGACTGCCAATTCCTCGTCTTCATCCAAAAGTCAGCCGAAGAAGACCAAGGCAGCTGTCACGACCTCTGGAGTGTTTGAAGGCACTCGGTCGAGGAAGAAGTTCTTGGAGGAAGCTGGGGGTAGCCAGACCCTTGTCGAGCCTCCTTCCGAAGACGAAGATGTCCAAAGCACAGCTGTGGCGGATCTTCATCAAGGCGAAGATGGCCTCCCTGAAGCCCCTCAAAATGACGATGTCCTCCAGGACACCGCCGGGGGTAGTGCTGGAAACGAAGAGGCCCTTTAAGACAGAGCTGAGGGCAGTCAGGCCCTTGTAGATGCGCCTGTCGAAGACGAACTCCAGAATGTGGCTGGAGGTGGCCAAACACCAGGAGAAGTGACTCCCCCATATGAGAGCGAGGCTGAGAACGAAGCCTCAACTAATCCATCCACTTCCGGCCGTGTCATGACAGTATACATGACCGGGGGTGATCTTGAGACTGATGCGCCACCACAGGACATTGTTCAGCACATAGACTCGCTAGAGGGATGACTCAAAACCCTCTCTGCCTCAATGCAAGCACTGACTCAAGCAGTGTTTGAGATGCGGTCGGCCTTGATCAGGACACCTTCAAATGGTCCCGACCCAGGAGCCAATGGAGAGTCGAGTGTGCCCCTCCAACGGACACCCTCAGACACAGAAGCACCCCGGACGTCGGAGCCCTCAAACGCTCCACTCCAGGTGGTACCTCCTTCCCCGACTCCTAGCTCCACGGAGGACGTGGTCGAAATGATCAAAGATTTGCAGGAGCGCTTCGAGTCCAAGAACAGGCAGGAGGAGCGCCAGAAGATGGGCATTTCCCAGTCTTATCCCCTTGAGTGGAACAAGGTGGTTTATCCCCCAAAGTATAAACCACAAACACTCACGCCGTATGACGGGAAGGACTCTCCACGACGGTACCTGACGTACTTCCAGTCGCAGACAGGGCATCTTCCGAAGGAGGACGCCCTCCTCACCAGCATCTTTGTTGGGGCCCTGAAAGGGGTGGCGTATGACTGGTACTGCAGCCTCTCCGATAATTCCATATCGTCCTTTGACGACCTGACACGCCTCTTCCTAGACCGCTTCTACGACGGTGGAAAGGACATAACGATGGCGTCTCTCATTGAGATACGCCAGAAGGACAAGGAAACGGTTCGGGCATTCATCGAACGCTTCCGTCAGGCCTGCTTCAGGCTACCTCCAGGCATGCCAGAACATGCGCTCCTCTCCGCTTGCAGTATGAACATGCTGCCTGCAGTAAAGCTTTGGCTTAACTCTACTCCCCCTCCCGACTGGAGCTCCCTAATCATCGAAGCTGAAGCTGCAGAGAAGAAGGCGGCCAATGCACGTCTTTTGGGTGTTAGCTTTCCCGCCTTTGACGATAAGGGGAAAAAGTCCGCAATCAACAACTCCGGACGAGAAACAAAGGGGAAACAGGCATTGACTGTTAATGCCTCGAAGGGCGCATCTGCGCCTACTCAAAAGCCTCCACTGGCACCGAGACCCAAGGAGGTTTATTCATTCAATGATGACGACACCCTGCAACTCTTTGAGATACTGAAGCAGGGCGACAAGATCAAGCTTCCGGACCCGAAGCGGCCCGATGAAGTCGGGAAAGTGGACAACCCGAGGTACTGTCACTACCATCGGTTTGTCGGACACCCGACTAAGGACTGCTACGTCCTCAAAAATTACATCCAGCGCATGATCAATACGGACGTAATCTCCGTCGACTATGAAGAGAAGACGGTGTCAGCGAATGTGGTGTCACTTCAGTTCGGCACCTTGTCGCCGACTACCACACAAGATGGCGTCGTCCCCATCCCTAAGGCGACAATGGAGGTGGTAAACTTGCCACCCACCCGTGACAATGTGAGTGGACTTGTCCCACTCACCACATCTCGAGGAGAGGTCCTCTGGGTTCACCCTGACCTCGTCTCCGAGGTAACTCAACCGGAGGTACGCCCTACCTCCAAAGCAAAATGCAGGAAGATCAAGTCTTGCCGCACGGTCTCTTCTTCAACGGAAGAGGCGCTTCCTGTGCAGACGCGTGCACAACAGAACTCCCAGCCCGGTGAAGCTGCCGCCGAAGTGGTGCCTCCTGGCACCATCCCTGAGGAGGGTCCATCCAAGCCCTCAGCAGCCAATAAACAAAAGCAAGTGGAGGCCCGTTTCGACAGACCTCTGCAAAAAGAAAATGCTTCGGGGCTAGCCAAGCCCCACAATTTTGACATTCTGGCGCAACTAGCCAGTACTCCTGCACGCTTGTCTTTGTTCGAGCTCCTGCGTCTCTCCAAGGACTCCCGAGAAGCTCTCTGCGAAGCTCTGAAGGATGCCGAATCCTTTCTCAGTCAAGTCAAGCAGCCTGAAGACCTCCCAACTACTTGTGCACACTGTCATTGTGCGGATGAAGTTATCCCAAACATAACCTTCACCCAACAAGATATGCTGCTCAAGCATCACCGACATAACCGACCGTTGTATTACACAGGGTACATTGGTTCGGTAAAGGTGAGCAGGATTCAGATCGATCCGGGGTCTTCCCTAAGCATCATTCCAAAGGCGCTGCTATCAAAGCTGGGGATCCCAATGTACCGGCTGGCGCCCTCCAATACGACCATCAGTGGCTTTAACGCTAGCAAAAGCGAGCCACTGGGCAAGATCCGGCTGAAGTGTCACATCGGCAGCCTCAAAACTGAGGTGACTTGTTATGTGGTGGATGCCGAGGTCAACTACAACATCTTACTCGGACGACCATGGTTACATGAGTACATGGTGGTGCCCTCCACGCTCCACCAATGCATGAAATATGTATCCACCAACGGCGTCATCCGGACGGAGTTTGCATATATCGATCCCTTCAAAGGGATTGAGGCCTACTTCACCGATTCCGACTTGTACAAGCCCATTGACGAGGAGGAAGCCAATGACGCTGATGATGAGGCAGAGACGGCAACAGAGCCGGACATGGAGCCTGAGACGACTCCCGACGCCCCCTTGAAAATCTGTCTGAAGGGGAAACCACCCTAGAAGGCGCCTCCAATGAGCATCAAGCTATCAGGAAAAGCGCCGGCTCGCGAAGCTCCCCTGAAGATACGCCTCAAGGGAAAGCCACCTCAAACAGCGGCTCCCCTGGTGGTAAAATTACAAGGGAAGGCGCCACTCATCGGAGGCGCAACCGAGGCACCTCTCAAGGTGCGTCTTAAAGGCAAGCCGCCGCAGTCATCCAAGATGCCAGAGAGGGCTCACATAACCCTCTCAGATCCTAAAGTCAGAGCGGTGGAGGACTCTCCTGATCCGGCCCCAGTGCTTACAGATGAGGAGCTTGGCGAATACATCTCCGCTGATGTAGACGTACCCTCCTTCGACAATGTAATCCCACGGGATAAAATCTCGTACTTTATCAATAATAGAGTGTCTTTCAATTATTCTTGTCTTCCACACTGGAATGCCATGTATACATTAGACAACGCTCTACGGTCGTTGCAAACACAAGTAACGACCGTCTACTATAATCAAATAGTCCCGTCTCAAGGAGTCTTCATAGTCCCTCCACGGAGCCGAGACCAAGGCACCATTATTTCGGGCAAAATCGAGCGTCGTCGGGACCTCCCGTCAATCGAGCCCGAACCTGATACCGGCAGAGTACAAGTCTATCGGTACACAGATACGGCTAAGCACATCATCCAAAAGATGGGCTACGACCTGAAAAGCAACAAAGGCTTAAACTACGGCAAGGGTCGGCATCTCCCTGTCCGGCTTTCGATGCCCAATGGAAAGCCACAGGATTACTATAATCGGACTCGACGGGGGTTAGGCTATGTCATGCCGCCATCAACTCCAGAGAGTTCAGACGCAGAAGACATAGAACATTCCCACTCGTCTGAAGCATCGACGTGGGATTCCGATACCAGTATCGGATCAGTCTTCAGAAAAGTGCTGTCAGCTAACATGACATCGGCGCAACCTCAGAAAGATGAAGGCGAAGACCAACCACCGGAACCCTTCGAAGAGGAACCCTGGGCTCAGCACCTAGGAGAACAATAGGAGTCTCGTTTTGAGTTACGAGAACCTCCCACTGAAGACGAAGTCGAGCAGATCGACCTCGGGGATGGGTCTTCTTCTAAACCCATCTTCATCAGCAAAAGCTTGGAAGGAGAAGACCGAGAATCTTTAGTCCAACTGGCTAAAGAGTATATTGACGTCTTCGCTTGGAGCTACGAAGACATACCGGGTCTCAATCCACAGATCGCGATGCATAGGTTGAACATCTTACCAGATGCCAAACCTATCAAACAACAACAGCGACGCTTCCGCCCAGACATCATGAACGCCATCGATCAGGAGGTGGACAAGCTCTTGACCAGTGGCTTCATCCGTGAGGAACAACACCCGGACTGGGTAGCCAACGTCGTCCCTGTCACCAAGAAGAACGGGAAGATACGAGTCTGTATCGACTTCAGGGATCTCAACTCTGCTTGTCCGAAGGATGAATTCCCGCTCCCAATCACCGATGTAATGATCGACAACACATGTGGCTTTGAACGCATGTCCTTCATGGACGGGTATTCAGGCTACAATCAAATCAAGATGTTCCCCGATGACGCAAAACACACGTCATTCAGGACTCCAAAAGGTGTTTTCTGCTACACAGTAATGCCCTTCGGCTTGAAGAATGCCGGTGCAACATACCAACGAGCGATGAGTACCATTTTTCGTCAACATCTTCGCAAGACAGTTGAGTGCTATGTTGACGACATCGCAGTCAAGAGCCGCCTCAAAAGAGATCACCTACAGGACCTGAAGACGGTCTTCGATGTTGACACAAAGTCACAGTCAACCAAATATTGACTACATTGACTAAATAATATCTGTATAAATTTAATACGACACACGACGTCTACTTTCAGTTCAGGACAGACAACAGCTCAGTCTCCGACTCTCAGTGTATTTTCGAGTTTGTACTTTTACATTTTATTGAGTCTAGAAGTATGTACTCTGAGTTATGCTGAGCTCTTGGAACTTAGTCTATAAGCCTACCCAAAATCCCAAGCTCCACCAAAACAAAAATTGCCCACAAGTCCCACTTAGAACCACTCTGTGCTCTGGAGACAGAGTTCGGGCCGAACTCTGCCTCCACACAGAGTTCGGGCCGAACTCTGTCCCCTAGAAATCAGGAACCCTAATTTTAGGGTTAGCTGGTTGCTAGCTGTCCAACGGCCAAATTTTTGAATTTTCCTACCCGAATTCTGGCCGAATTCTGCCTCTAAAAACACTATAAATAGGGCATGAATTCTCTCATTTCAATTCACTCAATCTTCTCTTCTCTTCTCTCCTACAAGCTCAATAAGCCATACCCTTCCTATCTACTAGCCACAAGCCTCCTAAGTCTCGAGTGCTCAGCATCTCTCAGTTAGGATTCTTGTGCAAGAGTGAAGAAGTCGCTTGGACAATTCCAAGCAAATCGCCACTGCGATCCTCTGTTAGATGTTGACGTGCTCTTCTGAAGAAAAGACACGAGTTGTAAGCTACTATTTCACAAATAGTAGATTTAATCCTGAGCTAGAGTTCTCAGGCCTGGACTAGTTCTCCACGAGGAAAACCAGGTTAAAATCGCTGTGTTTGCGTATGCTCTTCTGCTCTTCATTTATTTTCCGCACTTTACTCTGATTATTTATTGTTGGTGAAAGAGTTATTTTTAATTGGCTATTTTTCTATATAAACTCTATTCACCCCCCTCTAGAGTTGCCAAACTGTTCTTCAATTGGTATCAGAGCTCTGTTCTCTTTACAAGGACTAACATCCTAAGAGCTGATCCATGGCAACCACACAATCCTTGATTTCCAATCATGGTGAAGGTCAGTCCACTCATAGGCCTCCCCTATTTGATGGAACTAACTACACATATTGGAAAACAAGGATGAGCTTCTATCTTAAGTCTCTAGACTTTGACCTGTGGACTGTCGTCACTGACGGTTACAAAAAGCCCGCCAGGATAGTTGTCGATGGTGACCTCATTGAGAAACCACACGATAAATATTCTGTCGAGGAGAAGAAGCAGGCAAGTCTAGATGCTAGGGCTATTAATGCTTTATTCTGTACTATAGACAGGAATGAGTTCAACAGGGTCTCTACATGCACCACTGCTCATGAAGTATGGAGACTTCTAGAAGTGACGCATGAAGGAACCACACAGGTCAAGGAATCTAAAATAAGCCGTCTCACTCAAGAATACGAAGCCTTCAAGATGAAGCCAAGTGAGACGATCACTCAAATGATCACAAGATTCCTCGACATCATCAATCCTCTATCTTCGCTTGGAAAGCAGTACTCAAACCACGAAAAGATTCGTAAGCTTCTCAGAGGGCTACCAAAGATTTGGAACCCTAAGGTGACAGCCATCATAGAAGGAAACGATCTCACAACAATGTCAATGGAGACCTTGATGGGTAAGCTTATGACTCACGAGCTTGACCTCAAGGACTTCGAAGAGCCTGCTCCGAAGACCAGGGAGATCGCACTCAAAGCTCATCAACGAAGAGCTAATCATGATGAGACCGAAAAAGATAACTCGGATGATGAAGACCAAGCTCTCATGGTTCGCAACTTCAGGAAATTCCTTCGCTTCAATCGAAGGAAGAAGGAATCTCAAGAAGACGATGAAGAGGAACCAACTTGTTATGGTTGCAAGAAAACTGGACATGTCCGAAAAGACTGCCCATTCCTGAAGAAGGGCAACCGCTATGAGAAGCCATACAAAAGGAACTCATCAAAGAAATATGCCAACACAGGCATCTGGCATGAAAGTGAAGCGAGTGACTCTGAGGAAGAAAAGGACTCTCCTTAAGATACAGCAAATGTGTGCCTGATGGCAACTTCTAACAAGGTATCTAACGAAACTCTGGATGACTTCTCTTTTGATGAACTTGGCGATGCTTTCACTGATTTACTCGATGATCATAAAAAGGTCATCGGTAAATATAAACATGCCAAGGACAAAATCAAAAGTCTAGAAGATGAGATCCAAAGAATTTCTTTACTTCTTGATAATGTTAGAAACACATCACCCACTAATGACACTGATGAAGTATCCAAGCTTAAATTAAGCTTACATGATGCTGAAGCACGTATTGAGCAACAAACTCAAGAAATCACTACTCTCAACACGTTGCTTGCTGAAGAAAAGAGTAGACACAAGATTTCCATGACTAAGATTTATGGCTTAAATATTAAGGTTGATGAACTGCAAGCTGTTTCTAAAAGATTAGAAACCAAATTGGGTAAACAGGTTGTTCAACCTCAAACCCAATCACATGGGCACAACACCACTCCTGCTAGTCAACCACGTCATTCTCATGCAACACATAACCATGCATTTATATACACAAACTTTCACAAACCACGTGCACGTAAGAACAATTCTCACTCAGTACACACTCATCATGCACAAAAACACAATCAACATCACTCCACACATAAAAATCATCATGCCATGCCATATAGACAAAATCATCATACAATGCCATATAGACAAGGTCTTCATATACCATATAGACAAAATCATCATGCCATGCCATCTAAACAATATCAGCAAGTCACACATCATAGACAATACCATCATTCTATGCCTCATAGACACCATCACCATGCCACTTATTCCATGCATAATCATCTTCACCATGCTAACTCTTCACATCATGTCCATCCTCATCCTGTTGATTATAGATATTACTCTCATGCTCCTAGTATAAATAAGAATGCTATCTGTACTTATTGTGGATTACATGGACACATCTCACCACAGTGCAGAGTTAGAAGACTTGTAGATAAAAGGATATATGCTTGGTTCCCAAAGACTAACTTTTCAGGACCCTCAAGAACTAGGGTACCAAAGGTCACATCTACCCTTGATGTAGGTGGACCTTCCCTCCTAAACTGAAAGTAAGTGGATTCTCGATAGTGGATGCTCGCGACATATGATGGGAGATGCAAATCTTTTTGCATCACTATCGATGAAGAGAGAAGGATACGTATCCTTCGGTAACAATCTCAAAGGGCACATTATAGGTAATGGTATCATTAGTCATCCTTCTTCTCCTGTAATAAAGGATGTCTGCCTAGTGACCAAGTTAAAGCATAACCTGCTCAGCATTAGTCATCTTGCTGATCATGGATATGATATTAACTTTGGACAAAATAGTTGCTACATCTATGATAGGTCAACAGGAGACATTGCTTTTGAAGGGAAAAGAGAGGACAACATCTACATTTTCTATCTTTCTATAAATACTAACAATGCAGGTAGATGTCTATATGCCCACAAAGACGAACGATTACTTTGGCACCAGCGTCTTGGTCATGCCAACATGGATGCTATATCCAGGCTTTCCACCAAGAAGCTAGTGAGAGGATTGCCTGACATCACGTTCAAAAAGGACACGGTATGTGCCGAATATGAACTAAACAAGGCAACTAAATCCTCATTTCATTCTATCAACTCTGTAAGTACTACTAGACCCTTGCAACTACTTCATATAGATTTATTTGGTCCTAGTAGAATAGCTACCCTTGCAACTACTTCATATAGATTTACGTGGGTTTTCTTTCTCGCTAATAAGAGCGATGCTATTTCTGCTTTCAAAATTTTTGTAAAGAAAGTTCAAAACGAAAAAGGCTACATGATTACTCGAATCCGAAGTGATCATGGAGGCGAATTCGTAAATTATGATTTTGAAAGTTTTTGTAATACAAATGGTTTTGATCATGAATTTTCTTGTCCTAGAACTCCTCAACAAAATGATGTTGTGGAGCGGAAGAATAGGACTCTTGGCGATATGGCTAGAGTCATGTTGAATAAATTTTCTCTTCCGAAATATTTTTGGGCAGAGGCTGTAAGTACAGCATGCCACATTTTGAATAGGGTGCTTATTCGTCCCATTACGAAGAAAACATCCTATGAGCTTTGGTTTGGGGGAACCCCCAATGTTTCGTATTTTAAAGTTTTTGGTTGTAGATGTTTTATCCTTAACACCAAAGACAACTTAGGCAAATTTGATGCCAAAGCTGACGATGGTATCTTTCTTGGTTATGCCGCCAAGAGTAAGGGATATAGAGTTTTCAACAAACGCTCACTTATTGTGGAGGAGTCAACTAATGTGACTTTTGATGAAGATAACAGTGCAGTAAGCGCTCTTGATGATGATGTTGAGCCATTAATTTCTACTCCAATGAACACTTCACCTGAAACTAATTCTCTGGAGGGTTTACCTAAGAAATTCTCTTTCAAACCTTCTCATCCAGAAAATTTAGTTATAGGAGAAGTTTCACGTGGAGTAACTACTAGATCATCACTAAGAGACTCCGTTGCTAGCACTGCCTTCATTTCACAAGTAGAGCCTAAAAATATTTCTGAAGCTTTTAATGATGAATTTTGGATTTCTGATATGCAAGAAGAACTCAACCAATTTGAGAGGAGCCAAGTATGGGAACTAGTTCCTAGACCGGCTAATCACTCAATAATTGGTACCAAATGGGTGTTTAGAAACAAAGTAAATGAAGATGGTTCAGTCACTCGTAACAAAGCCCGTCTAGTAGCTCAAGGATACAATCAAGAGGAAGGTATCGACTACGATGAGACATATGCTCCTGTTGCTAGACTAGAATCCATTCGGATGCTTTGTGCTTTTGCCAATCATCAGAACTTTAAATTATTTCAAATGGATGTTAAAAGTGCTTTCTTGAATGGCTTTATTAAGGAGGAAGTTTATGTCAAACAACCCCCTAGCTTTGAAAATCACAAATTTCCGGACCACGTGTTCAAGCTGAAGAAAGCGCTTTATGGCCTTAAACAAGCCTCCAGAGCTTGGTATGAAAGGCTAAGCAGTTTCTTGCTTGAGAAAGATTTTTCAAAAGGGAAAATTGACACTACACTGTTTATCAAATCTTTCAAAGACACCATTCTATTAATTCAGATTTATGTTGATGATATTATTTTTGGGCCTACTGATGAAACTCTTTGTCAAGAATTTGCCAAGTGTATACAGACGGAATTTGAGATGAGCTTGATGGGAGAGCTCAACTATTTTCTTGGTCTGCAAGTAAAACAACTGGCTAATGGAACTTTCATCTGCCAATCAAAGTACACCAAGGACATGCTGAAGAAGTTCGATCTTGACAACATCAAACCAATCAGCACGCCAATGGCTACTTCAACCAAACTCGAACCAGATGAGAGTGGCAAACCTGTTGATCAACATAAGTATCGAGGTATGATAGGCAGCTTACTTTATTTAACTGCTAGTCGTCCCGATATCATGTTCAGTGTTTGCCTATGTGCTAGATATCAAGCTAATCCTAAGGAATCACACATGACCGCGGTTAAGCGTATCTTTAGATACCTTATGGGTACGGTTACAGTGGGCCTATGGTATCCCAAGTCAACATCATTTGATCTTGTTGGTTACTCCGATGCTGACTTCACTGGATGCAAGGTCGACCGTAAAAGTACGAGCGGCACGTGTCATTTATTAGAAAAAGCTTTAGTCTCCTGGTTTAGCAAGAAGCAGAACTCTGTTGCACTATCCACAACAGAAGCTGAATACATAGCAGCTGGGCGTTGTTGTGCACAAATTCTGTGGATGAAGCAAACCCTTGAAGACTATAAGTTATCTTTCATGCATATTCCCATATTCTGTGATAATACTAGTGCAATCAATTTGACTAAGAACCCTGTCTGCCACTCACGCACTAAACACATTGAAATCAGACACCACTTTTTACGTGATCATCAGCAAAATGGCACGATTAACTTAGAATTTATTGACACTGATCATCAGCTGGCAGATTTCTTTACTAAGCCACTATCCGAAGAGCGCTTCAATTTTCTTTGTCGTGAACTTGGAATTTTAGATGAAGCAGTTATAAATTGAAACTCACCTGCATAAATATCGAGTATATTGTGATTCTTTACGAAGAATTTGGTATGGGTACAAGCCGAAAGGGTCCTTCTGACAACAAGGCGTAAAAGCCTAAGCGACACGGTGCACTAGTCCTCAGGACTACCGCTAGCTGGGATCCGGCCCCTGCAGCTAACCCATGGCAAATTTGGACTATTGAACCACAGTATATGTCCTTATTTATTATATGGCTCATTTTCGATTTAATATTGCCTAATTGATATTTTCTAAAGTTCATTCTGTTTTCTGAGTACCTCTCTATCTATTTCTTTAAATTCAACACTCTTTGTTGTCCTCAACTATCTTTTGTTTAACTCTTAAACATTTTTTTTCATGTCCTTTGCTTGTTTTCAGTTCTGGACCATTGATCCAGAACTCGGGCCGAACTCTGCCCCTATCAGAGTTCGGGCCGAGTTCGGTTCTTAGGTTCCAGAGTCGGGATCTGGCTCTGCCATTGGATCAATTCTAATCCAATGGTCAATATTTCACCCGACCAAAGACAAAGCCCTACTTTATGTCGGGATTCCATCTCTCTCCTTCACTACTACCACCTTTCTCACCTATACAAAATCTTTCCTTGAAACCCTAACCCTAGTTTTTGATCTAGAGTGCTCCATTGCTTCTCAAAATCAAGAAAAAGGGGTTTCTCTCCATTCTCTTCCATTGTTTATTACTTGTTTGAGGTACCATTCCTATTTTCTATCTTCTAGTTAAAATCTTTTAATGGCTCCTTGCTTGTTCAATCGTGGGAAGAGAATTCGAGTTGAGAGTATTTCCTCTTCTGATTCTCCTCCATCAATTGAACAAATCATTGAACAACTTCAACCACCTCATCCTTTGTTCAATCCACCTCGTCCTCAAAATCCTTCCACCTATGACAACAGACTTTTTGTCTCACTAGATGCATCAAACAACTGGTTTAGTGACTTTCGGAATCGTCAGGTATTCACAGGACATCCTATTAATTTTTCCATATTCTCTCAATATGATTCTTTATTCCATGACCTCTATCTTGATGAACTAGTTACTACAACTTCTGCTATCTATCGTCATGTCGTTCAAATGTTCTACTGCAACTTAACCTTTGATGACCTTCATATTTATTCACGAGTTGCAGGTATCAATATATCTTTTGATGACTTTGACTTAGCCGAATATCTTGATCTTCAAGAGCCCAATTCTTGGGAAAAGCTAGTTGACGCTCGCTCGTTCCGTTTTCCCGACGGAATTTTCCTTGAGAGCTTCAAGGACGATTTGTGTACTCCATACACACGTCCTCGCAAGCTCACGGCTAAATATCTCAACCCATATTTTTCTGACCTTCATTGGATTATTTCTAACACCATTCTACCCAAAACAGGTTCCCATGATGACATCACTTATCTTGAAATATCTGCTCTTTATCATCTTCATTTTGGAATTCCTTTCAATCTTCCACGTACCATGATGGACTGGATGATTCGCTGTAGGAGGAAACCACGAGCTTTGGTTTATCCTTTGTATCTTTTTTTGATCTTTCATGCTTTTCATATACCACTTGATACTTGTCCGTTCATGCCTGCACCTGCCTTTCTATCCAAAGCACGACGCCTTCAGCCTGTCGCTGCTTCTGAGTCATCTGAGCATTCTGCTGATGAGGAGCCTGACGCCCCTCCTTTTGGTCGGGATGCACCTCCTCCTCCTGCCACTCTTGAGTCTCTTCAGACTATGCTTCGCGATCGTTTTGCCGTTGAGGATGATCGCTGGACGCAGCAGGATTACCGTACCACCTTGCAGATCAGTGCCCTTGGGAACTCTCTGCATGATATGCGGTATTCGCTTGCTCGTCATCCTGATCTGCATGTGCCTATTGAGCGGGATCCAGATCGTGCGGGTCATCGTATAGACGATCCGTGGGTCATGAGGTATATGGATCCGGATGATGCTTTTGTGGATCTACAGATGTTCCAGGACCTTTTCGATGTTCCAGGACCTTCTCATGCTCCATGATGGAGATTGGCTTGATATGCTGCTGCCACTGCTGATGGTCTTAGTTGCCTTTTGATTTTAGTTATTTCAGTTTGTTATGGATTTATGTACTGGATTTATGTCTTCAAACCCTGATGATGTGCTGGTTGGTGGATAACATTTTATGCTCTTTTTCGTAGTTTTACTTTATGTCAGTGACTTGTTTTATTAGTATTATACTGTTTCTTCTCTGCTTGGTGTGGTTGGATTACTTTTCATTATCTATACTGCTATTTCCATGCTTTTCCTTATGCAGTCTATATGATCCTTTATATTGCTAACTGCCAAAAGGGGGAGAAATATGTATATCTGTCTGTGCTTGTGTTTGCTTTTGGGAAAATATTTTTATCAGGCCACAGGTTCTATGCATTATTTACGGGGGAGAGCTATTGATTCTAGCTCGGCACCGTTCACTGATTACGGGGGAGCTATCTTATTCTAGCTCGGCATTGTTTATGGGGGAGCTGTGTTTTTAACCAACTGTGTCCAGGTATGAATATTGAAATATACATTTATTATTTTGTCAATTATCAACATGGGGGAGATTGTTGACACAAAGTCACAGTCAACCAAATATTGACTACATTGACTAAATAATATCTGTATAAATTCAATACGACACACGACGTCTGCTTTCAGTTCAGGACAGACAACAGCTCAGTCTCCGACTCTCAGTATATTTTCGAGTCTGTACTTTTACATTTTATTGAGTCTAGAAGTATGTACTCTGAGTTATGCTGAGCTCTTGGAACTTAGTCTATAAGCCTACCCAAAATCCCAAGCTCCACCAAAACAAAAATTGCCCACAAGTCCCACTTAGAACCACTCTGTGCTCTGGAGACAGAGTTCGGGCCGAACTCTGCCTCCACACAGAGTTCGGGCCGAACTCTGTCCCCTAGAAATCAGGAACCCTAATTTTAGGGTTAGCTGGTTGCTAGCTGTCCAACGGCCAAATTTTTGAATTTTCCTACCCGAATTCTGGCCGAATTCTGCCTCTAAAAACACTATAAATAGGGCATGAATTCTCTCATTTCAATTCACTCAATCTTCTCTTCTCTTCTCTCCTACAAGCTCAATAAGCCATACCCTTCCTATCTACTAGCCACAAGCCTCCTAAGTCTCGAGTGCTCAGCATCTCTCAGTTAGGATTCTTGTGCAAGAGTGAAGAAGTCGCTTGGACAATTCCAAGCAAATCGCCACTGCGATCCTCTGTTAGAAGTTGACGTGCTCTTCTGAAGAAAAGGCACGGGTTGTAAGCTACTATTTCACAAATAGTGGATTTAATCCTGAGCTAGAGTTCTCAGGCCTGGACTAGTCCTCCACGAGGAAAACCAGGTTAAAATCGCTGTGTTTGCGTATGCTCTTCTGCTCTTCATTTATTTTTCGCACTTTACTTTGATTATTTATTGTTGGTGAAAGAGTTATTTTTAATTGGCTATTTTTCTATATAAACTCTATTCACCCCCTCTAGAGTTGCCAAACTGTTCTTCATTCGATCTCATGCGGGCACATCAACTCAAAATGAACCCCGCTAAATCCTTTCTGGGGGTTTCTAGCGACAAATTCTTGGGCTTTGTCATCACGGCAAAAGGCATTCATATCGATCCCAAGAAGACTAAAGCCATCCTCAACATGGACCCTCCGAAGAACCTTCGAGAACTTCGGGGCTTACAGGGACGTCTGGCATACATCCGGAGGTTCATAGCAAACCTCTCCGGTAAATGTCAACCCTTTACTCAGCTCATGAAGAAGGGAGTCTCTTACGTCTGGACAGAGGAGTGCCAAAAGGCTTTCGACGACATCAAGGCTTACTTGACAAGCCCGCCAGTCCTAGTGGCACCTGTCGCCGGCAAACCATTCCTCCTCTACGTCCGTGCCATGGATCATTCCCTCGGCACTTTACTCGCTCAAAACAGCGATGCAGGCTACGAGCAAGCAATCTACTACCTCAGTCGAACACTCATCGGGGCCGAACACCGGTACAACCCCGTTGAAAAGGAGTGCTTGGCTTTGGTGTTTGCCATTCAGAAGACTCGTCATTACGTCTCGGGCCAGACAATTCACGTCATCTCCCGAGTCAATCCACTCAGAGTTCTCATGACGAAGCCAGGGTCATTAAACTCCCGGCTGGCTACATGGGCGATCCTACTAACGCCATACAATATGGTGTTTGTCCCGCAGAAGGCGGTCAAGGGTCAGGCTCTGGCTGACTTTTTAGCTGCACACCCCATCCCAGAGTCTTCAAAACTCTATGAAGATATCCCGGATGAAGTCCAAGAATCAAACGTCACTGAAGGAAGCCCCGTTTGGCGGATGTTCTTCGATGGCGCTTCAAGAACGGGCCCCAACGGCCAAATCATCGCAGGAGTGGGGGTAGTCTTGGTCTCCCCCGATCAACTGGTCATCCAGCGCGCATACTCTCTTTCGAAGCCGTGCTCCAATAATGTTGCTGAGTACAATGCACTCGTCAAGGGACTCCAGCTAGCACAACAGCTGGGGGTGGATCATCTGGAAGCCTACGGCGACTAGAAACTCGTCGTAAACCAGATTCGGGGGCAATACGAGGTTCGCCATGAAGATTTGATCCCTTACCATGAAGTTGCATTGAACATCATTTCAACCTTCACTGGGTTCTTCATCGAATATGTACCCCGTCTACAAAACTTGGAGGCTGACGCCCTGGCTGGCCTCGCAGCCTCATTGGCCGCGCCCCTTGGGACTCAACACTACGTCACGGTAACTGGCCGAGACTTGATTTGTCCCAGGAACAACCTATGTTTGCAAATGGCTCACGTCATGCCGACAAACACTGATGTTAATGTCCGAGACTGGAGATTCCCGTTCATCGACTTCGCCGTCTACGGAATCCTTTCGGAAGACCCGAAGGAAGCCGTCTCAGTCAGGAGACGCTCTCTTCGATTCTACTACGATACAGCCACTAAAATGCTGTACCGACGCTCCTTCGACGGGCTTCTCCTGCGATGCCTGTCTAATGAAGAAGCGGCCGAAGCTCTTCGAGAAGCTCACGACGGAACTTGCGGAGCTCACCAACCGGGTCCTAAGTTGCAAGATCGACTGCGACGTATGGGCTACTACTGGCCAACCATGGTTGCCGACGCAGTGGAATATGCTAAGAAGTGCCATGTATGCCAACTTCATGCAGACTTCATACATATACCGTCTGAACCGCTACATCCTACAGTCGCCTCCTGGCCCTTCGAAGCCTGGGGCATGGACATTGTAGGGCCAATCACCCCTCCTTCATCGAGAGGACACCGCTTCATCCTGGCCATTATCGACTACTTCTCCAAATGGGCAGAAGCAGTTCCACTAGCAGAAGTAAAAAGCTCCAGGGTGGTCAGCTTTATCAAACACCATGTCATTTACCGTTTCGGGGTACCCCGGCGGATCATCCATGACAATGGTCCTCAGTTTATCAGCCATATTTTCAGCAGGTTCTGTGACAAGAATCGCATTCAGAACGTGGCCTCAACCGCCTACAATCCGGCAGCAAACGGATTGGCCGAGGCGTTCAACAAAACTATCGTCAGGCTACTCAAAAAGGTTATGTCATCCAACAAACGCGACTGGGACGAAAAGCTTGGCGAATGCCTTTGGGCCTACCGCACAACGGTACGGACCCCAACAGGCAACACTCCATTCTTCCTGGTCTACGGGAGCGAAGCAGTACTGCCTCTCGAGATACAGATACCTTTGCTCCGCGTGGCAATCACAAACGATCTCACAGAAGAAGACAATCAACGTCGTCGTCTGCGGGAACTGGAGGCACTTGACGAAAAGCGTCTCCTAGCTCAACAACGTATCTAACTTTACCAAGCCCGTATATCACAGGCTTTCAACAAGAAGGTCAAGCAAAGAACTTTCCAAGTTGGCGACCTGGTTTTAGCAGTCAGAAGGCCAATGGTATTAACTCATAAGACACCAGGGAAGTTCGAGCCCAAATGGGAAGGACCCTTCATCATTGAGACGGTATACTCAAACGGCGCTTACCGGCTCGCCAAACCCAATGGGGACTTGTTCATGATGCCCATCAACGGCAAGTTCCTAAAGAAGTACTATTCTTGACATCTTCCAAGACATGTATTTCCCCAAACAACCTCTTTTCACAAAATCAAACGCTTCCGGAACCCAGCTGTTCCGTGGCATCCTTCCGTAGAAAGATAACCACGTCCACATTACCTCTGAGTTGTCTCTCTACATCCTACAAAACGGAACCTTACATTTCGTAAGCTTACACTATCTTTCATGTTTACCACGTCCACATTACCTCTGAGTAAACATCCCGTACAAACAACTCCTGTGTTGTCGTACATTGATCGCAGAATTTCCACGTCCACATTACCTCTGAGTTGTTCAGCGTATCCCCCAGGATCATTCCTACCACGTCCATAAGTACCTCTGAGTAGGAGGATTCTATCATTTGAACCTAATGATTGCCATGTCCACATTACCTCTGAGCAAACATGTTGGTTCCTTCAAACTTATTATCTGTACCTAAAAACCAAGGTGCGCAAAAGATAATAGGTCCACATAAATCATCAAGTTCATGAGATCAAAAATGAACACATCACAAAGATAGTGTATCTCTTTATTTTTCAAAAAAAAGGGAGTACAGAAATATGCTATTTCCCCCAGCAAGAGTTGTAAAAACACATAAAAAGAAGAGAAGCTACAGTCCCCGATCCTCTCCAGGATGGGATGAGAGCTCTCTGACTCGACGTCTCAGGTCGGCAGTGCAAGTTTCCACAGTCGCCTGGACTCGCAGCTCGGCTTCTTGACGCATTAATCCGACAGCCTCAGCGGAAGTTTTACTCTCATACTTCTCATCAAGCTGTCTTCGCTGCTGAGCCAAAGCAAGGGTCCGCTGAGTAAGAGTCGCTTCCTCCTGCTTGAATGCCACGTGTTCGGCCAGGACACGATCAGCTTCTAGTTGAAGTTGGGCCCGCTGGTCTTCAAGACGGCGCATCTGAGCATCAACCTCTGCGATGTTAGCGTCCACCGCAGCCCGCTTCTCCGTCGTCTTCTCTATAGATTGAGACAACTGCTCTGCCGCTGCCTCAGTCCCAGCCACTTCACGCTCCCAACTGCTCACATCAGCTCGATGGAAAGCCTCGATTTCAGCCATCAACTTCCCTATCTCTGCATCTATCAAGACAGAGAGGTCATTTTGTTGGATGCGCTGCAGTTCCGCGAGCCGCTCGTCCAGCTCAATCACCGAAACTTCCAGTATTTCGGCCATATGGTCATGGCCCTGGTGAACGCGGATAAGCTCAATACAAGGCATTGCCAAAGCTTTTGATGCCGCAAAGCTCCCCTTGGCATCCATCACTGCAGATACACCTTTCTCCAGCATTTTGTACACTCCCTCGACGAGGAACTTCACATACTCGTCGGCTTCCGCCAGCACCTGCGGTGTCATAGCAGGAGTTGGGGGAGCTACTACAGTTTGCGGACCGGAGGAAGATCCGCCAACCTCGATCTGAGAGGTTTGAACCTCGGCAGCAATAGGCTCTTCATCAACAGGGCCCAGACTGCTAGCCCGAGGAGCCGAAGGAACAGAAGGAGCCGGCACATGCGTCGTGATAGTACCCCAAATGGAAGGAGCAACAGAGGGTTCCACACCCTTACCCTTCTCAAGCCCGGAGAAATCACCGACGTCAACGGCCACCTCTTCTACCCCCGACGTTCTATCTGCATCAGCTACCTCCCCCGGCAAAACGGGGAGATCAACATTTATCTCCTGGCCAGCCCCAGGAGATATGACCGGCAGAAGGGTCTCATTCCTCTCAAGTCCCTCTACAGGGACATAATCTGTCACTACCGCCTGATCGGTAGCCATCTCTATGTCCATGGTTGAAGCCAAGGAAGGATTTGGCAATGATTCAGCCGACCTCCCTTCATCATGACCAGGAGGGGAATCAACCCTCTCCTCTATCCTCACTACTTCTGCTGCCCCCGCAACGGACCCTTGCAACGCTGGAGGGACGTCACCAGAAGGCGACGAACTCCAATCCACTTCATCATCAGGATGCCTCGAGTCTGTACGACCCTCAGCGTCCAAGGCCTCCACGGCAGATGGTACGATCCCAGAAGTTGTTGCGACTTCAAAGTCAGGAGATACAAAAACCTTCGCGGGAACATCTTCGGGACCCTCCTCCACAGGAGACATCATCATTGGTGGAATGCGCTCCTCAGAAGAGCCTACCACCTCCTTCGGCTTACTGGTACCCGGTTTCGAAGCACGAGACTTCTTCTTCAATCCCTACAAGAAGAAGAACATAAGTCGCCACGATGACATAAAAAACTGGAATTATGAAGCACTCCTTACCTCAGCGGGAGCTGAGCCCGTTGGCGTTACAAGTGGCGCTTCCGTAATCTTCGCGGTCGACGTCCTTCTCGACCTTTTCGGTACAGAAGAACCAGTCTTCTCTGATCTTCAATATCTTCGCCTCGGAAGAGACTAATCGGTCGCCAAACAGAAAGGCAGGCTTTAAGAAAGTCACACCTTCAGAATCAGCAGACTTCAGTTTACCGCTCTCCATCATACTCTGGAGGAAAAGCGACAACTGGACCTGGATTTGTAGCATCCTCTCACGAGGTTGGTCCTGAAGGATAGCATCCTTTGCAGGGTTGATCACCGCCTCATCAAAATCAACTCCCATCTGACAAAGAGAAGCGTCCAGGAGGACCTCATTCAACAAAGGGATCGTCATCGACACTGGCACAACAAAAGTGGTAGTCAGGCAAAAAGACAAAATATGTCAAGCAGACTGGCGTATTGCCAGGGTATGAACCCATGCACATCTGCTTCGGTACATCATCAGGGTATGAACCCATGCGCATCTGCTTCGGTGCATCATCAGGGCATAGGCCCATGTGCGTCAGCATGTCTCGGCGCATCATCAGGGCGTAAGCCCATGCGTGTTGGCATTGGAGCTTCGGCACATTATCAGAGCATGAGCCCATGCGCGTCAGCAAAGGCTTCGGCGCATCTTCAGGGAATAAAACCCATGCGCGTCAGCCATTAAAACCTCGGTGCATAATAAAGGTATAAACCTATGCACGTCGGCAGGATAGAACCTCGGCGTATCATCAAAGACCGAAGTCTATACGCGTCGGCAGTTAGGGCACAGGGCCCAAAGCAGAGACGAAACTCACCTGTCACCTCAGGACGAACGTCAGGCGCAAGAGTGATAGGTACATCCTCATCGACGGACTCCTTCGCTTTCTCCTTTCCCTTGCCGGCAGCACCGCGAGGAGTCTTGGGAGCCATTCTCTCGAGGAAGGAGAAGTTAGGGTTTTTTTTGAAGAAGAAACTCTAAAGAAGCAGAGGCACGGAGAAGAAGAACCCTTTCTCTCTCCAACTCTTACCTATTTATAGGGCTTGGTCGCACGCGTGAACAGATGACGTGTGTCTCAGACGTCGCCTCGGGTTCTGTTCAAGGATAGCAGCAAATAAAACCAAAAGATCAACATTAATCTTTTCGGTTACCGAGGCACCATCATCATTAACTGAGAAGAGCATGCGCCCGAACAGGCATGCGCCCAGAAATCATGCGCCCTGACCTCCATGCTTCTTATTCAAAGTATTCCAAAACTTATTCAAAAGTTTTGAAAACTTTGAAGGGGGTCTTGTAGAAGCATGGAATTTCACAAACAGAAAGCCCATGCGCCAGACACTACATGCGCCAGAACTCAGACGAAGAACTTCACAGCAAAGTCAATAAGTATAGACATTTGAAGAAGGATTTTTTATTTATATATAAAAGTCTATTACATGTCTAGAAAAGGTTGTACAAAGGAGAATTTCTACAAAGGAAAGAGCCTAAGTCTACAGCCAGCGGCCACCATGCGCCTTCAGATAAGCGCAGCGGCCACCATGCGTCTCCAGATAGGCGCAGCATCACTATGCGCCACCAGTGAGGCGCAGCAGATATCATGCGCCTCCATCCAGGCGTATCCCATCATCTCTTCAGCAGCTCAGTTATGTGCATCCCTTCAGTCAAATTCTTCCAGCCAAGCTCACCTGGCCGAGCAGAGCCCAGTTATGTGCCGCTCTTCCAACCAGGCTCGCCCGATAAATGCTTCGATATACAAAGCATTTTACCCTCTGGCTGGAACCAAGGAAGAGAAGAGCACCGTAAATGCTGTGGCCAGGGGAGGCTTCAAAAGAGCCTCCAAAGCCGAAGGAAGACCGTGATCGAAACTGCGGCTAAAGGAGCAGCTTTCGACACGATTAAAGTGGGGAAACCCCACTTTGAAGGAAGAGAGAGCCTAGCACCGCCATTCCGATCTACGGCTCTTCCGGAATAACGGGGACGAGGCTCGAGCATCCCTATCTTTGGATGCAACAGGCACCTTTCGCCTGCCTCAGAAGCCCTCAACTCCGTCTTTTGGATGTAACAGTCACCTTCAAGTGCATCGAAGACAACACAGCGTCTCATCTTCACCCTCGGGAGCACTTTGTCAATAGAATGCACCCGCATGTTCAAGTTCATGTTGGAAGTACGTGAGGGAACGAGAAGCAAGTCTTCTCTCCATGCCACTATTTATAGGCCGAGCAAATCAAACCCACGCGCCAAGTGGATGGCCCTCTGAATTCCGTGCAATGAATTTACATTAAATGGATGAACCGGACGCCTCGAATTCAGCCAAACGGCTATTTATGGCACTCGAAGAGCGAGACAGCCGCATCATTAAAAGACATGTCCGATGCGCCAGCCAGACAGCGCATCACACGGACGCGCCCTTCGGCATCAGGCGCATCACACAAACGCGCCTTACAATACTCGGCGCATTACAGAGGGTGCGCCCCCACACATCTCTATACCGAGTGGAACGCCAACCGACGCGCCCACTCAGCTGTCCATCGAACGTCACCAACATTAAATGCTGAACTGACAGAGTTGGCAGCACGCCTCCCAAAGTCTGAACAGTTGACAGCTTTTCAGAAAACGAAGCGTCGACAACGTCAGCATCATCATGACTTTGTTTCGACGGCTACTGCCACGTGGCCACTCCACCATCCGCATGCGCCTCTACGGCCATGCGTCCAAATCAGCATGCGCCTCTACGGCCATGCATCCAAATCAGCATGTGCCTCAAAAGGCATGCGCCTCAGACCGCTCTCTGATCCCGAAAGACAGAAGGAAAGTCGCCTGCATGCGCCTCAAAAGCCATGCGCCCCAAATGGTTTGTAACTCCTAAAGGTTATGAGCCGCAGCCCCCTCCTGCGCCAAATCTAAGGCGCAGCTCACCAGATCACTCCTCTCCACCAAATCCGAGATCTTCGAACCATGAGTCGATGACACGTGTCTTTTGACTCAACTCGTCCAAAATTTCAGCAACGGAAAGATCTTCTCTCTGCTACGTGTCGGCTCACAACAGCAGTATGAAGAGTTCTCTCCCTCGATCAGGGCGCAGCATCTGTGCGCCTCCATCAGCAACCTCCACGTGGCATCCCCACACCGGCGCATCCTGCATGCGTGCATGAGCAGCCAGCCTGCAAAACTATAAATAGAAGGGTCATCTCCTTCACACACACACAGAGACTCAGAACACACAAGACTCAAAAAGAATCCACAACAGAGAATCACCAGAGAGGCAGTCCTAGACATTCAACGTCTTCCTCCTCTCAGCAAGCTCCAGCACCCAGAGCAATCAACACCTTCAGAGAACCGATAACCGCCGTCAGCCGGTCAACGGAGTCAACGCATTACCACTCACTCTATTGGCACTAAGGACCCAGCTTAAACAAAAGTGTACTCCTAGGACTACATCTAAGTCCTATATTGTATCACTGTTCTGTTTGTATTAAGATTTCAATCAAAACAATTTTAATGGCAAACAAGCTCCACAATCTTCGGGAGTTGTCTCTGAAGAATTGAAGAATCTCAAAACTCAATTCGAGGCATTCAAACAGAAGGATGGTTTACAAAGGTTAGGCATCAAACAGCCTTATCCGATAGAATGGAAGCAGGTATCGTATCCACCAAAATACAAACCTCCGACCATCTCTTTCTATGATGGGACAACCTCCCCAAGTCAGTTCATTAATCATTTTGAAGTAATGACTGATCAACTGCAACCAAATGACGCCCTCCTTACTCGGGTGTTCATTGGATGTCTCAAAGGAACGGCTTATGAATGGTATAGAAGTCTCCCTGACGGGTGTATTACTTTATTTGTCGGTTTCAAACAAATGTTCCTTGAACGATTCTACGAAGGGCTCAATGATATGACCATGTCGGCCCTCATAAGAATCAAACAGAAGAATAATGAGACCACTGAGGAATTCATTGAGAGATTCAGAAGAGAAGCCCTCAAAATGCCTCTTGGAACTCCCGATGCTGTTACGATCGACACTTGCAAGTCGAACCTTTTACCAATTATCAGCATGTGGACAGGGTCCACTCAGTTCCAATATTGGCCTTCATTCATCGTCAGTACCAAAGCTGTCGAAGTCAGTGATGAGACCTTCAAAGGTCTAGGGGTACAAATGGCTCCCAAAGAATCAAATCAGAGTGCTAGCAATAGTACTCGACCCAACAATCGCAAAGGGAAAGAAGCTCTTGAAGTCAATCTCCAAAACAGTAGTCAAGAGGTAAAGACTACCCAAGCTACTTCAGCTCCAACAAATCAACAACAGAGATCCCCTCGGCTGAAAGAAGAATATTCTTTCGATGATGACGATGTTCAGGGTATCTTTGAATGCTTACTCAAAGGTAATAAGATTCAATTGCCAGAAATTAAAAAGCCTGATGAAGCCAATAAGACAGATCATCCAAAATACTGTCCATATCATAGAATGCTGGGTCATACAATCCGGTCTTGCTATGTATTAAAAGGGAAGATTCAAGAGATGATTAAATCAGGAGCTGTGACATTAACACCCAAAGACAAAACAGTCACAGCAAATATAATTTCAATACAGTTCGGTGACTTCCCTCCCTTAATGGTGGAAAGTAGGATTGTTCCTATCCCCAAAGCAACTCTCGAAGTTATAAACATCCCACCAGCACAGAATGACAGACTTGTTCCTGTCACAACTAAGAAGGGAGAGATCATGTGGATTCACCCGGATTTAATGACGGAGTTTGAAACGTCTTCCTCTTCTCCTCGGAAGACTTCCTCATCTAAAAAGAAGCTCGGGAAGACTAAGTCATGCAATGTGACTTCTAGTTTCACACCCGATTTTTATCTAACCTCTACTTTCATCTCAGCAGGAAATTCACTCCCTACGAAAATAAAATCTGTATCTCAATTTGAAGATAGGTACAAGCCTGCTTTTCATCTATACAGTTCACAATCTCGTGAATTAATGGCAAAGATGGGCTATAATCTAGCCACTGCTCCTGGGCTGAACTCAGGCGAAGGACTCCGAGCACCTTTTGCCCTCACTATGAGACATAATCAATCTCGTGTTGGTCTCGGCTTCTGGGACGAAGCTCTCATCAAACATAAAAGAACCAAAAACAAGATGAAGAATTGTAACATGGTTTCGATAGATCCTGAACCAGAATCTGAAGTTGAAGTTCATGCTGGAACTCGGTCAGGAAAAATATATCTCAAAGATTATGCTGACACTTCTGGAGAAACCTCTAATGTCCCTCCGGCTACAGCCCCAACACCAGTCTCTACTGAAGAACCTTCAAATGTTCCTGTCGAGACAGTTCCATCTAAACCAACAACAGCTGACAAGGGCAAACAACAAGTCCGCTTCGACAAACCATTGAAGAAATCATCCCCTACAGGACTTGAAAAGCCTTATAATTTTGATATATTGGCTCAACTAGCCAATACACCAGCTAAATTGTCAATCTTCGAACTCTTACGTCTCTCTAAAGAGACTCGAGAAACTTTGAGTGAAGCACTGTTACAAGCAGAAACTTGCTTAACTCTCCTCAAGAAGTTGGAAACAGAACCTGTCTCTCACTGCCATAATGTATTGGAATTTATTCCAAACATTATCTTTACGCAGGACGATATGCTGCTAGAGGATAATCGACATGATCGTCCTTTATATCATACAGGGTATATTGATTCTATGAAGGTTAATCGTTTACTGATTGATCCAGGATCCGCTCTCAGTATTATGCCAAAGGCTATGTTAGATGCATTGAAGATACCTGTGCATAGTCTTTCCAGCACTATCACTACCATCTTGGGATTCAATCAAGGAAAAAGTGAGCCTTTAGGCAAGATTTGCCTTAAATTTCAAATAGGCGATCTTCGTACTAAAGTTACTTTTTACATCATCGACAATCATGGTTGCTCGTACAATGCTCTATTGGGGAGACCTTTCTTGTATGAACATAATATTGTTCCTTCAACTCTTCATCAATGCTTCAAATATGTTGATGATAATGGAGAGGTTCAAAAGGAAGTTGCAGATCTTTACCCATTCAAAGGAGTCGAAGCTTACTTCAATGACGCTCGCATGTACAAAGATGAATACTCGAAAGTCTTGCAAGCTATGGATAATAAAGATGAGACATCCAAAGTTGACACCTTTATTATTCCTGTAAAAGGGCGTATTACTCCTCCACAGTCTGTTAAAACATCTGAAGAAGGCTCACTGATAATTCCGGTCAGTGGACGTACTACTTCATCATCCACCCAAGGCTCACTGATAATTCCTGTCAGTGGACGCACTACTGCACCATCTTCCCAAGCTTCACAAGGCTCACTGATCATTCCTGTCAGTGGACTCATCACTCTCCCTCCATCTTCTCAGGCTAGATCAGATACTCTAGTCATTCCAGTCAGTAGACGCATTACTTATCTACGGTCTTCTTCAAGGGAGCTCACCTCTTCTGAGCCTTTTGTTATCGATCTTAATTAAAACAAAAATTCTAATTGTTCTTCTTCTTCCCCCTTTGTCATTAATCTGATTAAGTCTGATAAGGCTCAGCCTTCTGTTGTAAATACAGCATCTAGTATTAATGAAGCATCTCCTTTGCAGTATATTGATGTTTGTAGTTATGTACAAAGTTATTTACAATTGCTGGATAGCTTAGAGCCACTAACTATAGGGGTTGTTCAAGCTCTTCATACAGACGTATCATTAGACTCTATACAGAAATCATACTTTGTGGTCCCCAGTCGAAAGAAGGGAGAAAATCCAATATTTTTCTATAAAGGACCTCACAATCCTCCTAATCTGGAGGAGGATGATATAAATGACGATACTGGAAGATTACAGCTACGTCGCCACAGTCAGCAATCCAAAAATATCATCAAGAATATGGGTTATGATTTCAGAACCGGTCTTAATGGAAAAGGAAGAAGAATGCATGTTCGAATTTCTCCATTAAAATACGGAAGGACAAAATATGGTTTAGGTTACATTGCTCCCACCCCTTTTATCAACATAGTTCATGAAGAGTCAAAATTCAATAAAGACGAACAATCTGAAGATGAACGATCTGAGTCTTCTGATTCCCTTTCTTGGGATTCTGATACGAGTGTTGGCGATCTTCATCGCTCTATTCTATCCATCAATATGGTCTCTGTTGATGGCCCACAAGAAAATGGTGAAGATGAGGATGATTTTGAAATATTACCTGAATCAGAACAATGGGCTCAAAGATTAGATAATCAATGGGAATTCAGGTTCGAACAGAGGGAACCTTCTACTGAAGATAAACTGATCCAAGTTGATGTTGGTGAAGAAGGTTCCCCTAAACCAATATTCATCAGTGAGAGTCTTTCAGAAACAGATAAGCAAGATATGATCAAGCTTATTCATGATTACATCGATGTCTTCGCCTGGAGTTACGAGGATATGCCAGGACTAGATCCGAAGATTGCAATGCACAAGCTTAATATTATGCCAAATGTTAAACCGGTCAAACAGCAACAGCGACGATTTCGTCCAGACATTATGGATGCAATTGAAGCTGAAGTCAACAAGCTTATGGCTTCCGAATTTATCAGAGAGGAACAACATCCTGAATAGGTGGCTAACATCGTTCCTGTCCTTAAAAAGACTGGCAAGATCCGAGTCTGTATAGACTTTCGTGATCTCAATGCGGCTTGTCCTAAAGACGAGTTTTCTCTTCCAATTACTGATGTCATGATCGACAACACATGTGGTTTCGAACGAATGTCATTCATGGATGGGTATTCGGGGTATAATCAAATCAAAATGTTTCCAGATGATGAAAAACACACTTCTTTCAGAACACCAATCGGTATATATTGTTATACAGTGATGCCGTTTGGTCTCAAAAATGCAGGAGCAACATATCAACGAGAAATGAGCACTATATTCCGTGAACATCTCCGGAAAATAGTCGAATGCTATGTTGATGATGTTGCAGTCAAAAGTCGACGAAAGGAGGATCATATCCAAGATTTGAAGACTATATTTGATTTAATACGTCAGCATCAACTTAAAATGAACCCTACTAAGTCCTTCCTAGGCGTCTCTAGTGGTAAATTTCTCGGCTTCGTCATTACCGCTAAAGGTATACACGTGGATCCCGAGAAGATCAAAGCCATCCAAGAGATGCGTCCTCCATGCACCTTAAAAGAGCTACGAGGATTTCAAGGGAGGATTGCTTATATCAGGAGATTCATTTCCAACTTATCAGGACGCTGCAGACCATTCCACAAACTTCTGAAGAAAGGTATATCTTTCATCTGGAACGAAGAATGTCAAAAAGCATTTGACGACATCAAACAGTACCTTATGAACCCTCCAGTTTTGGTACCTCCCGTCTCGGGAATACCATTTCTCCTATATGTTCGAGCTATGGATCATTCTCTTGGTGCATTACTCGCCCAGAAAAATAAAGATGGTCATGAACAGGCCATTTATTATCTCAATCGCACAATGACAGGCGCTAAACCGCGTTATTCTCCAATCGAGAAAGAATGCCTAGCATTAATGTTTGCTGTTCAGAAAACGCGATATTATATTATCGGTCAGACGATTCACGTCATTTCCAGAGTAAATCCACTCAGGATTATGATGAAGAAACCCGGTATTCTCAACTCTAGACTTGCTAATTGGGGAATCTTGTTAGCCCAATACGACATGCATTATATTCCTCAGAAGTCGGTTAAAGGACAGGCTCTTGCTGATTTTCTAGCAGCTCATGCAGTCCCAGAAGATTCTAAATTATATGATGAGATTCCCGATGAAGTTCTGGATTCAAATATGGTTTCTGAAGAAGTTCCTACCTGGCGTCTATTCTTTGATGGAGCATCTAGAATAGGTTCTAACAGCGATATTGTCGCTGGAGTTGGAATTGTTCTTGTTTCCCCAGAGTGATTAACTATTCAGAGGGCTTATTCTCTGGATCAATCATGTTCAAATAATGTTGCAGAATACAATGCGTTGCTCATTGGTCTTCAACTCGCTAAACATCTGGATGTTCAATATTTAGAAGTTTATGGAGACTCTAAGCTTATCATCAATCAGATCAGAGGAGCGTATGAAGTTCGTCATCAAGATTTGATACCTTATCATCGAACAGCACTCTCTATGGCCTCCTCCTTTGAAGGTTTCTTTATTGAACATGTTCGACGAGCCTATAATGTAGAAGCTGATGCTTTGGCTAATCTTGCTGCTGTATTAGCCATACCAATCAGACGTCAGCAAGTGATAGTTGTTTATAACCGAGAAATATTCTGCGTTGAAAATAATCTGGCTTTGGCTTTTCCCCATAATCCAGACGAAGATTCTCTCAACTTTGATGCTGAATTAAAGTTTGACAAAGTGTCCTTGTCTTCTTCCGATTCTACTATGGAATATGTCTTTTCTAACAAAATAGACACCGTAACTGAAGACTGGAGACGTCCGTTTCTGGACTTTGTGTTGTATGACATACTTCCTGATAACCCGAGTGAAGCAGCATCTATCCGGCGCCGGTCTCTCAGATTCTATTATAATCATATTACGAAGATACTATATCGTCGAGCCTATGATGGTCTTCTCCTTCGATGCATCGCTGGTGAAGAAGCACAACAGATAATCCGTGAAGCACATGATGGCGTCTGCGGAGCTCACCAGCCAGGTCCAAAACTTCAAGATCGTATCCGACGTATGGGTTATTATTGGCCCACGATGGTAGCTGATACCATTCAATATGCTCGGAAATGTAAAGCCTGTCAAATTCATGCAGACTTTATCCATCAACCATCGGAGTTCTTACACCCAACAGCGGCATCATGGCCCTTTGAAGCTTGGGGCATAGACGTCATCGGTCCTATCAATCCACCATCATCAAAAGGACATCGGTTTATTCTAGCAATAACTGATTACTTTTCTAAATGGGCTGAAGCAATCCCGTTATCTGAAGTCAAGACTTCTAATGTTATCAACTTTGTCAAACATCATGTCATCTATCGATTTGGTGTTCCTCGGCATATTATCCATGATAATGGACCACAGTTCGTCAGTCAGAAATTTACTCGATTCTGTGATGATCATCGGATTAATAATCTGGCTTCTACAGCATATAATCCAGCAGCCAATGGACTAGCAGAAGCTTTCAACAAAACAATCATCAAACTCTTAAAAAAATTCGTTTCTTCCAATAAACGTAACTGGAGTGAGAAGCTTGGTGAATGTTTATGGGCTTATCGTACCACAGTTCGCAATGCGACCGGATGTACGCCTTTCTCTTTGGTATATGGGTGTGAAGCTGTTCTTCCTCTCGAGATACAAATTCCTTCTTTGAGAGTTGCAATCTCCAATGAATTTACAACAGAGAATAATGATCGACTTCGACTTCAAGAGCTGGAAGCTTTAGATGAAAAGCGATTGTATGCGCAACAAAATATCGAGCTATATCAAGCCCGAATCTCAAAAGCTTTTAATCGGAAAGTCAAAGTCAGAACATATCAGAAGGGAGAATTGGTCCTTACTATCAGACGTCCGATGACCATGACACATATGAGCAAAGGCAAATTTGACGCAAAATGGGAAGGCCCATTCGTAGTAAACAAAGTCTTCTCTAATGGAGCATATCAGCTTGCCTCTATGGACGGGAAAGTCACGATGATGCCTATCAATAGCAAATTCTTAAAGAAATATTATGTATAAATAATATTTTCATTACTCCCCAGCAAGTGTAAAATCAAAAATTTATTCTTCTCTACAAAAGCTATTTCGATGTCGTTATCCCCAGCGAAAACTGATATTCTACCATGTATCATTTTCCCAGAGAATTTGATATTTTGTCTAATTAGATTCCCAGTAGATTTAATAAAGATCTTGTATAGAAAATCATGTCCATATCACCTCTGAATTTTCTATCTCAGTATGTACCATATTCTATGAGAATGATATCTCGTCCTTTTGATTTCTGAGTCTAAAGATCAGTGAATAAAGGCAAAATAATATAAAGCAGGAAGGATACATCATAAACAAAGTTTCCTTAAACAGAGTTTATTTGAGACAAATTCTTCAAGAAATACATCATCATGGAAGATCACTGGTATCCCTTTCGTACTTGGGACGAGGACCACATACATAATTAGCAAAAGAATTGAATACATCCTTTCCTGACCGCACCAAGAACTGACAGGCAGCCAGCCTCATTGCTTCTTCTTCTTCAGTTTCTCCTTGTTCGACCAGGAAATCCAAGATATCTTTCGGCAGCTTGGGAGCAGACAAGCTTTCGCCCGTCTCCTTCTTTCGTGGAGTCGAATGCTCTTTAGCATTTTTATCGACTTTGGAGACGACTTCGATTTTCTTCGTGTTCTCTTCGAAAGACATTTTGAATAAAAGAGAATAATGTGTGATCCTTCTACTCAAAGAGATGCTCTATTTATAGGCATATATTTGCCAGAATTAAAGGAACGTGTCTTTTCCCGATATTCATTCATTAATACTTGACGGTTCATCCGTGCATTTATTATATTCATCCGATGGTTCGTCTGATCATAATCTTCTATCGATTGGAATTCGTTATCTTTCACATTTTCATAACCATTGACCTCTGTATAAATACAAATCTGACTTTCTTTTTTGAGTCTTTACATCCTATCACGTCCATATTACCTCTGATGGTATTGTACACTCTAAAAAAAAAATCAAGATTTCTATTTATCATGTTCTTTTTACATCCAGAGAGATACAAAATCACTTCAGATAAAGAAGATTTATCATTTCCATTATCATATTTTCATAAAAAGTCTATTACATTTCTTAGACTTTCATACAAATCATAATGGAAATCTATTACAAATCTTGGATTTTCATTCTATGTACAACTGAGATCTATTTCTTCTTGGATCTTCTCTGGCAATCTCGTTGTTTGTGGCAATTCCTGGGTGTCCAGCAGGAATCAAACTCTGGTCTTATCTCTCAGACGAGAGGAGAACCACAGAGTATGGCAACACGATGGCGTGTTGCTGCCAATACAGCGCGTGGAGGAACGGCGGCACCTCAAGCAGATAGGAATGTATCCAAACCTTGGGATACAATTCCTAGTTCTGCCGTGAAAGGAACTCTACTACCCGATTTCTCGGGGTAGAGTTGACTCCACCATCCAACTCTCGTGTATAAAGGCTCTTCCTACCATCTGAGGAAGACCCTTCTATCCCACGAAGAGTTCTGAGTTGTCTGATGTACGCGTCAAAAGCGTATGAGCTCCCTGATGTAGATGTCAGAAGAACATTGTCCACAGCATTCATATCACCAATGCCAGTTCTGAAGAAGATTTTCAGCCAAAATTCTGCAAGAAACAGTAAAGAAAAATCAGTCAACAGAAACTGGCCAAGCAAAGACAGATGCATTCTGTTCATTTCGGGAAGATGATTTTGTCCTTAGCAAACAAAAAATTTGATGCGTGTATATTGAACTTACCGCTGAGTTTGCTGCTAAAGATTGACAGATCCATGTCTGGTAGCGTGCATAGAGATTTGACATCAGACAACATGGCTTTCCTATTTCCTTCTCATAGAAAATTCATTCTCAGAAGAGAGGAAGAAGAATGGGAAGATGAGTTGGCGTGGAGTTCATCCATCTATTTAAAGTAAGGAGCATAAACCTATTCTTGGAAAGGATCCGCATGAATAGCGCTCGTAAACGTGGAATGAATGACACGTGTACTTTGGAAACCAGCACAGCCTTGGAAATATTCAAAGAGTGCTTTCCACAACGTTGGAAGATAGCGTAACTTACGGGCTATTTATTGGTGCACGCTATTCATTGGCGTACGTTATTTAGCGTAATTCACAACGTTAAAGGACAGCGTAATTTATAGCGTAACATACGCTGACATACGCTATTCAGCGGAATTCACAAAACATTGGAAAATAGCGTAATATACGCTATTTTTGGCATACGCTATCTAGCGTAGCTTACAACTTGGAAGACGGCGTATTCTACAGTTATTCATCGGTGCACGTTGGTTTTCAACACAGATTTGGAGTAAACAGAGGATTCTTGAATATTTATTTTTTCATTAAGGCATTGATGGCCTTACAAAAAAAGAGGGGGAGGAAAAGGAAAGGAGTGCAATAAAGTCACGCTCTATTTTCCAGAGCGACTAAGCTTGACACCAAACTCTTCTACGCTTTGGACCCCCATGCGGTGTAACAGAGCAATGAACATTTTACGCTTCTCTGCGAGGCTCTGCCCATCAGAAGAAGAGGAGCCGTCCAGACCAAAGTAGCCCAAGAAATTCTTGGCTAAATGCGTAGGGTCGTCCTTGAGCTCGATGACGACAGGTTCGGATTCTTAGCCCCCAAAAGTGGGGTCACCATGGGAACAGAATCCCAACTTACGTGCTTCTTCTTCAGCGGCTTCCTTTGGAGTCATGGTTTCAAAAGATGAAAGTCAAAAATTGAATTCTCTCGGTTTATATAATAGAGCTTGCTGGCTGTTCATATTCTTCCATCAGATTCAATCAATCTCGAAAAATAAAGAGTCATCATGACATTTAATGAACTTATGCCAGCGTGTCAGGACTCATTCCCACTTTCTGTTCAAAGTAATTTCGAACTTTTGAAACTCATAAAGTTCGAAAACTTTGAAGGGGGTCTTGTAGGATGTGGAAAATTATGACACGCTGTCATTTTCATCCATACGCTTAAAGACAGATGTCAGTTGAAGCCATACGCTCAGTTAAGAGCCATATGTTCAGTTCAGAGTTGTACGCTCATTCAAAAGCCATACGCTCAGTAAATATTTTATTATTTACTGAAGTGACAGCACAACATATGTTTAAATGAGGAATGAATCTGACACTTCATCTTTCGTGCAAAGACAGCTGTCACGAGAAAAGTAACCGTCGTATAGGTTTTCGAAGAGTCGGTTTTGTCTTTTACGAGGACAACTCAGCAGCCTTCATAAATACAAAAGCCATTATTACTGTCAGTTTTGACAGTCTGTCAGCCGTCAAATCCGCAGTCACGACGCTCGAGAAGATTTTGCCAGTTATAGAAAGATATGGTGTATCAAAGAAGATTGATGATAGCCACGTGGCCACTTCTCTAGTGAGCGTATCGACCTCACATGACTCCTTCTTCACCCATCCAAGTGAGCGTATGGACCTCACATGATTCCATGCTAACCAAGCGAGCGTATGATCTCCATACGACTCCTTGCCCATAAAGTGAGCGTATGGATTTCCTATGGAACTACGCTGTCCAAGTCAACGTATAACTCTCCTTCAATGAGGCAGCGTATTACAGCAACCATATCCAGGATTACAGTCAACACACGTTCTCACGTGTCCTGTACCAGTTATCCACTTCTCTAGAAGTTATGCAACGTGGCATCCAGGCCATCAATCTCTCCTGAACATGCTCCACTACTTTCAACCGCACGCTAATGTGTCTCCATCAGAATTCGCCACGCGTCCCTGCAGTTATGCACACGTCAAGTAACTACCTGAGCGTATGCTTAAGGATAGTTATCCTGAACTCTATAAAAAAGAGTTTCTTCATCTTCATCAGACACTACAGGTCATTTTTTAGAGAGAACAGAGAGATTGCCCAGTTGCTGTCCAAGTTCTTCGAAGTTCGAGTTTTCTTCATCGCATCGTCCAAGGGATAAAGTAATCGTCTTCTAGATTAGATTCCTATAGTTGTAATTTTCTCAGATACAAAATAAATAAAGTGAATTTATTTATGGAAAACAGATACACCGTCCAGGAAACGCATATACCCTTAGGTAGCTTGAAGGGTGCAACACATGACAGTGTGCTGGAAATGTGCCCTACTCGACGGCAGGCTACAGATCCCAAGCGCGTCCAGGTAACGTGATTGCCTGTAGCTGGGAGATCACTTCATGGCTACTGTATTAATCTAGTTATTAGCCTTAGTCCATTTCAGTAGGTACTCCTGACCGTGGTACTCAGGAGTCCCCTCCTAGACATGATGCAAGACAGGACTGGATTATTTGTACAAGCAAGATCACCCACGGTGTCCAGGATTAATTATACAGGTCATGTCATGTCAGGTAGCCGTCGCAACAGCTTATCAGATATATCATGTCAGGTTTATCATGTCAAGTGTTCTTGTCAGGAGTGCGCCACGACGGGCCACTATCAGGTCATGTCAGGTTTTTTTGTCAAGAGTGCACCACTACGGGTCACTATCGTGTCATGCTCAGGTATCATTTCCAAACATATTAAACAAATCTATGATTATCAAATTCATGACAAAAGGCGTAAGGATATAAAATGGACGTAAAATATCTAATAAAATATCAATATTCAGGGCTATAGAAGAGCCATGCGGCTAAGGCATATGCGGCCAGGAATGATCACATGCGGCTGGAAGAGAACAGCCCATGCGGCTGAATGGATATGGGTTCATGCGGCCCGAAATTCGAGTTCATGCGGCTCGGAAAGGTCGGTCTCAAGGCAGTACGGGCGTGCGGCACATGCGGCTGCAGGAGCTTATGCGGTCAGGAATGGAGGGGTCTCATACGGCTGAAAGGAATCAGGGTCTATACGGCTCGGGATCAGTCAGTCATGCGGCTGAGAGGGCTCGGGTTCTCATGCGGCAGCGGGAGACTACGGTCTAAGCGGCTCGCGAGTATTGGACTTCATGCGACTCGGGATGGGTGAAGTCCCATGCGGCAGCGGGGAGCAATGCCTATGCGGCTGGGAGCAAGGGTGCATATGCGGTTCGGGAAGAAGGGCCCCATGCGGCTAGAAGTACAAGAGCCTCATGCGGCCGAACTAAATACTTGCCGCATGAACTTGTCATGCGGTCAAGTCCAGTTGATAGTGCATGCGTTTTCGAAGCTGACTTGCCGCATGAATATTCATGCGGTCAAGTGCTATCATGCGGCTCGCAACTGTGCTTCTTCTCCAAATTTCCGAGAAGAAGTACACCATAAGACATGGCTTCCAAGCTGCATAATTCTACCATCCGGAGCCCAAATTCGAACTTCCATAGGTCAAAATGGGGTAGAACGAGATTCTCTACCACATGGAACCCTCAAAACACAGAAATAACAAGATTAAGTAGATCAAAACCCAAGAAATCCGAAAATAAAGTAAATATAGATCTACAAGAATCTAGCCATGAAAAGTGAAAATGCCAAGTTCTAAAGCTAGTCAAAATACTGTAAGGAAGAGAATGAAGCAATAAAATTGGAGTTCCTCCATGAAGCAAGTTGCACTTGCCTAGAGCTCACTCTTTCTCTCTGGTAGGTAAGGAAGTAATGGTGGAGAAGATGATAAATGAAGAGAGAGAAATGAGAAGGGGTAATAAATATGAATGGTGGTGGTAGGTAGGGGGTTCATTCATGGGTTCATCATGAACCAAATCAAAACCAAGCCAGGCCGAACCAACCCAAGGAAATAACCAAGCCAAGCCAAGAAGGAATTTATGCAAGGAACTCATGCAATATAAGAATAAATACGTACACATATTCCAGAAATACGTAATACGAATCACATGCATTACAACTCTACCCACCTTAAAAGAATTCCGTCCTCGGAATTTAATCAAGAGGCTAGAGGGCAATGACAAGCTACATTAATCACATGCAAGCTATAACTAGGCAGACAATCACTCATTCAAGCAAGGAATCGAAGGTATGAGGCATAAGAAAGACATTATACCTCACGAGTCAAACAAGTCGGGATATCGCGATCGGATATCATCCTCACGCTCCTACGTTGACTCCCCCAAAGAGTGATGACCCCAAGCAACTCGGACTAACTTGATAGTCTTGTTCTTGAGGATCTTCTCTCTCCGGTCCAATATAGACACGGCCCTCTCCTCATACGAAAGGTTGGTACCAACAACCAATTCCGAATGATCCAGGATGTGGCTCGGGTCCGGGATATACCGTCGTAATTGGGATACATGGAACACGTCATGCACCTCGCTTAGCGACGGCGGAAGAGCGAGACGATAGAATACATCTCCTACTCGCTCCAGAATGTCAAACGGTCCTATATACCTAGGACTAAGCTTGCCCCGTACGCCGAAACGAATGACGCCACGGTTAGGCGAAATCCTCAGGAATACATGATCGCCGACTAAAAACTCGATAGTGCGCCGATGAGAATCGGCCCAATGACGCTGGCGATCTTGGACAACTCGAAGATGATCTCTAACTCGCCTGACCACTTCAACTGTCTGAGCAATCATTTCTGGATCGAGCATCTGCCTCTCTCCAACATCATCCCAGGCTAGCGGGGATCTGTACTTCCTGTCATACAGTGCCTCGAACGGTGCCATCTGGATACTGGCCTGGAAACTGTTGTTGTACGAGAATTCCACCAGGTGCAAGTGATCTTCCCATGAACCACTGAAGTCAAGTGTACAGGACCGTAATATGTCTTCAAGAGTCTGGATCGTGCGTTCCGACTGGCCATCTGTCTGCGGGTGATATGCTGAACTGAACTGGAGACGAGTCCCCAAACTCTTTTGTAGGCTATGCCAAAAGTGCGACGTGAATCTTGAATCTCGGTCCGAGGTGATACTGACTGGCACACCGTATAACTTGATAATCTGCCTGAGGTACATCTCTGTTAGTTGAGCCGTCGACTGACCAACTCTGAATGGAAGAAAGTTAGCCACTTTCGTGAGCCGATCAACTATAACCCAGATAGCATCTCTACCAGCTGGGGATCTAGGTAGTCCAGTCACAAAATCTATGGTCACATGCTCCCACTTCCATTCTGGAATCGGCAAGGGCTGAAGAAGTCCAGCCGATCTCTGATGTTCGGCCTTAACTTGTTGGCAAACCAAACACCGAGAGACAAACCGAGCTATCTCCTGCTTCCTGCCATTCCACCAGAAATGCTGACAGATATCATGGTACATCTTTTGTACTACTAGGATGGATAGAATACTACGAACTGTGTGCTTCTGACATGATCTCCTGCCGGATATCTCCGCTGGGTACACAAAGACGCTTACCATGTCGAAGTGTACCATCCTTATGAATGCATAACTCTGGTCTTCTTCCTGCCTCACACTCTGCTCTGAATTGCTGAAGCTTAGAATCTGCCGACTGCGCCATCCGGATCCTCTCGACTATAGTGGACTGAACTTGCATGCTGGCCATCAATGCTATACTGGAAGGGAGAACAACTTCAATACCCATCTTCTGAAGATCTGCTAACAGCTCTGGTTGCGCTGTTAGAAAATAAACTCCGGCTCTCCTGCTCAAAGCATCTGCAACAACGTTGGCCTTTCTGGGATGATACTACAGGTTGACATCATAGTCTACAAGAAGCTCCAGCCACCTTCTCTGACGCATGTTAAGATCCTTCTGAGTGAAAACATACTTCAGGCTCTTGTGGTCGATAAAAATCTCTACCCTGTCTCCGTACAAATAGTGTCTCTACAACTTAAGTGCAAATACTACTGCTGCCAGCTCCAAATCATGGGTTGGGTAATTTCTCTCATGATCACGAAGTTGTCGTGACGCATAAGCTATTACCTTCCCATGCTGCATCAGAACACATCCTAAACCTCTGCCTGAAGCATCACAATACACTGAAAATCCTCCAGTTCCATCTGGAAGCGCGAGAATGGGAGCCGTCATCAAGCCTTGCTTCAACTGCTCAAAAGAACTCTGACACTCTGCTGTCCAAGCAAACTGCGCATCCTTACGGGTCAATTGCGTCAATGGCACTAAAATTCGAGCAAAATCCAAAATAAACTGCCGGTAGTAGCCGGCCAATCCAAGGAAACTATGAACTTCTGCAACTGTACTGGGCACTGGCCATGACTCAATAGCCACAATCTTCTGGAAATCCACTTCTACTCCTCCTCGAGTGATGATATGACCCAAGTACAAAATACGATCGAGCCAGAACTCGCATTTACTGAACTTGGCATATAACTGGTGCTCTCTGAGGATCTGAAAAACTATACGGAGATGCTGCTCATGCTCCACCTCACTCTTGCTGTAGACAAGGATGTCATCTAGGAACACGATCACGAACTGATCCAAGTAAGGCATGAAAATACGATTCATGAGGTCCATAAATACTGCCGGCGTATTGGTTGCTCCAAAAGGCATAACAAGGAACTCCCAATGCCTATATCTCGATCTAAAAGCTGTCTTCGGGATGTCCTGCTCTCTGACTCTGATCTGATGATAGCCTGAGCGCAAATCAATCTTCGAAAATACTGAAGCCCCCTTGAGTTGATCAAACAAGTCATCTATCCTCAGAAGAGGGTATCTGTTCTTGATTGTCACCGAATTCAAGGTACGATAATCAACACATAGCCTGGACGTACCATCCTTCTTTTTCACAAGAAGCATCGGGGCTCCCCAAGGCGATCCACTAGCACGAATGAATCCCTTGGTTCTGAGTTCTTCAATCATCTTGTACAAGATCTCCAATTCTGACGGCGCCATCCTGTACACTCTCTCTGATACTGGAGCTGTCCCGGGAATCAAGTCTATAGTAAACTCGAACTCCCGCTCTGGCGGCATACCTGGAAGCTCTTCTGGAAAAATATCTGGGAACTCATCCACTATCCTGGGCAACTGAACTGCTGCTACTGCCATCCGCAATATCGGAGGAGAAGGCTCAACCGCTCCTCTGGAAAAAAAACTCTGGCTCGCCTGGAATGCTAAAAACAACCCTACCAATGTGGCAGTTGTAGGCCTTTAAAAATGACAGTCACGCTGAGTTGATCAGGACAGAGTCAAAAGTCACGCTCAGTTGATCAGGACAATATTTACAAATCATGCTGGGGAGACAGCTCATCATTTGTCAGAGAGTAATTATGACTGACAGCACAACAGTCGAAGAATGTCTCTTCGTATGCCACGTATGCACAGAATTCGAGAGATCACAGCCGTCTATTGCGTGATTTTCGAAATCTTCTTCAGCAAGACTCAACCTTCGTCAAGTTGACGTACCAAAAGATTTTCTTGTCATTTAATGTGACTGACAAAAGCAATCACTGCCAGAGATTTTGTGTCAGTCGAGGCATGCTAAATCAAGACAGCTGGCAGTTCTATCCCAAGTCTGCGTGTATTTTGAGTTTTCACTCAAATCTGCGTGGATTCTGAAGTTTTCTTCATCAAGTCTGCGTGGATTCTGAAGTTTTCTTCATCAAGTCTGCGTGGATTCTGAAGCTTCTTGCCCCAAGTTTGCGTGGATTTTGAAGCTTTCTACCCCGAGTCTGCGTGGATTTCGTCTTCACCAAGTCTGCGTAGATTCTGAAGCTTCTTGCCCCAAGTTTGCATGGATTTTGAAGCTTTCTACCCTGAGTCTGCGTGGATTTCGTCTTCAACAAGTCTGCGTGGATTTCATCATATTGGAGTACGTGGCAGCCATGCCACTGATCTCTCGCCTGCGTATCCTGTAACTTGCACACGACTCATGCATGATTGCCATGTGTCCAACAGTTACAGGCCACGTCCAGTAACTGCTCACAACCTTGCGTATGTTAAATCCTGCATGATTTTCAACTAAGCACAGGCTGTGAAGACAGTTATCTTTTCAGTTATTATTTTTGACTCTATAAATAGAGTTCTTTTTCTCCTTCATTGGACAGATACATAGTTATCTACTGTTAAAATTTTGAGAGCTTTTTTTCTTTGCATAGTCCAAGGGATAAAGTGATCGTCTTCTAGATCAGATTCCCACAGTTATAATTTTTTCAGATACACAATAAATAAAGGAATTTATTTATGGAAAACAAATTGGCGACTCTGCTGGGGAAAACCATCTCCTCTTCTGAGATGGCAACAACTCAATACGATACTTCGTCAATCGGCTCGACGAAGAAGGTGATGACGATCCAATTCGATCAACTCACCTATGAAGAAATGCAGCGGGCTAAGAGTGGTAAGCCCACTACAGCGTCCATCATCACTGCCAAGTCGAAGGGACACTCTGTCTATGTCCCTAAGAATCAGTTGGCAGCCAATGGTGAAGTCTCTGCCACAGTGTCTGCTCCTAACACTGGCAAGAACTTTACTGCAAGCACGCACACTCCTGTGCGCTCGAAGATGACAGAAATCAAAGATCACGCTAACAATACTGGCTCCTTAGCCAAATCTGTTCCAGTATGTGTCTCCAAAGTTGAAAGTCACGCTGACAGTACTGGCTCCTTAGCCAAATCTGTTCCAGCGTGCAATTTCAACCTCAAAAGTCACGCTGACAGCACTGGTTCCTTAGCCAAGTCTGTTCCAGTGTGTAATTCTAAAATCAACAATCACGCTAACAATACTGGCTCCTTAGCCAAATCTGTTCCAGCGTGTATTTCCAGAGTCAAAAGTCACGCCAACAGCACTGGTTCTTTAACCAAGCCTGTTTCAGCGTGTATTTCATCTAAGAAGAATAGCTCTTTAGCTATCTCTTCTTCTTTGCCAAGTTTTACTAGAACTGGGGGTGGTCTTCCACACAAAGTCCCTTCGAAAAGAAATAACTCTTTAGTTGTTTCTTCTGCTTCTGTAGTTTTTACTTCAGGAACAGCTTTGACTGACAATTTTGTTAGTCAAAGAAAAGGAGATGGTCTTTTGACTACTCTTCCTTCTGGACATTCTATATCTCAAAACTTGAATGAGTCTAAGAAGAAATATTCCTTAATGTTTTCTTCTATGACTTCTTCGAATTGGGCACAGAATTTGTCTAGAAAAGGTCTGTTACCAACTCCTAATCAAGGGGGCGGTTCAACTCTTCCTTCTCTGCAAATATCCAGATCAATGGAAGAAAAACTCCATGTTTCCAAAACCAATGTGTTACCTCCAACTGATCTAAGAACAAAAATTAACACTTCTGGTGTTAAGAAACCATACCAGTTGGAAACAAGGATAAGAGATCCAGATGCAGAGTATGCAAAAAACTATGTGGCTCATATTAATCATTCTCTATATAATCAAGAGCCATCAAGACCCAAGAACAGGAAATATACTCCTCAATCTTTACAAACAGATTTACGAGAATATCTTCAACAGAAGAGAAGAAGTGATTCTGTGTCAAAGGACCATGCTGAATGTGGCTTCTATCCAAGAGTCATAATTCAATGCAGATGTCAATTAATGGCTCATGATCATGTTGATCATGAATGTGACTTCCAGCCAAGAGTTACAATGCAATGCAAATGTCAAACAAAACGACAATCTGTCTTCAATCGGATTCAGTGTGAACCTATGCCTGATGAAGATGAGCCTTTATTTGCTTCTGTCAATATGACCTCTCGGGATGCTGGGGGTAGAGTTGATAGTCCAGATGGAGTATATAGAAATACCAGAGCAAGAGTCCTGGCCTCTAGTCAAAGAAATTTGATCTCTGAAGATGATTCTGAATTCCTTGGAGAATCTAACTTCCCACCTCTTCCTACTGGGGGTAGTTCTCCTATAATTGACTTTGATGCACAAAGCATTGATTCAGAACAAACAACATCTATCAGTTCATCAATAATTCCTCGTACAGTCACGACTTATATGGTTGATGGGAATACTGATGAACCTTCTTCTTCCTTGACTCCTCAAGATCAAAGAATTGCTTCTTTGGAACAACAAATGAAGTCTATGGCTGATACTATGAAGTCGATGTATGAACTCATGGCAACACAGATACAAAATCGACAGACTGTACCAGATGCCATACCAACTGACACTGATATGAGTCCAGTACAAGTTCCTCCAGCAGTACAATCCAATACTCCTGGACCAGCTCAACCAAACCCTAGTCTCTCTGGAGCTGGGGGTAGTGCTTACAATGCTGTTCCTCCTCCCAACTATTCTCTACAAGTTACAACTCCACAATCTTCTGGAGTTGTTAATGAAGAATTGAGGAATCTCAAAACTCAATTCGAGGCATTCAAACAGAAAGATGGTTTACAAAGGTTAGGCATCAAACAACCTTATCCGATAGAATAGAAGCAAGTATCGTATCCTCCTAAATACAAGCCTCCCACTATCTCATTCTATGATAGAACTACTTCTCCAAGTCAGTTCATTAATCACTTTGAAGTGATGACTGATCAGCTGCAACCAAGCGACGCCCTCCTTACTCGGGTGTTTGTTGGATGTCTCAAGGGAACGGCTTATGAATGGTATAGAAGTCTCCCAGATGGGAGCATTACCTCATTTTCCGGTTTTAAACAGATGTTTCTTGAACGGTTCTATGAAGGGCTCAATGACATGACTATGTCTGCTCTTATTAGAATCAAGCAGAAAAATAATGAAACTACAGAAGAGTACATTGAACGGTTTCGAAAAGAAGCTCTGAAGATGCCTCTTGGAACTCCTGATGCTGTCACCATCGACACATGCAAATCAAACTTGTTGCCAATCATCAGCATATGGACAGGATCCACTCAATTCCAAGACTGGCCTTCTTTCATAGTTAGTGCCAAGGCCGCAAAAATTAGTGCTGAAACCTTCAAAGGTTTAGGAGTGCAGATGACTCCTAAAGAAACAGGTCAAGGTACTAACAATAGAAACAATACTCGTAAGGGAAAAGAAACTCTTGAAGTTAATCTTCAGAGCAAAGATGCATCAACTGTTCAAACTTCTCCTACAACTCAACAACCAAGAACACCTCGCCCCAAAGAAGAATACTCTTTCGATGACGACGATGTCCTTGGTATCTTTGAATGTCTGCTGAAAGGTAATAAGATACAATTACCTGAGATCAAGAAACCTGATGAAGCTGGTAAAACAGATCATCCCAAATACTGCCCATATCACAGAATGCTGGGTCATACAATTCGTACATATTATGTACTGAAAGGAAAGATCCAAGAAATGATTAAATCTGGAGCTATCTCTCTTACTCCAAAAGAGAAGATCGTCACCTCCAACGTCGTCTCTATGCAATTCGGTGATTTCCCTCCTCAACTCCTTGAAAGTAGGATCGTTCCTATTCCCAAGGTAACTCTTGACATAGTGAATCTTCCTCCTCCACAGTCTGAAGGATTAGTGCCAATTACTTTGGAAACTGGAGAAATCATGTGGATCCATCCTGATCTAGTGGCAGATTTTGAATCGCCTTCTCCTCAAAAGACTACTTCTCGAAAGTCCAAGAAGGCTGGAAAGATTAAGTCATGTCATATGACTTCTCTTGGATCTATTCCTGACACAGAGCCAAAAGAGAAAGAAGAAGCACTTGTTAGTGCTACTCGAACGGGGAAACCTTATCTAAAAGATTATTCCAAGAATCCTGAGGATCCTCTTGATATCCCTCCAGCTGATAAAGATGCTTCTAATGTTCCTCCTGAAGAAGAATCATCCACTGAACCTGTTCCTCCCAAGCCTACAGCTCTGGAGAAAGGCAAACAATAGGCTCGATTTGATAAGCCAATCAAGAAGTCCTCTCCTCTTGGACTTCAGAAGCCTTATAATTTTGACATTTTAGCTCATCTTGCTAATACTCCAGCTAGAATGTCCCTCTTTGAACTTCTACGTCTTTCCAAAGAGACTCGAGAGACATTAAGTGAAGCACTTCTACAAGCTGACTCTTGTCTTGCATAATTGAAGAAGCCAGATGCAGAACCTGCCACTTGCTTACATTACAATAGTGTATTGGAGATTATCCCAAATATCACCTTTACACAAGACGACATACTATTGGAGGATAATTGTCACTCCCCGATCCTGGAATACATATTTTAATACGTAAACCGATAATTTGTATTTACCTCGTATTTATACTATATTTATTATGTAGTATTTCTTCATATATTTCCCAAAAATATTCGACAAAATATTATTTCCTAATTTATTTTCTACATTTGGGCCTACAATTTTGGCTCATTTGGGTAACCTATTCTTGGTTCACCAATGGTTCGTCTTGAACCCTTTGGTTCATCATGAACCCATGGGTCCAAGATCTATATATATAACTCATCTCATTCTCTCTCCTCTCATTTACTTCCTCTCATTTATTTCCTCCACCAACCAAGGCAAGTACCAACTTGCTCAAGAGAAGGATCCATAAATTTTGTTAAAGATTTCTTACAAAACTATTTGCCAAAACTTGTTCTTCTCCTCAATCTATACTAGTTTAGAACTTGGAAATTTCTATTTTGAAGCTTTGATTTTTGTAGATCTAAGTTTTAACCATTTTCGGATTTCCATGGTTTTGATCTATTTTCGTTGGGGTTTTGTGGGTTTTGATACTTCTATGTGGAAGAGAATTCCATTTCACCCAAGATGGAACTTTGGAAATCCGGATTTGGAGTTCGGATGGCCAATTTGTGACGTTTTGAAATTTGGGTTTAGCCATGGTGTTCTTGCTGTCTGGAGGAGACATTGAGCAGTGTGCTCCTGTTTGAGCACGCTTCCTGTTGGAAGCACTCTCCCTCGAGTCTGCGTGACTTTTCACGCAGCACTCTTCCTTGAGTCTTGCGTGACTTTTCACGCAGCACTCTCCCTCGAGTCTGCGTGACTTTTCATGCAGCACTCTCCCTTGAGTTTGCGTGACTTTTCACGCTGCTCTCTCCTTGAGCTTGCGTGACTTTTCACGCTGCTCTCTCCTTGAGCCTGCGTGACTTTTTACGTACGCTGCCTTGTGTAAGCCTGCGTGACTTTTCACGCACGCTGCCTTGTGTAAGCTTGCGTGACTTTTCATGCACGTTGCCTTGTTGTGCGAATGCTTTTGATATTTTATTAGATATTATATGCCCATTTTATATCCTTGCGCCTTTTGTCCCGAGCATGATATGAGCACTGATGTGACCCCGGAGAACAAAGTGTTCCTACCCGATACATGTACCTGAATGTCCCAGTTCTTGTTCATGCTCGACAAATGACTCGTAACTCCACGTGGCGTATTTGCAATAATGCATTACACTAAGGAGGGTAGCACATGTTGACATACTGATTGACATGGATCCTCACTGTCACTCCCCGATCCTGGAATACGTATTTTAATACGTAAGCCGATAAATTGTATTTACCTTGTATTTATACTATATTTATTATGCAGTATTTCTTCATGTATTTCCCAAAAGTATTCGACAAAATATTATTTTCTAATTTATTTTCTGCATTTGGGCCTACAGTTTTGGCTCATTTGGGTAACCAATTCTTGGTTCACCAATGGCTCATCATGAACCCATGGGTCCAAGATCTATATATATAACTCATTCTCTCTCCTCTCATTTATTTTCCTCCACCAACCAAATATTTCTTCCACCAACCAAGGCAAGTACCAACTTGCTCAAGAGATGGATCCATAAATGTTGTTGATGTTTTCTTACAAAATTATTTGTCAAAATATGTTCTTCTCCTTATTCTATACTAGTTTAGAACTTGAAGTTTTCCATTTTGAAGCTTTAATTTTTGTAGATCTAGATTTTAACTATTTTCGGATCTTCTTGGTTTTGATCTAGCAAACTTCATTATTTTCAAGTTTTGATGGTTCCATGTTGTAGAGAATTTTGTTCTACCCTATTTTGACCTAAGGAAGTTCCGATTTGGGCTCCGGATGAAGGTTTTGTGTTGTTTGGAAGCCATGGTTGCTTGGCTCCTCTTCTCGGACAAGTGGAGAAGAAGAGCAGTACTTGACCACATGAATCTTCATGCGGCAAGTCTCTGGCCGCATGGCCTTTCCAGCCGCATGAGACTCGTTCGAGCTCAGCCGCATGGAAGGTCCTTCCTAGCCGCATAAGACTTGCTTGAGTACTTGACCGCATGAAATCTTCATGCGGCAAGTAATTGAGCCGCATAGCCTTGTTCGGACTCAGCCGCATGAGCCCCTGTTATCTTGAGTCACATGGACTTCATGCGGCTAGCTTTCAGCCGCATGAGTTCTTTTGTACCCAGCCGCATATGCGCTACTGTTTTGGGCCGCATAAAGCCCATCCATCATCCAGCCGCATAGGTATCGCCCATGCTCAGCCGCATAGGACTTCGTCTGATCCTAGCCGCATATGCTGTTGAACCCCGGCCGCCTGGCGATTGCTCCCTTCGCAGTCGCATAAGCTGACACCCCTTCGTCCGTATGAACCCGCCTTTCCAGCAGCATGCGCCTTGGGCTCCCTGAGCCGCATGAGCGTGCAGTCCCAGCCGCATGAACCGGTATTGTCCCAGCCGCATGGACTCACTCCCCTTGAGCCGTATGGACTGTTGTATCCTATATTGTTACCTTATTATTATTATTATATATATATATATTATATGCCCATTTTACATCCTTATACCTTTTGTCCCGAGCATGATATGAGCACTAATGTGACCCCGGAGAACAAAGTGTTCCTCCCTGATAATGTACCTGAATGTCCCAGTTCTTGTTCATGCTCGACAAAAGACTCGTAACTCCACGTGGCGTATTTGCAATAATGTATTACACTAAGGAGGGTAGAAAATGTTGACATACTGATTGACACGGATCCTCTTTGGGGTACTCGTACTAAAGTACGACTTTAGGAGGATAATCATGCAGGCCACAGCATGAAAGTCCAAAATTTCACCTAGGGTTAAATTAGGCAACTAAATATACTAGATGCATGGGAAGGGCAAAATTCCGAGATCGTGTTACACCAGCCGCCTTGAGATACTGTCTTGACGCGCCGGCTGGTCTCCACGGATACTGTGTCATCTGCAACGAGTGGATGACTGTATCCGATTAATTCTTGCTATATATTATAGGTTTTAGCAAGGTGGCCTTGCGAGGGACCTGTGCTCAATCATACCTGTCTACGCGAACCCCTGGGTTGGCTAGCCTTGCTGGAAAGATACGATCTGAGGATTTCTAAATAACAAGATGCGAGGATAACCTCGTCCCACTAGAAACTCGTAGACTTGATTGGCCGTGAAAATGACTTGCTTGTACCCTATTACCTTCCGTGAGTAACTGAGGAAAGCGGACTGTCATGGCACATGATCCAACCCATGTTCTTGTTTGATTGTTGGGTTGGTTATCGTACTATGATAGGCTGTGGACCGAAGTTATGAACGGAAGACTCATTCTGGTTGTTAAGTGCTACTTCTGTGAATGACCGAGGAACATGGTCTATCATGGTGCATGATCCAACCTATGTTCTTGTTTGATTGTTGGGTTGGTTATTGTGCTACGATAAGCTGTCGACCGAAGTCACGATCAGGAGATTTTATTGTTTATGCCTTTTAACTTATGTGAAAGTTATAGAGTACGACACGTCCCGACTCTATACGGTACCTTTTGTCCTTGTTTGGTTGTAAGGGTGCCATATGGGTTCGAGGATGTTGCGCTACCCTATAATAGTAGCATAAGTATTACTATTATCAATCATTCTATTTAACTGGGTTTTTAATCTTAACTCTTGTGCCCCTTTGGCGGTACTTGCTATTCGGGGCTGACCCCGCTGGTTTTGTTTGGCCAAATCCTGTAGCAGAGCCAGAGGACACGATCTTCCTTCATGACATCCATGGTGCACACTAGGAGCATGGCAGTTCGGGGACTCGAGTGGGTTTCTTCTCCACCACTCCTGCTTATACTTTTGTGGCGTTTAGCCACCGGCACCTGTTAGCCGGATTACTTGATATTTTGTGTCAGTACATAATTGTAATTAAACAGACTGCAGCTGTGTATAATTTTGTACTCCTGACTCTCCGAGATAGCTAAATTATAAAGCTAGTCTCTCATGATCATTTTGATAAAGCGTCGGGGACGCCTTACTGCTTTATCTTTAATGTTCATTTATTTGCTGATGTGATTCGATTGATTGAGACATAGAACTCTGTGGGACCATAGGAGACTTGATTGTAGCATGTACCCCCTAGTCTCTCGACAGCCACGATCGCCGTATGACGTTACGTACCTCATATGGTGTAGCTGGCCTAGTCCGTCTCCGTATTTCGGTACTGGGGCGTGACACTCACTTAGGGTACTCGTACTATAGTACGACCTTTTAGGGGGATAATCATGCAGGCCACAGCATGAGAGTCCAAGATTTCACCTAGGGTTAAACTAGGCAATTAAATATACTAGATGCATGGGGAGGGTAAAATCCCGAGATCGTGTTACACCAGTCGCCTTAAGATATTGTCTTGACGTGCCGGCTGGTCTCCACGGATACTGTGTCATCTACAACGAGTGGATGACTGTATCCGATTAATTCCTGCTATATATTATATGTTTTGGCAAGGTGGCCTTGCGAGGGACCTATGCTCAATCATACCTGTCTACGCGAACCCCTGGGTTGGCTAGCCTTGCTGGAAAGATACGATCTGAGGATTTTCTAATAACATGACGCGAGGATAACCTCGTCCCACTAGAAACGCGTAGACTTGATTGGCCGTGAAAACGACTTGCTTGTATCCTATTACCTTCCGCGAATAACTGAGGAAAGCGGACTGTCATGGTACGTGATCCAACCCATGTTCTTGTTTGATTGTTAGGTTGGATATCGTACTATGATAGGCTGTGGACTGAAGTTATGAACGGAAGACTTATTCTGTTTGTGAAGTGCTACTTCTGTGAATGACTAAGGAACATGGTCTATCATGGCACATGATCCAACCCATATTCTTGTTTGATTGTTGGGTTGGTTATTGTGCTGCGATAGGCTACCGACCGAAGTCACGATCAGGAGGTTTTAATGTTTATACCTTTTAACTTATGTGAAAGTTATAGAGTACGACACGTCCCGACTCCATGCGGTACCTTTTGTCCTTGTTTGGTTGTAAGGGTGCCACATGGGTTCGAGGATGTTGCGCTACCTTATAATAGTAGCATAAGTATTACTATTATCAATCATTCTATTAACTGGGTTTTTAATCTTAACTCTTGTGCCCCTTTGGCGGTACTTGCTACTCGGGGCTGACCCCGCTGGTTTTTGTTTGGCCAGATCTTGTAGCAGAGCCAGAGGACACGATCTTCCTCCCTGACATCCATGGTGCATACTAGGAGCATGGCGGTTCGGGGACTCGAGTGGGTTTCTTCTCCACCACTCCTGCTTATACTTTTGCGGCGTTTAGCCACTGGCACCTGTTAGCCGGATTACTTGATATTTTGTGTCAGTACATAATTGTAATTAAACAGACTGCAGCTGTGTATAATTTTGTACTCCTGACTCTCTGAGATAGCTAAATTATAAAGCTAGTCTCTCATGATCATTTTGATGAAGCGTCAGGGACGCCTTACTGCTTTATCTTTAATGTTCATTTAATTGCTGATTTGACTTGATTGATTGAGATATAGAACTCTGTGGGACCGTAGGAGACTTGATTGTAGCATGTACCCCCTCGTCTCTCGACAGCCACGATCGCCGTATGACATTACGTACCTCATATGGAGTAGCTGGCCTAGTCCGTCTCCGTATTTCGGTACTGGGGCGTGACAAGGTTTTAGTGGTGGCCCATGCAGGTCTAATTTTCAGACTTGTGGGGTATTACGAATTATTAGGAGTCTCAATCAAAACTTGTTCCCCTTGAAATTCTGTTTCGAATTCTCTGTCCTTGTCTTGATCTCTAACCTGACTTGCATCCTCGAAATCTTCCTCGTCCGGACTTGATAATCTTATATTCTTCTCTATAGGGGTGCTTCATTCTCAGTAGCGGGTGAGGCCCATGAGGAAGAGCAGCAAGAGCATGGCTCGACTGGGCAGCAACAGGGGAGAGAACCTTCCCCAGGGTAGACACGAGCATAAATAGAACCAGAGGCAGTGCAGCCGCAGGTTATTGAAACTCCTACAGCACCAGCAGCGACGGCAGTACCAGACGCCGTAGCACTCCTGGAGATCATCCGGGGGTTTCTTGTCACTAACCAACAGCAACAGACTCGGCAGCAGGAGCAGAACGTGTTGCTGAACCAAAGGATTCAGTTAGCTCTTGAGAGGAGTGTCGGGGCTGACTCGGGAGCATCAGAAAGGTTTCGTCGCTTGAACCCGAAGTATTTTGATGGCACGGAGGATGCCATCACTGCGGATGCCTGGATTCTAGACATCGAAGCCATTCTTGTGGCAGCCAAGGTTCCAGATGATGAGAAGGTTGATCAGGTCAAACTGGTACTTCAGGATCTTGCCCGCGACTGGTGGACATCAGAAGAAGTTGGTGCAAGACGCCCTGTTCGTTGGACCACCTTCAGTGACAGATTCAAGGCCATGTATTTTGGCGTAGTAGCTCGATATGAGCTCCAGCAGAAGTTCATCAGTCTCAAGCAAGCAGGCAAGACCGTAGATGGGTATGCAGCAGAGTTCAACAGATTGTGTCGTTTCGCACCAGCAATGGTGGCAACGAAGCCAGAGAAGGCTATGAGGTTCCAGCAGGGACTTCATTTGGAACTATTACAGCTTGTGGAAGGACACGACTACCAGACGTTTGACGCTGTTTTGACGTCCGCTCGGAGGCACGAGCTTACCCAGCAGAGGTTGGCATCGAGGACAGGAGGTCAGAAGAGATCTCATTCCCAGGTTGGAGGAGGAGTAATGCAGCGAACATCGGTACCAGCACCCGGTATACGTATTCATGATGCAGGAGCGCCGCGGAGGACGGCCGTGTCAACTAATACAGCGCCAGTTCGGCATCAGCAGCCGAGGAACCAGCAACAGCGTCAGGGAGCACCCCAGGACTGTACATTCTGTAGGAAGGCAGGGCACACGAGGGAGGTGTGCCGGTCAGCGAATAGCTTATGCTTGAGGTGTGGTAGTTCAGACCACCGTATTTCCACTTGTCCTATGATACAGAGGCCAGGAGGGCCAGTTCAGCAGTTTCCAGCATTGCCAGCTCCGGTGGCAACCCTGAGTGGAGGGCCAGTATTAGCAGTAAGGCCCCTAGCCTAGCATCTACCAACGCAGGCTCAGATGTTTCGCCAAGCACAGGAAGCCGAAGGCCCTCAGAGGCAGCAACCGCATGGTCGAGAAAGGCCACAACAAGGGGCTCCGCGGGGCCAGGCTCTCACATTGACCTTGGGAGAGGCTCTAGCGTCTAGTGACATGGTGGCAGGTAAAATTCTCGTTACCTCATTTCCCGATGTAGCATTATTTGATTCAGGCGCTACTCATTCATTCATCTCTGCACAATATGCTACACGGATTGGATTAGAGTTTGAGGCATTGCCGGAGAGGATGGATATACTCACCGACAATGGGCTCATAGAAGTTAGCAGAGTGCACTTTTCATGTCCGGTAGAGGTGTGTGGGCATTTATTGCCCGCATCATTGATTGAATTCCCTATGGGGAATTTTGATGTTGTTCTTGGCATGGACTGGTTGAGAGACAGTCATGCGACAATTGATTGTAGAGGAGGTAGGGTCATATTCAGCGTTCCTGGGATGGAACAGTTCATCTTTACTCGAACCTTGAAGAATCAGGCCGGAGGTGTCATCTCAGCAGTAGTGTCAGAGCCAGGACAGATTTTGAGAGTGGTCGAAGATTTTCTCGACGTCTTTCCTGATGAGCTCCCAGGGATACCCCCAGTCAGAGAGGTAGAATTTAGCATTGAGTTGAACCCTGGGATGAGGCCTATTGCAGACATAGTTTACAGAATGTCGCCGTCAGAACAAGATAAGTTGTATCAACATGAAGAAGAGTTGAAGTCTAAGGGATTCATCCGAGACAGTAAATCGCCCTGGGCCGCGCCAGTAATTCTAGTTCCCAAGAAGGATGGGTTGACGAGGATGTGCATCGACTACCACAAGCTGAATGCATTAACAGTGAAGAATAAATACCCACTACCAAGGATTGATGACCTGTTTGACCAGTTGAGTAAGGCCAGCGTCTTTTCCAAGATCGATCTTCGGTCAGGATACTATCAAATAAGGGTCCGGGAGCAAGATATACCGAAGACAACATTCAGATCTAGATATGGGCATTATGAGTTTTTAGTAATGCCCTTTGGACTAACCAACGCCCCCGCAGTATTCATGGATTTAATGAACCGCATCTTCCTGTCGTATTCGGATAAATTTGTGGTGGTGTTCATAGATGACATTCTTGTCTATTCCTGCAGTGAAGAGGAGCATGAGAAACATCTTAGGACTGTCTTACAGACATTGAGAGAGAATTAACTTTATGCGAAGCTCGACAAGTGTGAATTCTGGTTAGATCACATTTCGTTCCTGGGACATGTAATTTCTGGGGCAGGAGTGTCAGTAGATCCGAAGAAGATTGAGGCCGTAGAGCATTGGCCAGTCCCAAGAATGGTTGCAGAAGTACAAAGTTTCTTAGGATTAGCTGGTTACTACAGAAGGTTCATGGCGGACTTTGCCAAGATCTCTGCACCCTTAACACGTTTGACGTGCAAGGACGTAGAGTTTGTTTGGTCAGCTAGCTGTCAGGCATCATTTGAAGAATTGAAGAAGGGATTGATCTCAGCCCCGATCTTGACACTTCCAGTAGGAGCAGGAGGCTTTACAGTATATTGTGACGCATCAGGGAAGGGTCTTGGATGTGTATTGATGCAGCATAGAAAAGTGATAGCATATGCGTCTCGGCAGCTTCGAGACCATGAGAAGAATTACCCGACTCACGACTTGGAGTTAGCAGCTGTGGTGTTTTCACTCAAGTTGTAGAGGCATTATTTATACGGGGATCGGGTAGAGATCTATACTGATCATAAGAGTTTGAAATACGTATTCATGCAGCGAGATTTAAACATAAGGCAAAGAAGATGGTTAGAACTACTGAAGGATTTTGACTTAGATCTTCAGTATCATCCAGGCAAGGCGAATATAGTTGCAGATGCACTGAGTAGGAGAGACAGTGCCTTTATCTTGACCTCGCAGAAGCATATTTTAGAAGACCTTCAGAGTATGGGAATCGAAGTAGTTTTGCCAAGGGATATAGAAAGAATGACCAGTATGCAGATTCAGTCAACCTTAGTAGAGAGGATAAGGGCAGCACAAGCAGGAGATCCACAGATTCAGAAGTTGCGGTCGGAGTGTGAATCAGGCCGTAGGAAAGAGTTAGTGATTCACGAAGATGGTATGCTCAGGTTTGGAAACAGACTCTGTGTACCGAGTGGAGACCTTCGACAAGAAGTTATATCCGAAGCTCATAGTTCCATTTACTCCATTCATCCTGGAGGGACGAAGATGTATCGAGATATCAGGCAGTACTTTTGGTGGAATGGCATAAAAAGAGAGATAGCGAGATTTGTATCCAAGTGTCTGGTATGTCAGTAGGTGAAAACCGAGCAGCAGAGACCAGCAGGGTTGCTACAGCCGCTTCCTATCCCAGAATGGAAATGGGAGCACATCACAATGGATTTTGTGACCGGTTTACCTAGATCCCCGACTGGTAAGAATACAGTCTGGGTAATAGTAGATCGACTCACGAAGGTCGCTCATTTCCTTCCCTTCCGAGTTGGACAGACTACTGAGCAGTTAGCGAAAATATACATGAAGCAGATAGTAAGGCAGCACGGTGTTCCAGTTAGTATAGTATCAGATCGGGATACGCGGTTTACTTTCCATTTTTGGCGGAGCTTACACCAAAGTTTGGGAACCAAGTTAAGATTCAGTACTGCTTATCATCCACAAACTGACGGGCAATCAGAAAGAACCATTCAGACGTTGGAAGATATGCTACGGGCATGTACCTTGGATTTTGGCGGATCTTGGGAGGATCACCTTCATCTAGTGGAGTTCTCCTATAACAACAGCTATCAGGCTAGCATTCAGATGGCCCCGTTCGAAGCATTGTACGGAAGGAAGTGCAGGTCCCCTTTGGCATGGGACGACGTCGGAGAACGGAAGTTGTTGGGACCAGAGATGATCATGCAGACTGTGGAGATAGTTAAATTGGTCAGAGAGCGCCTTCAAGTTGCACAGGACCGACATCGTCATTGGACAGATCAGCATCATAGGCCTCTAGAGTTTAGAGTTGGCGACCAAGTGTTTCTACGAATTTTGCCTACTCGGGGTATCATCAAATTTGGAACCCGGGGAAAGCTTAGTCCAAGATACGTTGGTCCTTTCAAGATTCTCGCTCGGGTAGGCGATGTGGCTTATCGACTTGCCCTTCCGCCTTCGTTAACTGGCATACATGATGTGTTTCATGTGTCCCAATTTTGTGGGTATGTCCCGGATCCGAGTCATGTCCTCGATCATTCAGAGTTAGTCGTTGGTACCGACCTAACTTACGAGGAACAACCCGTGTCTATTTTAGACCGGCGAGAAAAGGTACTCAAGAATCGGACGATAAGCCTTGTCCGTGTTTCTTGGAACCATCACTCTTCGGGAGAGTCAACCTGGGAGCGCGAGGACGAGATTAGATCTCGGTATCCACATTTGTTTGACTAATAAGGTATATTTTTGCACCTTATTGACACGATTCCATGCTTATCTGCACCTACTTGTTTTGCACTTTGTGATGTATGATAATAACTGCTATGATAGTTAACTTATATATGATTGTGCCTTGCTTGCCCTGATTTCACTATCCTGTCTTGGCTGGAATTCCGAGGACGGAATTTTTCTAAGAAGGGTAGAGATGTCACTCCCCGATCCTAGAATACGTATTTTAATATGTAAACCGATAATTTGTATTTACCTCGTATTTATACTATATTTATTATGCAGTATTTCTTCATATATTTCCTAAAAATATTCGACAAAATATTATTTTCTAATTTATTTTCTGCATTTGGGCCTACAGTTTTGGCTCATTTGGGTAACCTATTCTTGGTTCACCAATGGTTCGTCTTGAACCCTTTGGTTTATCATGAACCCATGGGTCCAAGATTTATATATATAACTCATCTCATTCTCTCTCCTCTCATTTACTTCCTCTTATTTATTTCCTCCACCAACCAAGGCAAGTACCAACTTGCTCAAGAGAAGGATCCATAAATTTTGTTAAAGATTTCTTACAAAACTATTTGCCAAAACATGTTCTTCTCCTCAATCTATACTAGTTTAGAAATTGGAAATTTCTATTTTGAAGCTTTGATTTTTGTAGATCTAAGTTTTAACCATTTTCGGATTTCCATGGTTTTGATCTATTTTTGTTGGGGTTTTGTGGGTTTTGATGCTTCTATGTGGAAGAGAATTCCATTTCACCCAAGATGGAACTTTGGAAATCCGAATTTTGAGTTCGGATGGCCAATTTGTGACGTTTTGAAGTTTGGGTTTAGCCATGGTGTTCTTGCTGTCTGGAGGAGACAGTGAGCAGTGTGCTCCTGTTTGAGCACGCTTCCTGTTGGAAGCACTCTCCCTCGAGTCTGCGTGACTTTTCACGCAGCACTCTCCCTTGAGTCTTGCGTGACTTTTCACGCAGCACTCTCCCTCGAGTCTGTGTGACTTTTCACGCAGCACTCTCCCTTGAGTCTGCGTGACTTTTCACGCTGCTCTCTCCTTGAGCTTGCGTGACTTTTCACGCTGCTCTCTCCTTGAGCCTGCGTGACTTTTCACGCACGCTGCCTTGTGTAAGCTTGCGTGACTTTTCACGCACGCTGCCTTGTTGTGCGAATGCTTTTGATATTTTATTAGATATTATATGCCCATTTTATATTCTTACGCCTTTTGTCCCGAGCATAATATGAGCACTGATGTGACCCCGGAGAACAAAGTGTTCCTACCCGATACATGTACCTGAATGTCCCAGTTCTTGTTCATGCTCGACAAATGACTCGTAACTCCACGTGGCGTATTTGCAATGATGCATTACACTAAGGAGGGTAGCACATGTTGACATACTGATTGACATGGATCGGCACTTAGGGTACTCGTACTATAGTACGACCTTTTAGGGGGATAATCATGCAGGCCACAGCATGAGAGTCCAAGATTTCACCTAGGGTTAAACTAGGTAATTAAATATACTAGATGCATGGGGAGGGCAGAATCCCGAGATCGTGTTACACCAGCCGCCTTGAGATATTGTCTTGACGTGCCGGCTGGTCTCCACGGATACTGTGTCATCTGTAACGAGTGGATGACTGTATCCGATTAATTCCTGCTATATATTATATGTTTTGGCAAGGTGGCCTTGCGAGGGACCTGTGCTCAATCATACCTGTCTATGCGAACCCCTGGGTTGGCTAGCCTTGCTGGAAAGATACGATCTGAGGATTTTCTAATAACATGACGCGAGGATAACCTCGTCCCGCTAGAAACGCGTAGACTTGATTGGCCGTAAAAACGACTTGCTTGTATCCTATTACCTTTCGCGAATAACTGAGGGAAGCGGACTGTCATGGTACGTGATCCAACCCATGTTCTTGTTTGATTGTTGGGTTGGATATCGTACTATGATAGGCTGTGGACCGAAGTTATGAACGGAAGACTTATTCTGTTTGTGAAGTGCTACTTTTGTGAATGACTAAGGAACATGGTCTATCATGGCACATGATCCAACCCATGTTCTTATTTGATTGTTGGGTTGGTTATTGTGCTGACATAGGCTATCGACCGAAGTCACGATCAGGAGGTTTTAATGATTATACCTTTTAACTTATGTGAAAGTTATAGAGTACGATACGTCCCGACTCCATGCGGCACCTTTTGTCCTTGTTTGGTTGTAAGGGTGCCACATGGGTTCGAAGATGTTGCGCTACCCTATAATAGTAGCATAAGTATTACTATTATCAATCATTCTATTAACTGGGTTTTTAATCTTAACTCTTGTGCCCCTTTGGCGGTACTTGCTATTCGGGGCTGACCCCGCTGGTTTTTGTTTGGCCAGATCTCGTAGCAGAGCCAGAGGACACGATCTTCCTCCCTGACATCCATGGTGCATACTAGGAGCATGGCGGTTTGGGGACTCGAGTGGGTTTCTTCTCCACCACTCTTGTTTATACTTTTGCGGCGTTTAGCCACCGGCACCTGTTAGCCGGATTACTTGATATTTTGTGTCAGTACATAATTGTAATTAAACAGACTGCAGCTGTGTATAATTTTGTACTCCTGACTCTCTGAGATAGCTAAATTATAAAGCTAGTCTCTCATGATCATTTTGATGAAGCGTCAGGGACGCCTTACTGCTTTATCTTTAATGTTCATTTAATTGCTGATTTGACTTGATTGATTGAGACATAGAACTCTGTGGGACCATAGGAGACTTGATTGTAGCATGTACCCCCTCGTCTCTCGACAGCCACGATCGCCGTATGACGTTACGTACCTCATATGGAGTAGCTGGCCTAGTCCGTCTCCGTATTTCGATACTGGGGCGTGACAATAATCGACATGATCGGCCTCTCTACTACACCGGTTATATCGATACAATGAAGATAGATCGTATCCTCATTGATCTAGGGTCTGCTATAAGCATAATGCCAAAGAGTCTGTTGGATGAACTAAAAATCCCTCTTCACAAGCTCTCTAAGACGGTTACTACTATCCTGGGATTCAATCAAAGCCGAAGCAAGCCTTTGGGAAAGATTCATCTGAAGCTTCAGATAGGCGATTTCAGATCCAAAGTCACTTTCTATGTGATCGAGATCGTGGGATCCTATAATCTTCTTCTGAGGAGGCCCTTTCTTCATAAAAATAATGTGGTGCCTTCTACTCTTCATCAGTGTTTTAAATACATTGATAGCAATGGAAGAGTACAAAAAGAAGTTGCTGATATAAATTCCTTCCATGGGGTTGAAGCTTATTTCAATGATTCCCGAATGTACAAAGAAGAGTATACAAGGGTTATACAAGCTATGGAGAAAGAGGATTCACAAAGTGAGACCTTAATAATTCCTGTTAAAGGTCGAACTATTCAGCAACAATCTCCCAAACTTTCTGAAGAAGGTTCTTTCATCATTCCGGTGAGTGGACGGATTTCTCCGTTACCTCAGTCGTTTGCTCAAGACACAATAATTATTCCTGTCAGTGGGCGTACTGTAATTCCTGCATCTCCACATATGAAACAGGATACTCTGCTAATTCCAGTTGGAGGGCGGATTATTCTTCCATCTCAAATTTCAAGGGAGCTCACCTCTTTTGAGCCATTTGTTATCGATCTTAATCGAAACAACGCTTCTTCTAGTTCTTCTTCTTCCCCTTTAGTCATTGACTTGGCTAAAATCTCTAAGGCTCAGCCTTCTTCCAATGTAAATACTGCTACTTTTATATTTAATGAAAAGTCTCCATCTTTGCAGTATGCTGATGTGTGTAATTATGTTCATAGTTATTTACATTTGTTAGATGACTTGAACGCAATAACCATAGGGGTTATACAGACTGTTCATACAGATGTATCCCTAGAACCTGTACAATCTTCATACTTTCTAGTTCCCAACAGAAAGCCAGGAGACATTCCAATATTCTTCTATAAAGGGCCACAAAGTCCTTCTGATTTAGAAGATGAAGACAAAAATGATGATACTGGAAGATTACAACTACGTCGTTATAGTCAGCAATCTAAAGACATCATCAAAAATATGGGCTATGACTTCAGGACTGGCCTCAATAGTGGAAAGGGAAGAAAAATGCCTGTTCGTATTCCTCCTCTGAAATATGGAAGGACGAAATGCGGACTGGGCTATATAGCCCCTACTCCTTTTATCAATATTATCCATGAAGATCCCGAGTCTGACGAAGATAGGAGATCTGATTCTTCTAGTACCACTTCTTGGGATTCCGATACGAGTATCGGTGACTTCTACTGCAACCTTCTGTCTTCCAACATGGTTTCCATTAACCATTCTGAAGAAAGTGATGAAGACGAAGAAGAGTTTGAAATCTCACCTGAATCGGAACAATGGGCCCAAAGATTAGATAATCAATGGGAGTTCCGTTTCGAGCAAAAAGAACCTCCAACTGAAGACAAACTTGTTCAAATAGATGTTGGTGAAGAGGGATCTCCCAAACCAATATTCATCAGTGAAAGTCATTCTGAACCTGATAAGCAAGACATGATCAAACTCATTCGTGACTACATCGATGTCTTCGCTTGGAGTTATGAAGATATGCCAGGACTTGATCCACAAATTGTAACTCACAAGCTCAATATCTTGCCGAATGCTAAACCGGTCAAATAACAACAGCGACGATTTCGTCCAGACATTATGGATGCAATTGAAGTTGAAGTCAATAAACTCATAACCTCCGGGTTTATTAGAGAAGAACAACATCCCGATTGGGTGGCTAACATAGTTCCTGTCCTTAAAAAGACTGGCAAGGTCAGAGTATGCATAGACTTCCGCGATCTCAATGCGGCATGCCCTAAAGACGAATTCCCTCTACCAATCACTGATGTCATGATTGATAATACCTGTGGATTTGAACGGATGTCATTCATGGACGGGTATTCTGGATACAATCAGATTAAAATGTTTCCAGATGACGAGAAGCACACTTCTTTCAGAACGCCGATCGGTATATACTGTTATACAGTTATGCCATTCGGTCTTAAGAATGCAGGAGCAACTTATCAACGAGCTATGAGCACTATATTCCGTGAACATTTGCGGAAAATAGTCGAATGCTATGTTGATGATATTGCAGTCAAAAGTCGACAAAAGGAGGATCATATCCAAGATTTGAAGACTTTATTTGATCTAATGAGTAAGCATCAATTAAAGATGAACCCTACTAAGTCCTTCTTAGGCATCTCTAGTGGTAAATTTCTCGGCTTCGTCATTACCTCTAAAGGTATACACGTGGATCCCGAGAAGATCAAAGCCATCCAAAAGATGCGTCCTCCACGCACCTTAAAAGAGCTACGAGGATTTCAAGGAAGGATCGCTTATATCAGGAGATTCATCTCTAATTTATAAGGACGCTGCAGACCATTCAACAAACTTATGAAGAAAGGTGTTTCTTTTGTCTGGAATGATGAATGTCAGAAAGCATTCGATGATATAAAACAATATCTGATGAGCCCTCCAGTATTGGTAGCTCCCGTTTCAGGAATTCTATTTCTCCTATATACTCGAGAAATGAGTCATTCATTGGGTGCATTACTCGCTCAAAAGAATCAAAATGGTCATGAACAAGCCATCTACTATCTCAGTCGTACTATGACCGGAGCTGAACCTCGATATTCACCGGTCGAAAAAGAATGTCTAGCCTTGATGTTCGCTGTTCAAAAGACACGACATTATATCATTGGCCAGACTATTCATGTCATCTCCAGGATCAATCTTATACGGATCATGATGAAGAAACCCAGTGTTTTGAATTCTCGATTAGCTAACTGGGGAATCCTACTTGCTCAGTATGACATGCATTATATTCCTCAGAAGTCAGTCAAAGGACAAGCTTTAGCTGATTTTCTGGCTGCTCATTCAATTCCAGAAGATTCAAAACTCTATGACCAAATTCCAGATGAAGTCCTAGATTCAAACCAAATTGCTGAAGAAAATCCTACTTGGCGTCTATTCTTTGATGGAGCTTCAAGGATAAGTCCTAATGGTGATATTGTCGCTGGAGTTGGAATCGTTCTTGTATCGCCAGAAGGTCTTACTATCCAAAGAGCTTATTCTCTCGATCAACCGTGTTCAAACAATGTAGCTGAGTACAATGCATTACTCATTGGTCTTCAACTCGCTAAACATCTAAATATTCAACATTTGGAGGCGTACGGAGACTCTAAACTCATTGTCGATCAGATAAGGGGTACTAATGAAGTCCGCCATCAAGATCTGGTTCCTTATCATGGACCAGCTATAATTATGGCTTCTTCGTTTGATGAATTCTTCATTGAACATGTTAGACGAGCATGTAACACAGAAGCTGATGCTCTAGCTAATCTTGCAGCGGTGTTGGCTATCCCAATTAGACGACAACAAATGATTATTGTTCGCAATCGAGAATTATTTCATCTTGAAAATAACCTGACCCTAGGACTTCTAGTTGACATTGAAGAATCAACATCTCATGACGTCAACACAACAAGCGGATTTGGATTTAGTCGTAAATCTTTATCATCTTCATCTGATTCCAGCATGGAATTCATCTTCAGTCATTCGGCCGAGAATCAAAATACGGATACGGATTGGAGACTTCCTTTCTTAGATTTTGTATTGTATGATATTCTTCCGGATGATCCGAGTGATGCAGCATCTATCAGACGACGATCATTCCGATTCTATTATAATCATACAACAAAGACCTTATATCGTCGAGCCTATGATGGTTTACTTCTCTGATTTGTTGCCGGTGACGAGGCTCAACAAATTATTCGTGAAGCACATGATAGAATTTGTGGAGCACATCAGCCTGGACCAAAACTTCAAGACCGTATTCGACGTATGGGTTATTATTGGCCTACTATGGTATCAGACGCCATCGAATATGCAAAGAAGTGTAAAGCTTGTCAAATCCATGCAGATTTTATTCATCAACCTTCGGAATTTCTACATTCGACGGCAGCATCATGGCCCTTCGAAGCTTGGGGCATGGACATTATTGGTCCGATCAATCCGCCGTCATCCAAGGGTCATCGGTTTATTCTTGCAATAACCGATTACTTCTCCAAATGGGCCGAAGCCATTCCTTTGTCTGAAGTTAAGACGTCCAATGTCATTTGCTTTATTAAGCACCACGTCATCTACAGATTTGGTGTTCCTCGACGCATTATTCATGATAACGGACCACAGTTCGTCAGTCAGAAGTTTACTCGATTCTGTGACGATCACCGGATCAACAATGTGGCTTCTACCGCATATAATCCGGCAGCTAACGGATTAGCAGAAGCTTTCAACAAGACCATCATCAAACTCCTAAAGAAGTTTGTCTCTACTAACAAACGTAATTGGAGTGAGAAGCTCGGTGAATGTTTGTGGGCTTATCGCACTACAGTTCGTAATGCTACTAAATGTACACCCTTCTCTCTGGTGTATAGTTGCGAAGCTGTTCTTCCATTAGAGATTCAAATTCCTTCTTTAAGGATAGCAATCGCTAATGAACTCACTGCAGAAAATAATGATCGTCTTCGACTTCAAGAATTAGAAGCTCTAGATGAAAAGCGATTATCTGCTCAACAGAATATTGAATTCTATCAAGCTAGAATTTCAAGAGCTTTTAATAAGAAAGTCAGAATTCGGGCGTATCAAAAAGGAGAACTTGTTCTAACAGTCAGACGTCTTATGACTATGACTCATATGAGCAAGGGCAAATTTGACGCAAAGTGGTAAGGACCCTATATTGTGAGCAAAGTTTTCTCAAATGGAGCTTATCAACTCTCAGAATTGGATGGTCGAAAAGTTTTGATGCCTATTAATGGCAAATTCCTTAAAAAGTTCTATGTATAAATGTAAATGCTTGTAATCATCAGACAGTTTCATGTTTAGAAATAAAATTTTTATTTTATTTTTATCATGAATGATGATACATGATATTAAAAAAGATCACTATCATCCTTTTCTACATTTGGATGTGGGCCACTACCGTCCTTCTCGAAGACGTGATCAGCAAAAGAGTCGAGAACCTCCTTGCTAGAACCCACGAGGAACTTGCAAACGACCATCCTCATGGCTTCTTCTTCTTCAGTCTTTCCTGGTTCGAGCAGGAAATCCAGAATGTCCCTTGGTGGCTTGGGTGCAGACGAACCTTCGCCTGCTTCCGTCTTCTTCGATTGAACTGGATCAGCAGGGTGTTCTTCAGTGCCTTTCTGAACTTTTGAGGCAATTCCAGTTTTCTTGGATGCTTCTTCAGACGACATTTTTATGTTTGAAAGAAGAAGTATTCGTTCTTGTCAGATTTCTGCTATATTTATAGGCAGAAGTTCTACAAATAATGAAACGTCACGTTCATCCGACGGTTCATCCATCCATTAATTGCATTCATCCGACGATTCACACATTCATTAATACTTGACGGTTCATCCGTTCATTTATTCGTCCGTTCATGATCTTTTATCAATTTATTAAGTGGGGATTCGTTATTGATCACGTTTTCATAACCTCTGAATCAATTCCGAATCTACTTGCTCATTTGTCATTTTTGACCTCTGCATAGAAATCAATCTATTTTCTTTTGAGTTCCTACATATTATCACGTCCATAATACCTCTGATAATATCATATACTCTAAAACAGAAAAAAAGATTTCATTATCTATCATGTCCACAATTCATCCACAAATACAAATCTTTGAGCATAGAAGAATTATCATTTCCATTCTCATTTCACCACAAAAAGTCTATTAAATTTTCTTAGACTTTCTTACAAATCATAATGGAAATCTATTACAAATCTTGGATTTTCATTCTACACCACAACAATAACCTAATAGAGATCTATCTTCTTCTTTGGATCTTCTCCGTCGGACCTTCTCCGTCAGGTTCGTTGTTGGTGGCAGTTCCTGACTGTCTGGGTCCCAGTCACGACCAGATCAGCAGGAATCAAACTCTGGTCTTCTCTCTCAGACGAGAGTAGAACCACAGAGTATGGCAGCCCGAAGTCGTGGTGATGCCAATACAACTGGTGGATTGGGGGTAACCTCTCAAGGAAGACAGGAATGTATCCAAACCTTGGGATACAATTCCTAGTTCTCCCGTGAAAGGAACTCTACTACCCGATTTCTCGGGGTAGAGTTGACTCCACCAACCAACTCTCGTGTATAAAGGCTCTTTCTACCATCTGAGGAAGACCCTTCTATCCCACGAAGAGTTCTGAGTTGTCTGATTTACGCATCAAAAGCGTATGAGCTCCCTGATGTAGATGTCAGCAGGATATTCTCCACAGCATCCACATCCCCAATGCCAGTTCTGAAGAAAATTTAAAAAATTCAGCCAAGTTTCTGCAGAAAGTATTAAGAAGAAAAAGATTAGATCAACAGAAATCATTCAGCGTGCATTTATCAAATAGAAACAGGCGTGTATTGTTCAAATCAGAAACAAGAAACAGAAAGCCTATCTTCAACAGCAAAAATAATACACGTATTACACTGACTTACCTTCAAGTTTGGTGCTAAGGATTGGCAAACTCATGTTTGATACAGTGCGCAGAAATCGAACATTAGAAAACATTGCTTTCCTGTTTGAGAGTGAAATCTTCCAAAAATTTCATTCTCAGAGAAGAAGAAGAGGAATAGGAGATGAGTATATCTGTAAAACTCTTCTATCTATTTAAAGGGCAAAGTACAAGTCTATTCTTGGAAAAGATCCGCATAAATAGCGCTCGTAAACCGTAGAATGAGTGTTACATGTGCTTTGGAAGACAGAGCAACATTGGAAATAGTCAAAGGGTGCTAATTAATATTCTTTATTAATGCACGCAGATTAAACACAGAAGTTGTACTTCATTCTTCAAGACAGGCACTGATGGCCTTACAAAAGACAAAACAAAAAGAGTGCAACAAAAGCACAAAAGATACGTTCTATTTTCCAGAGTGACTGAGCTTAATGCCTAGTTCTTCTACGCTTTTGACCCCCATGCGGTGTAACAGAGCCTTCAACATTTCACGCTGCTCTATGAGGCTGCGCCCATCAGAAGAGAACGAGCCATCTAAGCCAAAATAGCTCAAGAAATTCTTGGCTAGTTGCAAGGGATCATCTTTGAGTTCAAAGACAAGGGGCTCTGGCTCTTCACCCCCAAAAGTGGGGTCACCATGGGAACAAAAGCCCAACTTGCGTGCTTCTTCCTCAGCTTTCTCTTTTGGTGTCATGTTGACGTAAGATGAAGATTAAATGAATCCTTTCCCTGTTTATATAACAGAGCTCGCCGGCGGTTCATATTCCACCATAAACTGGATGTAATCAGTCTCGGAAAATGAAGAGTCATCATGACATTTAATAAGTTCATTTGGATATTCTCAAAGAACTTCGAAGTCTTTTCGACTTCCGAAAAATTTGAAGTCATCTCAGCGTGACTGATTTCATTTTATCATCTTATTTTCAAAGTATTTCAAAAATTTTGAAGTCTTTTCAATTTTTCGAAAACTTTGAAGGGGGTCTTGTAGGCCTTTAAAAATGATAGTCACGCTGAGTTGATCAGGACAGAGTCAAAAGTTACGCTCAGTTGATCAGGACAATATTTACAAATCACGCTGGGGAGACAGCTCATCATTTGTCAAAGAGTAATTATGACTGACAGCACAACAGTCGAAGAATGTCTTTTCGTATGCCACGTATGCACAGAATTCGAGAGATCACAGCCATCTATTGCGTGATTTTCGAAATCTTCTTCAGCAAGACTCAACCTTCGTCAAGTTGACCTACCAAAAGAGCTTTTTGTCATTTAATGTGACTGACAAAAGCAATCACTGCCAGAGATTTTGTGTCAGTCGAGGCACGCTGAATCAAGACAGCTGGCAGTTCTATCCCAAGTCTGCGTGTATTTTGAGTTTTCACTCAAATCTGCTTGGATTCTGAAGTTTTCTTCCTCAAGTCTGCGTGGATTCTGAAGTTTTCTTCATCAAGTCTGCGTGGATTCTGAAGCTTCTTATCCCAAGTTTGCGTGGATTTTGAAGCTTTCTACCCCGAGTCTGCATGGATTTTGTCTTCACCAAGTCTGCGTGGATTCTGAAGCTTCTTGCCCCAAGTTCGCGTGGATTTTGAAGCTTTCTACCCCGAGTCTGCGTGGATTTCGTCTTCAACAAGTCTGCATGGATTTCATCAAATTGGAGTACGTGGCAGCCATGCCACTGATCTCTCGCCTGCGTATCCTGTAACTTGCACACGACACATGCATGATTGCCATGTGTCCAACAGTTACAGGCCACGTCCAGTAACTGCTCACAACCTTGCGTATGTTAAATCCTGCGTGATTTTCAACTAAGCACAGGCTGTGAAGACAGTTATCTTTTCAGTTATTATTTTTGGCTCTATAAATAGAGTTCTTTTTCTCCTTCATTGGACATATACATAGTTATCTACTGTCAAAATTTTGAGAGCTTTTCTTCTTCGCATAGTCCAAGGGATAAAGTGATCGTCTTCTATATCAGATTCCCACAGTTGTAATTTTTCCAGATACACAATAAATAAAGGAATTTATTTATGGAAAACAGTAGTCTATTCTAGCATACTGGTTCCTCAACCAATCCATCCCTAGGACCACATCATAATCGACCATCGGGAACTCTATCAATCTAGCGAGGAATTCTCTACCGCTAACTACGATCCGACACGAGGAAAACACTCTATCTACTCCCATAAGTCCGTTACCAGTAAGTATATTGATCCTTACTGATAATGACTCGGGCTCCAATCCTACCCGTGTCACGAATCGTGCAGACATAAAAGAATGCGATACACCAGAATCAAATAAAGCTGAAGCTGGAAATGAGTTGACGAGAATAGTACCTGCCACTACCTCTCCTGGTGCCAATCCTTCCTCTGCGGTCATTACCATAGCCTGACCGTGCCCTCGGGGTGCTGGTCCCCTCTGCTGAAATCTTCGCTGCCTTCTCTGACTCAAGGCTTAGGCTTGTGTATGTTGCTGGGGGTTCTGCTGCTGGAACATCTGGGACTGAGGCGGCAAGGGCCTCGACAATGGGTACTGCTGCTGCTGCTGCTGCTGGACCGGTGCTAGTCCTCTCACCGAAGAGCTGGAAAGGTTGGACGATGATGAACCACCCCTATTCGGGCAGGATCCAACCCTATGGTCTAGTGCTCCACAAGCCAGGCACAATCCCTGCGCCATGCGACAATCTGCCACCATATGGCCTGGCTTCCCACAATGAGAACATCCCACTGCGGAAGTCTGCTTCTGCTTCTGCTGCTGCTGCTGAGGGTACGTCGGGGTTGAATGCTGAACCGATGTTACTGAGGCCGCTCGCCTCGGAGCTCCAATAGTCAAAGCCCTGGCTGCCGGGGCTGGTACTGAAGACTGATTCATTTGGCCGTGGGATCTCTTCCGACCTCCGGCCCTATCCACAATCCTCTAGGAGGTATACTCATGCCTCCGGGCTGCTCTTAAGACTGCATCAAAAGTCTGATACTCAAACTGCTCAACTGCTAACAAGATCTCCAGGTGAAGTCCCTGCTGGAACCGCTGGGCTCGATCATACTCGGTTGCCACCAAAGTGGGAGCAAACCGACTGAGTCTGGAAAACTCGACCGCATATCCGTCGACCGTCCTGCCTCCTTTCTTCAGATTGGTGAACCTTGTCTGCAGATCATACCGAGCCACGGCATCGAAATACTTGGTCTGGAATCTCTCCCTGAATACTGCCCAAGCAATGGGTGCCACTAACCCAACGGCCTGCGCTGTCCACCAACTACGGGCAAGATCTAGCAACTGCAGGCGCACCACGGCTACCTTCTCGTTCTCTGGAGTCCTGGATGCCTTGAGAATCACTTCTGTATCCTGAAGCCAAGCATCTGCTGCGATAGCATCTTCGCTACCATCAAAGAAGGGAGGGTTCAAGCGCTTGAAGCTGTTGGCCGCGCTGTTCCCTGGATGACCGCCTCTGGTCAAAGCATCCGCCACTGCTTGTTGTAAGGCATCTCCACGACAATCTTGGGAAGCTATCAAGGTCCTGACGAGTCCTACTAATGTGCCATCATCAGGTTTGGCAGGCTGAGCTGGCTGAACTGGGGGCTCTTATCCAATAGGCTCGACCCTGGAGGCTACTCCGGAGTGCTGGACTTGATCTCCGGGCTGCTGCTGGTCCGCGGGAGGTGCTCCGCCTTGCTGGTCGGTGGGACCACGAACAATGTTGCTGAAGAAGACGACATAGGAAATAATAAGGAAGGACCATGACAGATCAACGATACAAGCACATGATCAGGACAAGAATCCAGGGATTCAGAAGATACGAGCAGAGATCAAGGACGAATACTGATTGAGACATCTATTCGGTAAACCCTCACATATCTTAATTTACAAGACCTGCATGGGCCACCACTTAAACCATGTCACGCCCCAGAACCAGAATAATGGAGAGCGGGGGCAGACATAGCCAGCTACATATATTGAAATGGATTCCATCTCGCTATACGGTCACGACTGTCTAGATACATGAGGGTTTTCTACAAGCCAACAGTCTCCTAAGGTCATGCACAAGCCTATAGTCTCAATCACAAGCAAGTAAGTAAATGTTACAAGATATATGATCATTAAATATACAATAATAAGGCGTCCCAAATATTACATATTCAGCTGATCATGAAGCTAGTCGTTACAAAATGTGAGGACTAGCAGGAGTTTAGTCATACATGATCAACCCTAGGATCTGTCAATCATGTTACAGCCCGTAGGCAGACCGTAAGTAAATACAATCGAGCTAAACAGGTGCTCGTCGGCTAAACGCCTCAAAAGAATATTTTTACAATAAAGTGGAAGAGCAAAAATAGACCCACTCGTTGCCCGGGTTATGTCTAGTCGCCACCATCGGACTGGATAGTCGGTAGATCCTTTGGAGCTGCTCCGAAATCTGGCCATATAAAACCAGCTGGGTCAGATCCCAGAAAGAGCAAGTGCCACAAAGGAAGCTTCACTTAGGAACTAAAACCAGCAATCAGCACAAGAGTATAAATAAAAGTAAGAACTGGAAATAAGGAAAATATATCAGGATGATATACGACGAGATAACCATGGAACTACTCAGATAACCAGGTTACAACCCGTAAACCAAACAAGGACCAGGGTTGTAACCCTTCGTCTGAACAGAACTTGGAACTCTCACAATTTATCGGTAAAATAAATACAGGCATTCAATTCATGCTGTGATCTGGAACAAGATCAGGGCAAGACTAGACTGGTTAGACTCCATCCAATCATTTCACGGCCAAGCAAGAATTACGGCTTGATACTTTAACTAGCTAGGGTTATCACAGGCCTAATTACTAGCAAGATACAGTGAGATTACTCCACAGCCATAAGCCCTGCAGACCATCCAGGTTATCCAGGTCAAAATTAGGGGTTGAATTCAGGTGGATACACCGTCCAGGAAATGTATGTACCCTTAGGTAGCTTGAAGGGTGCAACACATGACAGTGTGCTGGAAATGTGCCCTACTCGACGGCAGGCTACAGATCCCAAGCGTGCCCCGGTAACGGGATTGCCTGTAGCTGGAAGATCTCGTCATGGCTACTGTATTAATCTAGTTATTAGCCTTAGTCCATTTCAGTAGGTACTCCTGACCGTGGTACTCAGGAGTCCCCTCCTAGACATGATGCAAGACAGGACTGGATTATTTGTACAAGCAAGATCACCCACGGTGTCCAGGATTAATTATACAGGTCATGTCATGTCAGGTAGCCGTCGCAACAGCTTATCAGATATATCATGTCAGGTTTATCATGTCAAGTGTTCTTGTCAGGAGTGCGCCACGATGGGCCACTATCAGGTCATGTCAGGTTTTCTTGTCAAGAGTGCACCACTACGGGTCACTATCGTGTCATGCTCAGGTATCATTTCCAAACATATTAAACAAATCTATGATTATCAAATTTATGACAAAAGGCGTAAGGATATAAAATGGACGTAAAATATCTAATAAAATATCAATATTTAGGGCTATAGAAGAGCCATACGGCCAAGGCATATGCAGCCAGGAATGATCACATACGGCTGGAAGAGAACAGCCCATGCGGCTGAATGGATATGGGTTCATGCGGCCCGAAATCCGAGTTCATGCGGCTCGGAAAGGTCGGTCTCAAGGCAGTGCGGGCGTACGGCGCATGTGACTGCAGGAGCTTATGCGGTCAGGAATGGAGGGGTCTCATGCGGCTGAAGGGAATAAGGGTCTATGCGGCTCGGGATCAGTCAGTCATGCGGCTGAGAGGGCTCGGGTCCTCATGCGGCAGCGGGAGACTGCGGTCTAAGCGGCTCGCGAGTATTGGAGTTCATGCGGCTCGGGATGGGCGAAGTCACATGCGACAGCGGGGAGCAATGCCTATGCGGCTGGGAGCAAGGGTGCATATGCGGTTCGGGAAGAAGGGCCCCATGCGACTAGAAGTACAAGAGCCTCATGCGGCCGAACTAAATACTTGCCGCATGAACTTGTCATGCGGTCAAGTCCAGTTGATAGTGCATGCAGTTTCGAAGCTGACTTGCCGCATGAATATTCATGCAGTCAAGTGCTATCATGCAGCTCGGAACTGTGCTTCTTCTCCAAATTTCCGAGAAGAAGTACACCATAAGCCATGGCTTCCAAGCTGCATAATTCTACCATCCGGAGCCCAAATCCGAACTTCTATAGGTCAAAATGGGGTAGAACGAGATTCTCTACCACATGGAACCCTCAAAGCACAGAAATAACAAGATTAAGTAGATCAAAACCCAAGAAATCCAAAAATAAAGTAAATATAGATCTACAAGAATCTAGCCATGGAAAGTGAAAATGCCAAGTTCTAAAGCTAGTCAAAATGCTGTAAGGAAGAGAATGAAGCAATAAAATTGGAGTTCCTCCATGAAGCAAGTTGTACTTGTCTAGAGCTCACTCTCTCTCTCTGGTAGGTAAGGATGTAATGGTGGAGAAGATGATAAATGAAGAGAGAGAAATGAGAAGGAGGTAATAAATATGAATGGTGGTGGTAGGTAGGGGGTTCATTCATGGGTTCATCATGAACCAAATCAAAACCAAGCCAGGCCGAACCAACCCAAGGAAATAACCAAGCCAAGCCAAGAAGGAATTTAAGCGAGAAAATCATACAATACAAGAATAAATACGTATACGTATTCCAGAAATACGTAATACGAACCACAGACATTACAACCGGTTCTGATTAGACAATATGTTAGTGAGCGCACTCAATAGCATAAGTCATGAACAAACTTGATAAATGGATGAGTTTACAAAACTAGATTATATTAGCAACATTAGTCAAGGTGGTAAAAACATAGGCACGGGAGACTAAGATTGGAAGAAAGTAGAAATTGGTTTAAACTTCTAAAGGATATAAGTCATGCATGTGATGGTCTTCATACAGTCATCCTATAGTCTTCTTGTCCAAGTTCTTGGGTGACTAGATGGGTTAGGGTCCTCTAAATTCTAGAATCTAAGTGAACTTATGAGGCATTCTACCCAACTTAAAGAATTAAACTAATAGTGTTTTGGGACAAAAGTAACATGCCTAACTAGTAGGGATTACCTGTCTAACCTCTAGCAAGCACGAAGGGAAGATAAGCATTATGATAGAAGGAATCAAGCGAGATGCAATCGATGAGTCGAACGGTAGTTCGAATATGGAATTGAGGAAAGAGGTCAAGTATGTGGATGAGATCCTAGACTTCTAATCCTATTCGCAGGCTTGCTTGGTACGATAAAGTAACCAAACAATTTATCTTGACCTGCATGGGCCACCACAAAGAAGAAGATGAAAGCTGATGGAACCATTGACAAGTTCAAGGCTATGCTAGTGGCCAAAGGATTTTCTCAAAAACAGGGGATCGACTACTTTGACACATATGCTCCAGTAGCACGGATGACAACCATCAGATTATTGATTGCCCTTACGGCAATACACAAACTAGTGATACATCAAATGGATTATTGACACAAAGTCACAGTCAACCAAATATTAACAATATTGACTAAATAATATCTGTAATAATTCAATACGACACACGACGTCTGCATTAAGCTCAAGACAGAAGACAGCTCAGCTTCCGTATCTCAGTTGATTCGAGTCTGTATTTTACACTTTCTTTGAGTTTAGACTAATGTAATCTGAGTCATGCTGAGCTCTTGAAACTTAGACTATAGCCTACCCAAAAATCCCAAGCTCCACCAAACCAGAAATTCCCAAATGGTCCCCTTTGAACCACTCTGTGCTCTGGAGACAGAGTTCGGGCCGAACTCTGCCTCCACACAGAGTTCGGGCCGAACTCTGTCCCCTAGAAATCAGGAACCCTAATTTTAGGGTTAGCTGGTTGCTAGTTGTCCAACGGCCAAATATTTGAATTTTCCTACCCAAATTCTGGCCGAATTCTGCCTATAAAAATACTATAAATAGGGCATGAATTCTCTCATTCCAATCCATCCAATCTTCTCTTCTCTTGTCTCTTATAAGCTCAAATAAGCCATATCTTTCCCATCTACTAGCCACAAGCCTCCTAAGTCTCGAGTGCTCAGCATCTCTCAGTTAGGATTCTTGTGCAAGAGTCGAAGATGTCGCTTGGACAATTCCAAGCAAATTGCCACTGTGATCCTCTGTTAGAAGTTGACGTGCTCTTCTGAAGTAAAGGCACGGGTTGTAAACTACTATTTCACAAATAGTAGATTTAATCCTGAGCTAGAGTTCTCAGGCCTGGACTAGTCCTCCACGAGGGAAACCAGGTTAAAATCGCTGTATTTGCGTATGCTCTTTTGCTCTCTATTTATTTTCCACACTTTACTCTGATTATTCATTATTGGTGAAAGAGTTATTTTTAATTGGCTATTTTTCTATTTAAACTCTATTCACCCCCCTCTAGAGTTGCCAAACTGTTCTTCAATTGGTATGAAAGCTCTGTTCTCTTTACAAGGACTAACATCCTAAGAGCTGATCCATGGCAACCACACAATCCTTGATTTCCAATCATGGTGAAGGTCAGTCCACTCATAGGCCTGCCATATTTGATGGGACTAACTATACATATTGGAAAACAAGGATGAGCTTCTATCTTAAGTCTCTAGACTTTGACCTATGGACTATCGTCACTGACGGTTACAAAAAGCCCGCCAGGATAGTTGTCGATGGTGACCTCATTGAGAAACCACACGACAAATATTCTGTCGAGGAGAAGAAACAGGCAAGTCTAGATGCTAGGGCTATTAATGCTTTATTCTGTGCTATAGACAGGAATAAGTTCAACAGGGTCTCTACATGCACCACTGCTCATGAAGTATGGAGACTTCTAGAAGTGACGCATGAAGGAACCACACAGGTCAAGGAATCCAAAATAAGCCGTCTCACTCAAGAATACGAAGCCTTCAAGATGAAGTCAAATGAGACGATCACTCAAATGTTCACAAGATTTCTCGACATCATCAATCCTCTATCCTCGCTTGGAAAACAGTACTCAAACCACGAGAAGATTCGTAAGTTGCTCAGAGGGTTACCAAAGATTTGGAACCCTAAGGTGACTGCCATCATAGAAGGAAATGATCTCACAACAATATCAATGGAGACCTTGATGGGTAAGCTCATGACTCACGAGCTTGACCTCAAGGACTTCGAAGAGCCTGCTCCGAAGACCAGAGAGATCGCACTCAAAGCTCATCAGCAAAGGGCTAATCACGATGAGACCGAAGAAGATAACTCGGATGATGAAGACCAAGCTCTCATGGTTCGCAACTTCAGGAAATTCCTTCACTTCAATCGAAGGAAGAAGGAATCACAAGAAGACGATGAAGAAGAGCCAACTTGTTACGGTTGCAAGAAGACTGGACATGTCCGAAAAGACTGCCCATTCCTGAAGAAGAGCAACCGCTATGAGAAGCCATACAAAAAGAACTCATCAAAGAAATATGCCAACACAGGCATTTGGCATGAAAGTGAAGCAAGTGACTCCGAGGAAGAAAATGACTCTCCTCAAGATACAGCAAATGTGTGCCTAATGGCAACTTCCAACAAGGTATCTAACGAAACTCTAGATGACTTCTCTTTTGATGAACTTGGCGATGCTTTCACTGATTTACTCGATGATCACAAAAAGGTCATCGGTAAATACAAACATACCAAGGACAAAATCAAAAGTCTTGAAGATGAGATACAAAAAATTTCTTTACTTCTTGATAATGTTAGAAACACGACACCCACTAATGACACTGATGAAGTATCCAAGCTTAAATTAGGCTTACATGATGCTGAAGCACGTATTGAGCAACAAACTCAAGAAATCACTACACTCAACACGTTGCTTGCTGAAGAAAAGAATAGATACAAGATTTCCATGACTAAGATATATGGCTTAAATATTAAGGTTGATGAACTGCAAGCTATTTCTAAAAGATTAGAAACCAAATTGGGTAAATAGGTTGTTCAACCTCAAACCCAATCACATGGGCATAACACCACTCATGCTAGTCAACCACGTCATTCTTATGCAGCACATAACCATGCATTTATATACACAAACTTTCACAAACCACGTGCACGTAAGAATAATTCTCACTCAGTACACAATCATCATGCACAAAGACACAATCAACATCACTCCACACATAGGAATCATCATGCCATGCCATATAGACAAGATCATCATACAATGCCATATAGACAAGATCATCATATGCCATATAGACAAAATCATCATGCCATGCCATATAGACAATATCAGCATGTCACACATCATAGACAATACCATCATGATATGCCTCATAGACACCATCACCATGCCACTCATTCTATGCATAATCATCATCACCATGCTAACTCTTCACATCATGTCCATCCTCATCCTGTTGCTTATAGATATTATTCTCATGCTCCTAGTATAAATAAGAATGCTATCTGTACTTACTGTGGATCACATGGACACATCTCACCACAGTGCAAAGTTAGAAGACTTGTAGATAAAAAGATATATGCTTGGTTTCCAAAGATTAACTTTTCAGGACCCTCAAGAACTCGGGTACCAAAGGTCACATTTACTCTTGATGTAGGTGGACCTTCCCTCCTCAACTGAAAGTAAGTGGATTCTCGATAGTGGATGCTCGCGACATATGACGGGGTACGTAAATCTTTTTGTATCACTATCGATGAAGAGAGAAGGATATGTATCCTTCGGTAACAATTTCAAAGGGCACATAATAGGTAATGGTATCATTGGTCATCCTCCTTCTCCTGTAATAAAGGATGTCTGCCTAGTGACCGAGTTAAAGCATAACCTGCTCAGCATTAGTCATCTTGCTGATCATGGATATGATATTAACTTTGGACAAAACAGTTGCTACATCTATGATAGGTCAACATGAGACATTGCTTTTGAAGGGAAAAGAGAGGACAACATATATATTTTCTATCTTTCTATAAATACTAACAATGCAGGTAGATGTCTATATGCCCACAAAGACGAACGACTACTTTGGCACCAGCGTCTTGGTCATGCCAACATGGATGCTATATCCAGGCTGTCTACCAAGAAGCTATTGAGAGGATTGCCTGACATCACATTCAAAAAGGACACGGTATGTGCCGAATGTGAACTAAACAAGGCAACTAAATCCTCATTTCATTCCATCAACTCTGTAAGTACTACTAGACCCTTGTAACTACTTCATATGGATTTATTTGGTCCTAGTAGAATAGCTAGCCTTGGTGGCAAACTTTATGCATTTGTTATTGTTGATAATTTTTCGAGATTTACTTGGGTTTTCTTTCTCGCTAATAAGAGCGATGCTATTTCTATTTTCAAAGTTTTTGTAAAGAAAGTTCAAAACGAAAAAGGCTACATGATTACTCGAATCCGAAGTGATCATGGAGGCGAATTCGTAAATTATGATTTTAAAAATTTTTGTAATGCAAATAGTTTTGATCATGAATTTTCTTATCCTAGAACTCCTCAACAAAATGGTGTTGTGGAGCGGAAGAATAGAACTCTCGGCAATATGGCCAGAGTCATGTTGAATTAATTTTCACTTCCGAAATACTTTTGGGCAGAAGCTGTAAGTACAGCATGCCACATTTTGAATAGGGTGCTGATTCGTCCCATTACGAAGAAAACACCCTATGAGCTTTGGTTTGGGAGAACCCCTAATGTTTCTTATTTTAAAGTTTTTGGTTGTAGATATTTTATCCTTAACACCAAAGACAACTTAGGCAAATTTGATGCCAAAGCTGACGATGGTATCTTTCTTGGTTATGCCGCCAAGAGTAAGGGATATAAAATTTTTTAATAAACGCTCACTTATTGTGGAAGAGTCAACAAATGTGACTTTTGATGAAGATAACAGTGCAGTAAGTACTCTTGATGATGACATTGAGCCATCAACTTCTACTCCAATGAATACTTCAACCGAAACTGATTCTCTGGAGGGTTTGCCTAAGAAATTCTCTTTCAAACCTTCTCTTCCAGAAAATTTAGTTATAGGAGAAGTTTCACGTGGAGTAACTACTAGATCATCACTAAGAGACTCCGTTGCTAGCACTGCCTTCATTTCACAAGTAGAGCCTAAAAACATTTCTGAAGCTTTTAATGATGAATTTTGGATTTCTGCTATACAAGAAGAACTCAACCAATTCGAGAGAAGCCAAGTATGGGAACTCGTTCCTAAACCGGTTAATCACTCGATAATTGGTACTAAATGGGTTTTTAGAAACAAAGTAAATGAAGATGGTTCAGTCACACGTAACAAAGCTCGTCTAGTAGCTCAAGGATATAACCAAGAGGAAGGTATCGACTACGATGAGACGTATGCTCCTGTTGCTAGACTAGAATCCATTCGGATGCTTTGTGCTTTTGCTAATTTTCAAAACTTTAAATTATTTCAAATGGAAGTGAAAATTGCTTTCTTGAATGGTTTTATTAAGGAAGAAGTTTATGTGAAACAACCTCCTGGCTTTGAAAATCACAAATTTCCCGACCACGTGTTCAAGCTAAAGAAAGCGCTTTATGGCCTCAAACAAGCCCCCAGAGCTTGGTATGAAAGGCTAAGTAGCTTCTTACTTGAGAAAGGTTTTTCAAAAGGGAAAATTGACACTACACTATTTATAAAATCTTTTAAAGACACTATTCTGTTGATTCAAATCTATGTTGATGACATCATTTTTGGCTCTACTGATGAAACCCTCTGTCAAGAATTTGCCAAGTGTATGCAGACGGAATTTGAGATGAGCATGATGGAAGAGCTCAACTACTTTCTTGGCCTGCAAGTGAAACAAATGGCTAATGGAACTTTCATCTGTCAATCGAAGTATACCAAGGACATGCTGAAGAAGTTCGATCTTGACAACGTCAAACCAATCAGCACTCCAATGGCTACTTCAACCAAACTCGAACCAGATGAGAGCGGCAAACCTGTTGATCAACGTAAGTATCGAGGTATGATAGGCAGCTTACTTTATTTAACTGCTAGTCGTCCCGATATCATGTTTAGTGTTTGCCTATGTGCTAGATATCAAGCTAATCCTAAGGAATCACACATGACCGCGGTTAAGTGTATCTTTTGATACCTTAAGAGTACGGTTACAGTGGGCCTATGGTATCCCAAGTCCACATCATTTGATCTTATTGGTTACTCTGATGCTGACTTCGCTGGATGCAAGGTCGACCGTAAAAGTACGAGCGGCACGTGTCATTTATTAGGAAAGGCTTTAGTCTCCTGGTTTAGCAAGAAGCAGAACTCTATCGTACTATCCACAACAGAAGCTGAATACATAGCAGCTGGGCATTGTTGTGCACAAATTCTGTGGATGAAGCAAACCCTTGAAGACTATAAGTTATCTTTCATGCATATTCCTATATTCTGTGACAACACTAGTGCCATTAATTTGACTAAGAACCCTGTTTGCCACTCACACACTAAACACATTGAGATTAGACACCACTTTTTGCGTGATCATCAGCAAAACGGTACGATTAACTTAGAATTTATTGACACTAATCATCAGCTAGCAGACTTCTTTACTAAGCCATTATCCGAAGAGCGCTTCAATTTCCTTTGTTGTGAACTTGGAATTTTAGATGAAGCGGTCATAAATTGAAACTCACCTGCATAAATATCGAGTATAGTATGATTCTTTTACGATGAATTTGGTATGGGTACAAGCCGAAAGGGTCCTTCTGACAACAAGGCATAAAAGCCTAAGCGACACGGTGCACTAGTCCTCAAGACTACCGCTAGCTGGGATCCGGCCCCTGCAGCTAACCCATGGCAAATTCAAACTATTGAATTATATTATATTTCCTTGTTTATTATATGGTTTGTTTTGATTTATTATTGCCTATTTACTAATTTCTAAGTTCATTCTGATATTAGTCTACTTCTCTATCTATCTGATTGATTTCATCAAGCTTTTATCCTCATTTCTAACTCTTTTTCACCACTTAACCATTCTCTCTAATTTTTGGCCTGACTTATGTACTGGGACACGCACCCAGAACTCGGGCCGAACTCTGCCCCTACCAGAGTTCGGGCCGAGTTCGGTCCCATTGTTCCAGCGTCGGGGACAGCCTCCGCCGTTTGATCATTTTAGATTGTACGGTTCAGATTCCCTCTGACCAAAGAAAACCCTCTCTTTATTTTCAGGTTTTCATCTCTCTCCTTCATTCTTTCCTTCTTCTCCACCTCTCCAAACTTTCTTCTACAAACCCTAACCCTAGTTTTCTATCTAGTGTGCTCCATTCCTTCTCAAAATCAAGGGAAAGGGGTTTATCATCAGTCTCTTACACTGTTTGTTGTTGATTTCAGGTATATCCCCTTCTTTCTCTCCATTTCAAGTTCTCTATTTTCTTGCAAATGGCTCCTCGTTTGTTCAACCGTAGAAAGAGAATTTGGATTGAGGGTGTTTCCTCGTCAGATTCTCTTTCTCTCGTTGAGCAACCATTTGAACAACTACAACCACCTCATCCGTTGTTCAATCCATCTCGTCCCCGCAATCCTAAGACTTATGACGACCAATTATTTATATCACTTGAAGCATCCAACGAGTGGTTTAATGATTTTCGGACTCGTCCGGTGTTCGGGGGACATCCGATAAATTTTATAATATTTTCTCAATATGAATCATTGTTTCGTGATCTATGTTTGGATGAGTTAGTTGCCTCAAACTTTGTCATTTACCGTAGCGCCATCTAAATGTTTTATTGCAATTTAACTTTCGATGTAACCCACATCTATTCCCGGGTTGCCGGTATTGACATTGCTTTCAATGATTCTGAGTTGGGGGATTTTCTTGATCTTCTTAATCTCGATGCTTGGGATAAACTTGTGGAAGCTCGTCAATTTCAATTTGTTGGCGATACTTCTCTTGAAGGTTTTAAGGAGGAATTATGTGCTCCTAACATAAGTCCTCGCAAACTTATGGCCAAGCACCTCAACCCATATTTCTATGAACTTCATCGAATCATTTTTAACACTATCTTGCCAAAAGCTGGCTCCACTGATGAAGTTACCTACTTTGAGATATCTGCTTTGTATCACCTTCATTATCGTATCCCCTTCAATCTTCCTAGGACAATGATGGACTGGATGATAAGTTGTAGGAAGAAACCAAGAGCATTGGTTTATCCTTTATATCTTCCTATGGTTTTTCGTGCGTTCATTATTCCTATTCATGACTGTCAGTTCTTGCCTGCTCCTACTTTCCTGTCCAAGGCACGACGAACTCAGGCAGTCGTCGCCTCTCCTGAGGCTTCTGAGCATTCTGATGATGAGGAGCCTGACTCCCCTCCACTCGGTCAGGATGCACCTCCTCCACCTGCCACTCTTGAGTCTATTTAGACTATGCTCCGGGATCGTTTTGCTCTTGAGGACGATCGCTGGACGCAGCTGGACTATCGTACTACTCTGCAGATGAGTGCCCTCGGCAACTCTCTGCATGATATACGGTATTCCTGTCTCGTCATCTGCACATTCCCATGGAGTGGGATCCAGCGCGTGCGGGCCATCGCATTGATGATCCGTGGGTCATGCGTTACATGGATCCAGATGATGCTTTTGTGGACCCCCGTCGCTCCTTCCCTGGTCACTCAGACACTCCTGGACCATCTCGTGCTCCGTGATGGAGATTGGCTACTATCTGCCGCTGCTGCTGATGATAATGCATTTTGATTTCTAGTTATTTAGTTTTTATGTACTTGGATGTTCTAAAACTCTGGTTGTGTGTTTGACATTTGGTTATGCACTTTATGCTTATCGTAGTTTTATATTTTATGCTAGTGACTCATTTTGTTTATTTATATACTGTTTCTTCTCTGCTTGGTGTGGTTGCATTCCTATTATTGTCTACTGCGTTTCCATGTTCCTCTGCAGTCTATATTGCTAAATGCCAAAAGGGGGAGAACTATGTATATTCTGGCTAGATATATTTGGTATCATATCTTTCGCTTTCGTATATCTGTGCTTGTTTGTGCTTTTTGGAGATATTATACAGGTTCAATGCATTATTTACGGGGGAGCTATTTCTTCTAGCTCAGCACCGTTCTCTGATCACGGGGGAGCTCTTATTTCTAGCTCGGCATCGATTATGGGGGAGCTATGTTGCTATAATCAACTGTGTCCAGGTATGAATGTTGAATATACATATATTATTTTGTCAATTATCAATATGGGGGAGATTGTTGACACAAAGTCACAGTCAACCAAATATTGACAATATTGACTAAATAATATATGTAATAATTCAATACGACACACGACGTCTGCATTAAGCTCAAGACAGAAGACAGCTCAGCTTCCGTGTCTCAGTTGATTCGAGTCTGTATTTTACACTTTCTTTGAGTCTAGACTAATGTAATCTGAGTCATGCTGAGCTCTTGAAACTTAGACTATAGCCTACCCAAAAATCCCAAGTTCTACCAAACCAGAAATTCCCAAATGGTCCCCTTTGAACCACTCTGTGCTCTGGAGACAGAGTTCGGGCCGAACTCTGCCTCCACACAGAGTTCGGGCCGAACTCTATCCTCTAGAAATCAGGAACCCTAATTTTAGGGTTAGCTGGTTGCTAGTTGTCCAACGGCCAAATATTTGAATTTTCCTACCCGAATTCTGGCCGAATTCTGCCTATAAAAATACTATTTATAGGGCATGAATTCTCTCATTCCAATCCATCCAATCTTCTCTTCTCTTCTCTCTTATAAGCTCAAATAAGCCATATCCTTCCCATCTACTAGCCACAAGCCTCCGAAGTCTCGAGTGCTCAGCATCTCTCAGTTAGGATTCTTGTACAAAAGTCGAAGAAGTCGCTTGGACAATTCCAAGCAAATCGCCACTGCGATCCTCTGTTAGAAGTTGACGTACTCTTCTGAAGTAGAGGCACGGGTTGTAAACTACTATTTCAAAAATAGTAGATTTAATCTTGAGCTAGAGTTCTCAGGCCTGGACTAGTCCTCCACGAGGGAAACCAGGTTAAAATTGCTGTGTTTGCGTATGCTCTTTTGCTCTCTATTTATTTTCCGCACTTTACTCTGATTATTCATTATTGGTGAAAGAGTTATTTTTAATTGGCTATTTTTCTATTTAAACTCTATTCACCCCCCTCTAGAGTTGCCAAACTGTTCTTCATGGATGTCAAAACAGCATTCCTGAATAGCGAGCTGACCGAGGAGATTTATATGCAATAGCCAGAAGGATTTGTCGTCAGATGTAACGCTCCAGTCCCAAAATACGTAGTGCTAGGAACGTAGACATGCCAGCTGTATACATACGAAGTATAAGAACCCTCGTATATATACCTAAGCTGCAAAATGCAGTAACCAAGGTACTAAATCTCATCCACAAAATAAATAATGGTATAAAAGCAACTTTTGAGTTTGTCATGTATACAATCGTTGGGCGGAGACAAATCCACTACCAACTAATTTAAATAAGAAAGAGTTATACAAGAAAAATGATTTGGTCGAGCGAAGGAGATGACGATCCGAAAAGCAACATCTCGAAGAAATATAGAAGATCATGGCCACGGCTAGAACACCTGCGAAAGACAAGAGCACACACCTGGCAAGATAACCAGGTCCTCAGAGGGACGTAACAAGATACATAAAGAATATGCCACATAATACTGAATATAAAATATGCCACAATCAAAGAAAGTGACAAGACACAAATAAGGTAACCTAACCATACTAAAGTGAACATGCAGTTGAGAAACAATCCTGAGACGTGTGAGCCCTGGCTGTAAATGGGATCTGGTATAGTCCCCACTTGGGCACGAGTGACCTAAGCGCATGACGTTAAAAAACGACAGTGGCCAACCTTAGAGGCTCATACCCGTATCTCCAGAGGAGCTTCCGGGTTACGAGAAAAGTACAATCGAAGCCTATACGACAAGAAAATATTTTCCCCACCTAATATACCTATCATGTCGCATCCAAGACCATGTAACAATACTAACCGTCAAGTCTGCTAACATATAACTATTGACAGTTAGACCTAACGCAAGTCCTGTACGTATCAGTGATCAGCCAACACGTAAGTCCGTAGGCTATATGCTACTCATAACTCACACATCTCGTGGCACGTCAGTGTCAAAGTTTATGTAATGCACTAAACTAGTGGTAGTCCCTTAACTCTAGGTCCAGATGCAATCAAAGGATAAATAACAAGGTACAGCTAATATTACTGAGCATGTAGTAAGGCAGAAACAGTAATAATAGTACAGTTAAAAGAACTGAAAATAAATTCACAGTGATATGCAATAAATAAAATACAGACAAATTATAAACAGTAAATTATGGCAAAGTATCTTGCCTGATGTGTCGCCTGGTGTGGTGCAATATTCCGACAAGTCTTGATTGTCTGATAGCCATGTTCGATGTGTCATGGTCCGAAGTTGCAAGAAAATAGAGAAGCACGATTAGCTATGAGTAAAGGGAATAAGTCGAAGAGAGTTGAACGAAGAGACACGTGTTCTATTTTTAGAAAATATTTCATAATATACTTAAAAATTAATTCTACGTAAATACTTGAAAATATTTTATATATGTAAATTGTAAAAATACATTTTATTAGTCCAGAAAATACTTAAAATAATAAATCTTTTTAGGCAACACTCTAAGTTGTCAAAATATTTAAATAAGTACTTTGAAAAATAAATAAAAATAGTTTAGGGTTAAACCCTAGTTTTGTCAAAATGTATTTTGGAAAATATTAATTATCGAATTTATTTAATAAACCGAATAATCTACTAATAATAAAATCATAACAAAGTGATATAATAACAATAATAATAATAATAATTAACAGTAATAATAATAATAATAATAACAATAATAATAATAATAATAATAATAATAATAATAATAATAATACGAAACTTAAAGTAACTGTTCCCTTTACTTAAAGAAGAAGGATTAAGAAGAAGTGTGGGGGAGAGAGAGAGTGAAATCGAGAGGGGAAAGAGTGGAGAAAGAGGGGTTTCTCACCTGAGGGGGGGCTCCGGCGTCTTGGCCGACGGAGCTGGCGGCTGCCGGCGGAAGGATGGCTACGGCGGAGTTGGGCTAGTCGACGGATCGCGGCGGAATCGGGGCGCGGCAGCCAGGCACGGCGGCTGGTCGCGTCGGCAGTGCAGAAGAGGTGGTGGCGCGTCGGGTTGCGCGTCTGGCGCGGGCTCTCGCCGCAGAGTTTTCGGCAGTCCGCGTGGTCCGGTGTCGGGTTACGGCGACCTTAGGGTGGAGCGGGGCTGATCGTCGAGGCGTCCGCGCGGACGAGCGGAGGAGTACGACGCCAGCTCGAGTTCCTTGGCCGGGATCGGCGTCAAAGGGGGCGGCAGAAAGGAGCTCCCGCAGATGGAGTTCCACCGCGGCGGTGGCTCCGGATCGGAGAGAGGATCGGGTGGTAGGCGATAAAGCACAGGTTAGGGCTTCACCTTTTTTTTTCTTTTTCTCTGGATTTTTGGGATGTTGGCGACGGTGGTTGGGAGGCTGCCGGGAATGGCGGGAGTTTGGGCCGGGAGGAGTGGTGTTGGTGTTAGGTGGTGATGGTGTTCTGTGGGTTTTGGCAGAGGCGAGGTAGCTGTGTTAATGGCGGTGGTGGTTACGGTAGTGATGATGGTGGCCGAAGTTTGGCGATGGGGATGTGCTGGCGACGGAGACGGGTGACGGTGATGGTGGTGGGGTTTTGGTCGACCGCCTGTGGCCGGGTGCGGGGAGACAGAGGAGAGGTGAGATGTGGGTAATGGCGATGGTAGAGACGGGTTGCTGCTGACATGGAGGACATATGTGCAGGATTTGATTGTGTCGGGGATATGTTCGACATGGGATTAATGTAAATGTATAATATGGAATAAGAATGGTGGACACAGACACGATGCACATCTGTGGATGGAAAAATATGGACGAGTACCTCTTCTTATATAGGAGGTGGGAATTTCCAGTTGGATAAGGACTGGGAGGATTTAAATCCCCTATAGATAATATCATGTTAAATTAAAATTTGATTTAAACTTTAAACGCTCAAATCCAATTCAAAGTTAGATAAAATCTTCATTTAATTCAAATTCACATAGAATCTTTTCTAATTTAAATTATCCAAAATAATTTAAATATTAAATAGAACAAAATCTTAAATATCTTTTTCATGAATATTAAATATAGTATTAATTAATTTCAAAAATCAAGATAAATACTTAAATCATAGCAAAATAAACAAATTTTCAATTTCGCAAAATATCCGGAATATATTTTATATAAACCAAAATTTCCAACTCACTACTTATTTGTAAACCACAAATAAAATAACCTTTTTATACTAAATAAAAATATTTATCACATATGTACTTTTCCTATATAGAATAAAATTTATAATAAAATATTTTTCTAAAATATGTACCTCGACACATATTCGCACCCGTCAAAAATTTACAAAATGCAAGTCTCGCACACTACGTAATTACAACAAGACGAACTCGTATGCGACGTACAGATACGAAGTACAAAATAAATAAATAAAAATATAAAAAAATCGTAGTAGAAATTTAGGGGAGTTTACATCCTACCCAACTTAAAAGAATTTCGTCCTCGAAATTTAGGAAAAATTAGGATAGGTAAGGTTAAAGAGTTAGAAAGTGTTTATACGAGATCTTCTTGGGACGAGAATGCAAACAAATTATTCAATGGGAAGGCGAGCGAAATTTCAATAGCAATATGTCATTTGATCGACTAGAACAGAAGAAAAAATGTCGATGGTTTTGGTTTAGAACCAATCAATGACTAGCTTGATCATCCCTAACATTAGCCTTAAAAAGGGGCAACCTCATAAGCAGGTAATAAATTCCTTAATCCTTTGGTATCATCAATATTCGTATAATCTCTCTTATCATAATTCGTTCTTTCCAAAATTTACTTTCGTTCCACGTTCCCTTAAAAATTTATCAAAAACAAATATGATTAAAAATGTACTCTAACTTCCTCTATTTCAAATAGTATCAAATTTTGAATTCCATAATCTTCATTATACTAGCTCATTTATATAAATCTTCTTGAGTTATAATTTTCTCTAAAATTAAAATTTCAGAATCTTCAACCAATTCGGCACATGTACAAGTTAAATTTTTTTTACTACAAATTTGTATTTATTGGTCAATGTACCATGCATCCATAGGTACAAAAATAAAAGTCTGTCTTCAATGTTTGATAAATCTCGAAAACTAACTCAATCATAATTGAAAATTTCCTAAAATATTATTCGTCTCCCTCGAAAATTTGAATTAAACAATCTCCTCTTTTGATGGTAGAAATGAGACTCATCTTAACTTCATATTCATAATCCTCTTAGAACTTAATTCCCCATGCATCAAAAATGTAAAGGTTTCTTTCTTCGACAATTGGTTATCCTTGAAAACTAATATCATCATAGCACTATAGGTTATCGAAGGCAGCGTCAACATTGTCTTTATCAAAAATTTGCATCCATAAAATTAATATATAAATTTGATTCTTAACCACCCAATTTTTTTTTTGAACTTCCACACTCAATATTTCATTACCTCAATATCCTCTTTGTTAGCCGAGGAGTCTATTTACCCTTGATCATATTATTTGATCAAAAATACTATATCACATTCCACACTTTAGGATTTATCGCATAATTAATTATGTCCCATCTGTACCTCGTAATCTCGTAATTATTTATCCATGCTGTGGGGCTCTCTTTAATCTACCTCTACTAATCCATGAATGTCATGATCAAATTCCATATCCGCATAAGAAAATCATACAAGGAACAAGGTTGCATAAACAATGGAGAAATCATAGTGAAATATGAGTAAGCAATTTAATTGGAAGGGAGAAAAGTAAGTGTTGCTAATATTGCATGAAGAGTAAAAGGTGTTATGGGTCTAAGTAAATCAAGATAATACAAGAAAATAAAATGACAAGGGTTAAGCAGTCAAGATAAAACACAAGGTTAAGCATTTAACGAATTTAGTAAATCGCAATCAGGCCAAAAATTTGAGTCGAGATTGAGCCCAAATATATAGTCAAAAGTATTTCGTACCATGGTATAGGTTATAGTTAGTCTTTATGACCCGAAAGTTGTACCATAAAAATAGAGTACAAGGGGACGTGTTTTAGTGGGACATGATATACCTACATGAAGGTGAGCTTGTCTAGGTCTTGCATGTGAAATTTGTTGGAAGGAAAAGTCTAGTGTTGTGCTCCAAATATCAAAGTCACGATAGGGAACGCCAAAGGATCAAAATAGAAAGTGGGTTTTCATAAGGTACTAATTAATGCACAACAATAAAAGGTTAAAGCACGAAATAAAGATAATTTAGAAAATCTCGTAGATCAAGTTAAGAGGCACAGTTTCTAGAGAGAAAATAGTCTCATAGATAAGGGTATGGTCAAGGGAATGATTCTAATCATTTCTAAGTTTCAAACAATTAGATGGTCACGAATAATGATCTAGATTTGAGGGAAGGTCGAGTAAGTCAAAGATATGTTCATCAGTTTGGTCGATGACTAACTATACTTGTGTATATGCAATATTATAATCATAGGTGGTATGGCAATCTAATGTGGAATACTTCTACCTCACCAGGGTGACTTTACTTGTTTCTTGGTCCTTCACCAATATATGATCTAATCTAAAATTTTAAGTTCCTCGAAAGTTTCTCAATGAAATTTCCAAGATACTCCGCCAAAATTTCCAATTTATCTTAGACTGTCGACTTTAATCAAAAAATTTAAATCTCTAGTCAATCTCGAAACAACCCTTGTATATCGCAAATCGAATAATTATTATCATTTTTTTTAAACCTTAAACTCAACATTTAATAAGTTTATCAGCCGAATTTTATACTACAAAATGGAACATTTAAATAACTCCCGAATTTAATTATATCCTTCAAATGTGTATATCTAGCTTCCAATAAGTCACAACTACTCTTCAAAAGTAATTCTTCTTCTTCTTCTTCTTCTTCTTCTTCTTCTTCTTCTTTTTTTTCCAAAATTTTATATATCCATAATCAAGGTTTTACTCGAAATCTAAATAACTTTATAAACAATAGATCATATGGCGTAATTTGATTCAAAAATATTTTATCCAAAATTTATCAATTATCCTCAAATTTTGGTCAATCGTAAATCATACCTCAAAATTTTATGAACCTTTTCAAATCAAATTTATATCCCTCCAAAAGATGTATAGCTACATGTCACGCCCCAGTACCGAAATACGGAGACGGACTAGGCCAGCTACTCCATATGAGGTACGTAACGTCATACGGCGATCGTGGCTGTCGAGAGACTAGGGGGTACATGCTACAATCAAGTCTCCTATGGTCCCACAGAGTTCTATGTCTCAATCAATCAAATCACACCAGCAAATAAATGAACATTAAAGATAAAGCAGTAAAGCGTCCCCGACGCTTCATCAAAATGATCATGAGAGACTAGCTTTATAATTTAGCTATCTCAGAGAGTCAGGAGTACAAAATTATACACATTTGCAGTCTGTTTAATTACAATTATGTACTGACACAAAATATCGAGTAATCCGGCTAACAGGTGCGGGTGGCTAAACGCCGCAAAAGTATAAGCAGGAGTGGTGGAGAAGAAGCCCACTCGAGTCCCCGAACCGCCATGCTCCTAATATGCACCATAGATGTCAGGGAGGAAGATCGTGTCCTCAGGCTCTGCTACGGGATCTGGCCAAACAAAAACCAGCGGGGTCAGCCCCGAATAGCAAGTACCGCCAAAGGGGCACAAGAGTTAAGATTAAAAACCCAGTTAAATAGAATGATTGATAATAGTAATACTTATGCTACTATTATAGGGTAGCGCAACATCCTCGAACCCATATGGCACCCTTACAACCAAATAAGGACAAAAGGTGCCGCATGGAGTCGGGACGTGTCGTACTCTTTAACTTTCACATAAGTTAAAAGGTATAAACAATAAAACCTCCTGATCGTGACTTCGGTCGATAGCCTATCGCAGCACAATAACCAACCCAACAATCAAACAAGAACATGGGTTGGATCATGTACCATGATAGACCATGTTCCTCAGTCATTCACAGAAGTAGCACTTCACAACCAGAATAAGTCTTTCGTTCATAACTTCGGTCCACAGCCTGTCATAGTACGATAACCAACCCAACAATCAAACAAGAACATGGGTTGGATCACGTACCATGACAGTCCGCTTCCCTTAGTTATTCACGGAAGGTAATAGGATACAAGCAAGTCGTTTTCACGGCCAATCAAGTCTACGAGTTTCTAGTGGGACGAGGGTATCCTCGCATCATGTTATTTAGAAAATCCTCTGGTCGTATCTTTCCAGCAAGGCTAGCCAACCCAGGGGTTCGCGTAGACAGGTATGATTGAGCACAGGTCCCTCGTAAGGCCACCTTGCTAAAACATATAATATATAGCAGGAATTAATCGAATACAGTCATCCACTCGTTGCAGATGACACAGTATCCGTGGAGACCAGCCGGCACGTCAAGACAGTATCTCAAGGCGGCTGGTGTAACACGATCTCGGGATTTTGCCCTCCCCATGCATCTAGTATGTTTAGTTGCCTAGTTTAACCCTAGGTGAAATCTTGGACTCACATGCTGTGGCCTGCATGATTATCCTCCTAAAGTCGTACTTTAGTACGAGTACCCCAAAGAGGATCTATGTCAATCAGTATGTCAACATGTTCTACCCTCCTTAGTATAATACATCATTGCAAATATGCCACGTGGAGTTACGAGTCATTTGTCGAGCATGAACAAGAACTGGGACATTCAGGTATATGTATCAGGTAGGAACACTTTGTTCTCCGGGTTCACATTAGTGCTCATATCATGCTCGGGACAAAAGACGTAAGGATATAAAATGGGCATATAATATCTAATAAAATATCAAAAGCGTACGCACAAAAGCACGCACGCTCAAGGGGAAAAAAGTCACGCAGGCTCACTCAAGGCAGCGTGCGTGAAAAGTCACACAGGCTCAAGAGGAGAGCTGCGTGAAAAGTCAAGCAGGCTCAAGGGAAGAGCTGCGTGAAAAGTCACGCAAGCTCAAGGAGAGAGCTGCGTGAAAAGTCACGCAAGCTCAAGGAGAGAGAGCTGCGTGAAAACTCACGCAGGCTCAAGGAGAGAGCTGCGTGAAAAGTCACGCAGGCTCAAGGAGAGAGCTGCGTGAAAATTCACGCAAGCTCAAGGAGAGAGCTGCGTGAAAAGTCACGCAAGCTCAAGGAGAGAGCTGCGTGAAAAGTCACGCAAGCTCAAGGAGAGAGCTGCGTGAAAAGTCACGCAAGCTCACGGAGAGAGCTGCGTGAAAAGTCACGCAGGCTCAAGGAGAGAGCTGCATGAAAAGTCACGCAAGCTCAAGGAGAGACACGCTTCCAACAGGAAGCGTGCTCAAACAGGAGCACACTGTTCACTGTCTTCTCCAAACAGCAAGAACACCATGGCTGAACCCAAACTTCAAAGCATCATAACTTGGCCATCCGAACTCCAAATCCAGATTTCCAAAGTTCCAACTTGGGTGAAACTGAATGCTCTTCCACATGGAAGAATCAAAAATCCATAAAATCCAACTAAAGTAGATCAAACCATACAAAATCCGAAAATGATTAAAACCTAGATCTACAAAAATCAAAGCTTCAAAATGGAAATTTCCAATTTCTAAACTAGTATAGATTGAGGAGAAGAACATGTTTTGGCAAATAGTTTTGTAAGAAATCATTGACAAAATTATGGCTCCATCTCTTGAGCAAGTTGGTAATTGCCTTGGTTGTTGGAGGAAATATTTGGTTGGTGGAGGAAGTAAAGAAGAGGAAGTAAATGAGAGGAGAGAGAATGAGATGAGTTATATAAAGATCTTGGACCCATGGGTTCATGATGAACCAAAGGGTTCATGATGAACCATTGGTGAACCAAGAATGGTTTACCCAAATGAGCCAAAACTGTAGGCCCAAATACAGAAAATAAATTAGGAAATAATATTTTGTCAAATATTTTTAGGAAATGCATGAAGAAATACTGTATAATAAATATCGTATAAATACAAGGTAAATACAATTTATCGGTTTCACATATTAAAATACGTATTCCAGGATCGGGGAGTGACATCTCTACCCTTCTTAGAAAAATTCCGTCCTCGGAATTCCAGCCAAGACAGGATAGTAAAATCAGGGCAAGCAAGGCTCAATCATATACAAGTTAACTATCATAGCAGTTATTATCGTACATCACAAAGTGCAAAATAAGCAGGTGCAGATAAGCATGGAATCGTGTCAATAAGGTGCAAAAATATACCTTATTAGTCAAACAAATACGGATACCGAGATCTGATCTCGTCCTCGCGCTCCCAGGTTGACTCTCCCGAAGAGTGATGGTTCCAAGAAACACGGACAAGGCTTATCGTCCGATTCTTGAGTACCTTCTCTCGCCGGTCTAAAATAGATACGGGTTGTTTCTCGTAAGTTAGGTCGGTACCAACGACTAACTCAGAATGATCAAGGATATGACTCGGATCCGGGACATACCCACGTAATTGGGATACATGAAACACATCATGTATGCCAGTTAACGAAGGCAGAAGGGCAAGTCGATAAGCCACATCGCCTACCCGAGCGAGAATTTTAAAAGGACCAACGTATCTTAGACTAAGCTTTCCTCGGGTTCCAAATCTGATGATACCCCGAGTAGGCAAAATTCGCAGAAACACTTGGTCGCCAACTCTGAACTCTAGAGGCCTACGATGCTGATCTGCCCAATGACGATGTCGGTCCTGTGCAACTCGAAGGCGCTCTCTGACCAAATTAACTATCTCCATAGTCTGCGTGATCATTTCTGGTCCCAACAACTTTCGTTTTTCGACGTCGTCCCATGCCAAAGGGGACCTGCACCTTCTTCCGTACAATGCTTTGAACGGGGCCATCTGAATGCTAGCCTGATAGCTGTTGTTATAGGAGAACTCCACTAGATGAAGGTGATCCTCCCAAGATCCGCCAAAATCTAAGGTACACGCCCGTAGCATATCTTCTAACGTCTGAATGGTTCTTTCTGATTGCCCGTCGGTTTGTGGATGATAAGCAGTACTGAATCTTAACTTGGTTCCCAAACTTTGGTGTAAGCTCCGCCAAAAATAAGAAGTAAACCGCGTATCCCGATCTGATACTATACTAACTGGAACACCGTGCTGCCTTACTATCTGCTTCATGTATATTTCTGCTAACTGCTCAGTAGTTTGTCCAACTCGGAAGGGAAGGAAATGAGCAACCTTCGTGAGTCGATCTACTATTACCCAGACTGTATTCTTGCCAGCCGGGGATCTAGGTAAACCGGTCACAAAGTCCATCGTGATGTGCTCCTATTTCCATTCTGGAATAGGAAGCGGCTGTAGCAACCCTGCTGGTCTCTGCTGCTCGGCTTTCACCTGTTGACATACCAGACACTTGGATACAAATCTCACTATCTCTCTTTTCATGCCATTCCACCAAAAGTACTGCCTGATTCTCGATACATCTTCGTTCCTCCTGGATGAATGGAGTAAATAGAACTATGAGCTTCGGACATAACTTCTTGCCGAAGGTCTCCACTCGGTACACAGAGTCTGTTTCCAAACCTGAGCGTACCATCTTCATGAATCACTAACTCCTTCCTACGGCCTGATTCATACTCCGACCGCAACTTCTGAATCTGTGGATCTCCTGCTTGTGCTGCCCTTATCCTCTCTACTACGGTTGACTGAATCTGCATACTGGTCATTCTTCCTATATCCCTTGGCAAAACTACTTTGATTCCCATACTCTGAAGGTCTTCTAAAATATGCTTCTGCGAGGTCAAGATAAAGGCACTGTCTCTCCTACTCAGTGCATCTGCAACTATATTCGCCTTGGCTGGATGATACTGAAGATCTAAGTCAAAATCCTTCAGTAGTTCTAACCATCTTCTTTGCCTCATGTTCAAATCTCGCTGCGTGAATACGTATTTCAAACTCTTATGATCAGTATAGATCTCTACCCGATCCCCGTATAAATAATGCCTCCACAACTTGAGTGAAAACACCACAGCTGCTAACTCCAAATCGTGAGTCGGGTAATTCTTCTCATGGTCTCGAAGCTGTCGAGACGCATATGCTATCACCTTTCCGTGCTGCATCAATACACATCCAAGACCCTTTCCAGATGCGTCACAATATACTGTAAAGCCTCCCGCTCCTACTGAAAGCGTCAAGATTGGGGCTGAGATCAATCTCTTCTTCAATTCCTCAAATGATGCCCGACAGCTAGCTGACCAAACAAACTCTACGTCCTTGTGCGTCAAACGCGTTAAGGGCACAGAGATCTTGGCAAAGTCCGCCACGAACCTTCTGTAGTAACCAGCTAGTCCTAAGAAACTTCGTACTTCTGCAACCGTTCTCGGGACTAGCCAATGCTCCACGGCCTCAATCTTCTTCGGATCTACAGACACTCCTGCCCCAGAAATTATATGCCCCAGGAACGAAATATGATCTAACCAGAATTCACACTTGTCGAGCTTTGCATAAAGTTGATGCTCCCTCAATGTCTGTAAGACAGTCCTAAGATGTTTCTCATGCTCCTCTTCACTGCTGGAATAGACAAGAATGTCATCTATGAATACCACCATAAATTATCCAAATACGGCAGAAAGATGCGGTTCATTAAATGCATGAATACTGCGGGGGCGTTGGTTAGTCCAAAAGGCATTACTAAAAACTCATAATGCCCATATCTAGATCTGAATGCTGTCTTCGGTATGTCTTGCTCCCGGACTCTTACTTGATAGTATCTCGACCGAAGATCGATCTTGGAAAAGATACTGGCCTTGCTCAACTGGTCAAATGGGTCATCAATCCTTGGTAGTGGGTACTTATTCTTTACTGTTACTGCATTCAGCTTGCGGTAGTCGATGCACATCCTCGTCGACCCATCCTTCTTGGGAACTAGAATCACTGGCGCGGCCCAGGGCGATTTACTGTCTCGGATGAATCCCTTAGACTTCAACTCTTCTTCATGTTGATACAACTTATCCTGTTCTGACGGCGACATTCTGTAAACTCTGTCTGCAATAGGCCTCGTTCCAGGGTTCAACTCAATGCTAAATTCTACCTCTCTGACTGGGGGTATCCCTGGGAGCTCATCAGGAAAGACGTCGAGAAAATCTTCGACCACTCTCGGAATCTGTTCTGGCTCTGACACTGCTGCTGAGATGACGCCTCCGGCCTGATTCTTCAAGGTTCGAGTAAAGATAAACTGCTCCATCCCAGGAATGCTGAATATGACCCTACCTCCTCTACAATCAATTGTCGTATGACTGTCTCTCAACCAGTCCATGCCAAGAACAACATCAAAATTCCCCATAGGGAATTTAATCAATGATACGGGCAATAAATGCCCACACACCTCTACCGGACATGAAAAGTGCACTCTGCTAACTTCTACGAGCCCATTGCCGGTAAGTATATCCATCCTCTCCGGCAATGCCTCAAACTCTAATCCAATCCGTTTAGCATATTTTACAGAGATGAATGAATGAGTAGCGCCTGAATCAAATAATACTACAGCGGGAAATGAGGTGACGAGAATTTTACCTGCCACCACGTCACTAGACGCTAGAGCCTCTCCCAAGGTCAATGTGAGAGCCTGGTCCCACGGAGCACCTTGTTGCGGCCTTCCTCGACCATGTTGTTGCTGCCTCTGAGGGCCTTCGGCTTCCTGTGCCTGGCGGAACATCTGAGCCTGCGTTGGTAGACGCTGGGCTAGGGGCCTTACTGCTAATACTGGCCCTCCACTCGGGGTTGCCACCGGAGCTGGCAATGCTAGAAACTGCTGAGCTGGCCCTCCTGGCCTCTGCATCACAGGACAAGTGGAGATACGGTGGTCTGAACTACCACACCTCAAACATAAACCATTCGCTGACCGGCACACCTCCCTCGTGTGCCCTGCCTTCCCACAGAATGTACAGCCCTGGGGTGCTCCCTGACGCTGCTGTTGGTTCCTCGGCTGCTGATGCCGAACTGGCACTGTATTAGTTGACACGGCCGTCCTCCGCGGCGCTCCTGCATCATGAATACGTACACCGGGTGCTGGTGCTGATGTTCGCTGCATTGCTCCTCCTCCAACCTGGGAATGAGATCTCTTCTGACCTCCTGTCCTCGATGCCAACCTCTGCTGGGTAAGCTCGTGCCTCCGAGTTATCTCAACATATATATTAGTATGTGTTGTTGGGATATGCACATGGGGTGGTGACCCTAAGGAGGGAACCATGTGGGTGATTGTACTAAGAGGTAAGGATAAGGCTCCAAAAAAAGCATTTATGCTTTTTACTCTTGGGAAATTAATTTCCATTAGGGCTAAGCCCCGTAGGGGCTTAGCGACTCGGACTCGGACTCGGACTCGGACTCAGGCTCATGGGCTCATGAGGCATAATATGGCATTTTGTTGGTGCACTTCGTACTTAGCACGTCAGCATCGTCGCTAGGTGCATAGTGTGCTTAAGAGTTGCGCTCGTTGTACGAGCCACTTGCGTGCCCACGTTGTGCGGCCCAGTTGCGCGCTCAGGTTGCGCCCTGGGTGCGCACGTGCGCCAGGTTGCGCGAGTTGCGCAGGTGTGCCAGGTTGTACGAGTTGCGCAGGTGCGCCAGGTTGTACGAGTTGTACAGGTGCGCCAGGTTGCGCGACTTGCGCAGGTGCGCCAGATTGCACGAGTTGTACAGGTGTGTTGGGTTGCACGGGTGTCATGCCCTAGAACCAGAATACTGGAGAGCGAGGGAATGACTCAGCCAGCTACGTATTACGGGTAGATGAATACCGTATAATACGATCAGTGCTGTCTAACCAGACGAGGGGGTACATACTACATGAAAGTCTTACTATGGTCATTTTACATCTATTGTCTCAATCATTCAAACAAGAAAACAGTAATAGAGAACATGTAAGATGAAGCAGTAAGGCGTCCCAAACGTTCAGTCAAAATGTTCTTGAGATCTGGCTTTATAAAACATAGCCAGATGGTATAGTAATGTATACACAATTGTTACCAGCTGCAGTCTGACAGTAAGTGCAAGACAATCCGACCAACATATCGGTGCCAAACGGCTAAGTATAAAGGTAAATAACAAAACGAACGGTGAAGTAAGGAACCCACTCGAGTCCTCCTGCAATCATTCTTCTAGTATTGACCATCCTGGAGGTAGATGTAAGCTGAGTCCTCGGGGACCGGCTCTAAATCTGGCCATACAAAACCAGAGAGGTTAGACCTCTAATAGCAAGTACCACAAGGAAGGACGATATGAAGGACATAAACCAGTAAGTAAAAGAGTAAAATAATAGATCTCTGCTTGCTACTAGGATTCACATCACATCACGACACTTTGAACCAACCTCCCAACCAAACAAGGACAGAAGTTGGCCCGTCATGTCTTGACATTCTGATTATCCCAGTTAGGTAACAGAGTAGTACAGTACACAAACAAATCATCTTGAACGGCCAATCAAATTCTACGGCTTGCTATTGTGAGTCCCAAGTTATCCTGGAATAATGCAATAAAGATTCCTCAGTTCTTACTATGTGCGAGCAAGGCTGGTCTATCCAGTCAATCCTGTGCACCATGCATGAATTAGACGAGTCCTAGCAGGACGCCCGTCAATATACAATATACAATAATAATAAAAGCAGATACCGTTCCCTGCCCGTGTGGCAGATTTACAGTATCTGTGGGAACCAGCCGGCCCGTCGGGTACTACTCGTTCCAAGGGGGCTGCCATGTAAGAACTCGGGAATCCATTATCTCCATGCAATCATTATTTTATTTAACTTAATAGTCTCTACGTTGAGTGAAGTTCCATGCCGTGGATCATGGTCATTCAATAAGTACTTTCGTACGGGGTACGATATGCGCAACTCTACAACGATACCCGTGCGGCTAGGTTGTAGGTCTTACATAGCGTAATGCAACAATCAAACTAACCACGGAATAATCATGACTTGACCATAAAGTACACATGCTTCTTTTGTAAAAAATAAATAAATAAATAGATTGAAGCCTGCATGTGCATGTATGTCAATATTCGGGATTAGCCAGTCGATCACAATAGTTCATAACATGAACGTGTCTCATTTATTTATTTTAATAAGACGACTAGCCAGTCTCTTAGTTCCAACTAGGAACGCATGATCAATTAGTCAAATAACTATCGTCATTAATGGTGACAAGGCATGAAAGTCATTTATCATCAAATAGGGTCGAGTCTATAACTCTCGAGGTCAAGTTCCAGTCTCACTGGATATCCATATACCAATCCAGACACTTGGCACTAATACACAACCATAGGTATTAAAATATTAACATGCTAAGATTTTTGGGTTCATGCAAAAAGGCGTAAGGATATAATAGGGAATTATCGTGCCAATATTAAATGAATAAAATATAGAACAAATAAAACTCCCAAGTCAGGAAGTCATGCTAACCAGTCTATGCTAAGTCCAAAAGTCACGCAAGAATCGTATGCGTGAAAAGTATGCCAAGTTTGGCATGAAGGAGTGAGCGTAAAAGGAGTACACTCAGGTAAACGTGAGCATGAAAATTGAAGCGTGATAAGTGATTCACGCACGCACGCTCAGCGTGAGGGTGAAAAGTCATGCACGCCAAAAGTCACGCACGCGAGCTCAGGGACATGAGCGTAAAAAGTCACGCACGTAAGCACAGCGTGAGAGTGGCTAAAATACACGCAAATATGTACCGTGTGAACGTAACTCAAAAGTCACGCAGACACGCACAGAGTGAGCGTAACTCAAAAGTCACGCAGACAAGCACAGAGTGAGAGTAACTCAAAAGTCACGCAGACACGCACAGACATGAGCGTAACTCAAAAGTCACGCAGACACGCACAGACATAAGCGTGACTAAAAATACACGCACGATCATGAGAACGTTAGCGTGACTAAAATACACGCACACTCATGAGAACGTTAGCGTGACTAAAATACACGCACGCTCATGAGAACGTTAGCGTGACTAAAATACACGCAAATACGTAAAGACGTGTGCGTGACTGGGCTGATGTCTCACGCGAGCACGTAAGAACGTGTGCGTACGATATCTCCCGAACTCGCCCTATGGAGCCTTTGTTCCAGTGCCAGAGAAATACACGCAAAGTTGGTGGACTAAGAACCCATGAACAGCCGAATACAAAACTTAGATCTAGGAGAAACAAGCCAACGAAATCCAAAATACTAAAAACTAAACTCTCTTAGGATCACAAGGAGAAGCCAAATGAACCATAAAAACATGGTTCTCAAGTAGAAGCAAGTTTGCACTTGCCTTCTCCTGCTGCTGGTAGGTGGTGGAGAGTAATGAGAGGAATAAGAAAAAGTAATAGTGAGAATGAAGTAATGAGGAGAGAGAAAGAGATGGAAGCTTGAAATAGGAAGGGTGGTGGTAGGTGGGAGTTAGTGGGCCGGGTTGCACAGATCCATCCAAGCCGAAACCCAATAAGACTAAAGCAACAAATAAAATACAGGTAATAAAATTGCAGAAATATAATTAACATGAAAATTTAAAGAGCAGATAATTAATTAACATGAAACTAAAGGAATTTAAATACAGAATAATACATGATAAATACTAAATAAATATACATGAGTTGTACATATATAAAAATACGTATTCCGGGAACGGGGAGTGACATCTCTACCCACCTTAGAAAAATTCCGTCCTCAGAATTTCAAATCCAAGCCGAATAGAAATATCAGAGCTAAACTAATACAAGCAATTCTAGTGAGAAAGCAATCATTGTTACCATATCAAAAGCAAGTACTATATATGTAAATCCATCAATCTACGATATCAGTTAGTTCTATCCATAAGGCGATAAGCATGAGGAATCAAGACAATCAAGGTATACAGAAAGAGATATACCTTGTGAGTCAAACAGGTGTGGATACCGTGATCGGATATCATCCTCACGTTCCCACGTTGACTCTCCCAATGAGTGATGACTCCAAGCAACACGGACAAGACTAATTATTTGGTTCTTGAGTATCTTCTCTCTTCGGTCCAAAATGGACACAGGCTGTTCCTCGTAAGACAAGTTGGTACCAACAACCAGCTCAGAATGATCGAGGACATGGCTTGGGTCCGATACATACCTACGTAATTGAGATACATGAAACACGTCATGCACCTCTCGTAACGAAGGCGGAAGGGATAAACGATAAGCAACATCGCCTATCCGATCAAGGATAACAAATGGGCCCATGTACCGCGGACTCAATTTCCCGCGAACGCCAAATCTAATGACCCCACGAGTAGGTGAGATCCGCAAGAATACGTGATCCCCAACCGAGAAATCTAACGGCCTACGATGCTGGTCTGCCCAATGACGATGCCGATCCTGCGCAACTCGAAGTCGCTCTCTAATTCCCTTAATCACTTTAACCGTCTGAATAATCATTTCTGGGCCTAACATCTTCCTCTCCCTGATATCATCCCATGCAAGCGGTGACCTGCACTTCTTACCATATAATGCTTCGAATGGCGCCATCTGGATACTGGTTTGATAACTATTGTTGTATGAGAACTCGACCAAGTGCAGGTGACTCTCCCAAGACCCTCCAAAATCTAGAGTGCAAGCTCGCAACATGTCTTCTAAAGTCTGAATCGTCCTTTCTGATTGCCCATCCGTCTGCGGATGGTAAGCCGTGCTAAACCTTAACTTGGTACCCAGACTATGATGTAAGCTCTTCCAGAAATGTGATGTAAAGCGGGTATCTCGATCCGACACAATACTGACAGAGACTCTATGCTGCCTGACTATCTGTTGCATATATAATTCTGCCAACTTTTCTGTAGATTGTCCTACTCTGAAAGGAAGAAAGTGTGCTACCTTTGTAAGTCGGTCCACTATCACCCAAATAGCATCCTTACCACTTGGTGATCTCGGTAAACCGGTCACAAAGTCCATTGTAATATGTTCCCATTTCCATTCCGGAATAGGAAGCAGTTGCAATAACCCAGCTGGCCTCTGCTGTTCTGCCTTCACTTGCTGACATACCAAGCAACGGGAAACAAATCTAGCGATCTCCCTCTTCATTCCGTTCTACCAGAAATGCTGCTTAATATCTTGGTACATCTTGGTCCCTCCAGGGTGAACAGAATACTGAGAACTGTGAGCTTCTGCCATAATCTCCTGTCTGATATCTCCACTAGGCACACATAGACGTGATCCAAACCTAAGTGTACCATCTTCATGAATTCTCATCTCCTTCCTGAGCCCTGACTCACATTCTGCCCTAAGCTTCTGAATCCTCGGGTCCTGTGCCTGAGCTGCTTTGATCCTGCCTACCAAGTCGGATTAAACTTGCAGACTTGTTAGAACTCCTACGTCACTAGGAAGTATAACTTCAATGCCCATCTCCTGAAGGTCTTCTAAGATATGCCTCTGTGTTGTCAACATAAATGTGCCGCCTCTTCTGCTGAGAGCGTCTGCTACTACATTCGCCTTGCCTGGGTGATACTGAAGCTCCACGTCATAATCCTTGATCAACTCCAACCATCTTCTCTGTCTCATGTTTAGTTCCTTCTGAGCAAAGATGTACTTTAGACTTTTATGATCTGTGTACATCTCCACTCGGTCACCATATAAATAATGCCTCCATAGCTTCAGAGCAAACACTACTGCTGCTAACTCCAAATCATGAGTTGGGTAATTCTTTTCGTGGTCCCGAAGTTGCCTAGATGCATACGCTATCACCTTCCCATGCTGCATAAGGACACATCCAAGTCCTTTACCTGACGCATCACAATATACTGTAAAACCTCCGGGCCCAACTGGCAATGTAAGGATATGTGCTGATATCAACTTCTGCTTCAAAGTCTCGAATGATGCCTGACATTCTGCCGACCAAACAAATGGCACATCCTTCCGGGTCAAGCGGGTCATGGGCGCTGAAAGCCTTACAAAGTCTGACACAAACCTTCTGTAATATCATGCCAATCCCAAGAAACTCCGCACATCTGCTACGGTCTTGGGTACTGGCCAACTCTCTACTGCTTCTACCTTCTTGGGATCTACTGCTACTCCAGCTCCTGATATGATATGACCCAAAAATGAAATGTGATCTGACTAAAACTCACACTTGCTGAGCTTGGCATACAATTGGTTCTTTCTCAGAACCTGCAACACTTTCCTGAGGTGGTCTTCATGCTCCTCTTCACTAGCAGTGTATACGAGAATGTCGTCAAAAAACACAACGACAAACTGGTCTAAATATGGCATAAAGATGCGGTTCATCAAATCCATGAATATTGCTGGAGTATTGGTCAAACCAAACGACATTACTAAGAATTCGTAATGCCCATACTTTGACCTGAATGCTGTCTTGGGAATGTCTTCCTTTCGAACCCTCACCTGATGGTACCCTGAACGAAGATCTATCTTGGAGAAAACTCTAGCTTTGCTCAACTGATCAAATAAGTCGTCGATCCTGGGTAATGGGCACTTGTTCTTCACTGTTGCCGCGTTAAGCTTCCTGTAGTCAATGCACAATCTGGATGACCCATCCTTCTTTCCCACAAGTACCACTGGTGCTGCCCATGGTGATACGCTAGCTTGGATGTGTAACACCCACTTTTCCAAAATAAGGGTAAATTTGAAATTTTCTATTTTAAATCATTAAAATATTTGATTTTAGTCATAATATAATTTTTGGTGATTTTTAGTTATTTTAAAACTATTTAATTGAGTGAAATGTGAATTGGTGTTTTGCTAGTGTAACATTAGTCATACATGACCTAGAAGACTAATCATGACCAATGAGACCTAATCATGTATTTAGGATTTCAAATTTCTACTTTTAAGCCTAGGGGTATTTTAGTCATTTTGACACTTTTGTGAAATTGTGAATTATATTAATTAAATATGTGTTAGTTAAATTGTTGAGTCTTGAACTAGAAGTTAGCCTAATCTAGATTGTTAATCATGACCCTAGAGACTAAGTTAGAGGGTTTCATTAAAGTAATTACATTAGTGAAATATCTAGATATTTGTTGAAAGATATTTTAGACTAAAGGTTTAAGGGGCTACTTTAATTGTGAGCCCTTAGATTAGCTAGAAATTGTTGGAGAAACCTTAGCCCCTCATCCTAAACCCTAACCCTAACTTAATGGCAGCCAACACTCATCCCCACCCCCTATAAATGCATCCCATTAATCATTTGCATCATTTTTAATTCATTTTATTTGCCTCTTTTGTGTTCTTTCCTAAACTTCTCCCCAAATATCCAAAACAACTCCAAATTGAACCAAACTTCTTGTGTTGGGATCCCCTACCATTGAAGGTGCTAAGGGGAGCTAGCTAGCAAGGTTGCATAAGCTTTGGGCATCATCTTTTGAAGAAGAACACCCCCCCTTTCCTTGGTTTTCATTGAGTTTTCACTCAATAGATAAAATGCCTCAAAACTTATTAATATTGTGATTTCTCTTCATGAATGCATGCATATAGGTACCAAGGATCTATAGGCTAAGTTTTGTAGGAATTTGATAGGGTTTGGTGTCCGTATCGGACACGTATCTAGGTTAATACTAAAGTGTTTGGTGTATTGCCACAGTGAACAAAATGTTATTATTTTCAAAAACTATTTGAACAATTTTCTAGCCCTATAGATGCTGATCACAAATCACTAGCACTGAGCACGAATCCGTGCTGTTTTCGTGTCGAAAATCGACACGGACACGCTGCACGACGCTGTCGTGCAGTGTCCTGCTACCCGACCTCTCTTTTTCCCCATACACGACACGTGGACACTTCAAACTTGACATGGGGGAAGGGGCAATGTCTGTCATGCCTCCTCCGAAGTTTCGTGTCAAATCGTGTCGTGTCGAGGGAGCACGGACACGTGCACTGGTTTTACACTGCACAGTACGTGCAGTAGATCGCGTTCTGATACGCGTCTCGTGTCCTTTATACACGACACGTGGACACGTATCAGGGTGTGGAACACGAAGCCTGACCCTAGATGAACCTGTACACGTGATCACGAGTTGCGAGGACACGCGTGTCGTGTCCTACACTCGTGTGCACCTCTGCACGATACTGTGTTTCCTGACATTTGTATTTTAGTTTTGGACACATTCGTGTCCACTTTTGTGGACACGAACTACTTTCTAGACACGAGTACATGTATACCTAGTGTCTGCACACCCTGTTTTAGGGTTACACCTAGTTAATTGATTCAATTTGATGTTTGTATAGGTTTCCTGATACTCCCTGAAACAGTGTTTCTTGTTCCTGAGTTAATCTAATTTTTTCTGAGTTTGTGATTCCTTAAATTGTTGATTTAGATCACCTACATGTTTATTAGACCTCTGCAATGATTGGGTACTGACTAGTGTAGGGTTTTTAGATTCGAGATTGTTTTTAAAATGTTGAATGATATGTATGTTTAACTGTCAACTGTTAATTCAGTTTTAATCTCGATTTTAATTTCCTTTACACAAAACTGAGATTTTGATATGTTAAACTGAGTTGGTTTGAATTGAATGTTAACCTGAGAATTCATTTAGATGACTGAGATTTCCTAATGACTTGAAAACTGAGAATTTGTGGATAACCTGAGAACCTATTTCAATGTTTTGAACTGAGTTTTTGTTATAAGACTTGTGTAATAGGTTTCCTGAGATTTCCTTATGGTTTAGTTATGTTTGAATGTTAAATCATGCTCTAACACGCATTCCCTAATCCCTGTTAGTTAATCATACATGCTAGGATAAGTCTTGATTGATGAGAAATGCAATACTGTTGAGTTGGGTTTGAATGTGGCTGATACTTCAATGTATTTCCAGATTTTCTCGAATTGGTTTAAACTCCTCCTTAAGCAGTGACTAATTTTCCTTTTTCCCATTTCACAGTGATTTGATTTGGTTACCTTCCTTAACTAGTTTGATGCTAATTATTACTTGTTGCCTGTCAATTCCTCCCTGTTTGACTTAATCCTGATCACATGAACACTTAGGACACTATTTTTTCCTGTCACTCACACACCTATCTAGCTCACAGGCCTTCTAACACACATTCATTAGCTCACTCTTTCAGTCACACACAGTCCCTACACATTCTAAACTGTCAATGCCTTTCCTGAGAACATTTGGGGTCCTGAGAACCTAAATGTTAACCTGTTTTTTTTCACATGAATTTCTGAGATTTCCTATGTTTTGAAACTGAGAATTTGGGGTGTTAAAAATGAAATAGGATTGATATCAAAACTGAGACTTAACTGAGTTGGGTTGTTTATATGTTATTTCATTGCTATATACATAAACTACATGTTAGGTTCATGTATGAGAACTTGGATTGTATGTATGAGGAAATCTGAGAATATATAGGTGTTTGTGTGTGTTTTATATATATATATATAAACATATAGGAGGGCAATGGAGTTAAAGGGATTAGGAGCTTTCTGTGTGTGTGTATAAGAGAGAGGGGAGTGTAGTTGTAGGCTGTGCAAACCCAGCCTTGTGTCACCCCATATCAGCCTTGAACCAGCCTCCCATTCCTGTCACTAAACCTGTCCTTCACCACCCCATGTTAGTCCCAAACTTAGCAAATAACAGCCCCTAAACAGTTCCTATATACCAGTCCTAAACCTGTCCTTTAAACTCTCCAAAATCAGTCCTACACACAGCCCATAGATAGCCTTGTTTAGCCCCTCAAACACCCTACAACCTGTCACCAGAAAACTCCATTTCAGCCCATGTGCAGTCCATACTTCAAGCCCAAATTTCAGTCCCTAATTTCCCACTTAACAGCCCATACAATACCAGGTTGGCTGTCCAATATATGCCTAAGTGTGAGTATTATGAGCTATTGTGTATGTTGTGTAAGCCTATGTACACTTAGACACATTTTATTTCACCTTGCCATGACACTATACACATTTCCCCCTCTCTATGCAAATGTATATTGTATGTATCACATATGGTGTTGTAATGTATGTAGGCATCTAATAATGAATGTATAGATGTATAGTAGGAATGCATGAATGAATGAAGATAAAATGCAAGTTGAATGAAAGGTGATGCAATGTTCTATGTTAACAATCCTATACTCACTTCATGTACCCTTACACTATGTCTCTACACATTGCTATGACACTATGTTGACACTATCACTATGACACTAGTTAACATTGATGCATGTCGCACTTGACCTTCTTACATGTTCACTCACACCTTATCTCTCCATATATAGGTTGTGTGTGATTGGCTTGTGCTTGTATTTGATTGCTAGCCTAGGCTTGGTTAGGCCTAGTGAGACTTGTTAGACTTGTTGGGCTAGGACTTGACCTAGTTTGACTAGTGTGGTTGACTAGAGTTGACCAAGTGTCGACTTTAGCCTAGTTTGACCTAGACAGCATGCAGATGCATTGTACATTTCATATATCACCCTCTGTATACATCTTGACTTGTGTTGCTCTAACTAGGAGTCAGGTATCTCATCTCGGACAGTACATTTACTTCAGACATTCAGATACGAGGCGAGTACATTCTCTGATCCTTTCATACTTGTCACGATTTATATTCTCGCTCTAGATTACTTTTACTTGATGCTGTCACGTTATCATCATGGATTAGTACTATACGGATCTCTTCTTGGGATGTTATCCCCCTTAGCGGGAGCATCGGATACTTTATGACATGTGTTTCATGTACATCATGTATTCCTCGCTTCGGCGTTATTCATGTACACTCATGTTCTCTCATGTTCTTACATGTACGTTCATGTACTCTCATGTTCTTCCATGTACGCTCATGTTTCCTCATGTGTTTCCTGTATAACCAAAACATCATGTACGTAACGTAACGGGACTAGATCCTTGTGTATTAATTGTGGGTAGGGGTGAGTATAAATGGTCATGTGATTTACCCATCATGTTCACTCTGTTACTTTTCATGTTTATCATGTACACATCAGCCTTATTGGCTGATGTCCCACATGTTCACTCATGTACATCATGTTCAACCTAAGCCAATTACATGCCATCTTGTACTCTAAATCACTAGTCACTTACAGTTCTTACTTATCATGTATATATTTCCAGTTACCAAATATCTCTCCTGTTTCATGTACATCTTCTTACAGCGTTTCATGTATTTTATTCTATTGCCTGCTTTATATTTCCTGCCTTGATATGAACTGCATGAGATGTACTGTGCTCGCTCCCGTCCTGACTGGACCTGTTGAAAATTTTACAGAGGATGATAAGGAACCCTGCACCCCCTTACTTGGAGCTTGCCTAGATGACACTCGCGACCTGGACCCCTGGCGAGGTTCAGGCAGCTGCTCAGGATGATACCTTGTATAGAGTAGATAGCTTAGACTATTTCCTTTAATGTTTAGCTTATGTCTTTGTTTCAGAGTTGTATGTTGTAGAGATGTTGAGACTTGTATTTAGTTTCTGTTGTACCTCAGTTGAGGATTTCCTTATCTATTTTATCGTACCATTTTCTATCTATAGATTGTGATTGAGTTATACCTCTGTGTTGGCCTCCTTATGGAGAGTATTCATATTATGTTAGTTATGGTTCATGACCTAGAACAGCGTTCTACCGCCGACACTGCGGCGTAGGCTGGACGTACCCACTTCTCGTGCCCTTACTCTAGGGTGCGGGTCGTGACACGTTTTTAGTGGTGGCCCATGCAGGTCGAGTTTATGTAGTGGTATTCGAACTAGAGTATCACTACAGCCTGCAGTAGGAGTAGAATATTTTGGGGTACTCAATCACAGTTAGAATTCCTTGAGAGATTCCTGGGATGTCCCTTGAGAATCTCATTCCGAACTTCTAATTTGAATTCCTTTTCTCTTGTTTGATTTAACCTTACTCCTTTATATTTGAATCTGATTTTGATGGATCGTTGTTGATTTGATTTTTTTTATCGAGATGAATTTTATGATCCGAGTTACGATATCTTCTGATAACATATATTGACGGAAATAACAGGGATGGTAAAACGTCTACTTTATTATGGAACCTAGAGTTTACCGCAGCTATATTAGCCGGCGTGGCAAGAACATAGGGACCTGACTTCGGATGTACATATCTTGATCATGAGATTGGAATTTCTCGCAGCTATACTAGTCGGCATAGCGAGAATTCCAGACGACTTGATCATAGAGATGCATACCCCAGTTATGGACCCTACCGTTCATTGCAGCCTTGCTTACTAGCGTGGCGAGGATTCTGAGTATCAGGATTCTGGACAGACGCATGTGATTATCAGATTATATCTTGAAGGTTTTTAAAGTATCACCTCTTTCATTTCTCTTCTGTAAAAAAAAAATGTGTTTTCCATCATCAAATAACTTAGGAGTAGGGATAACTTTAGTTGACTAGTCTAATTCCTTGTAGAAATTCATTAGTTATAACTCTTTCTTAGTATGATGATTTGATGAGTTGTGATTAGGCCTTTATCTTAGGAATGATAGTATAGCCCTGGCTTTAGAGTAGGGACCCTTGTAGCTGGTTCTCTGTTGTTTATATTTACCAGTTTTTATATAGAATAATAGACTGCATTACAGCCTTGATGATTTGTTGTTTCTATAATTTTTCCAGTTTAGCACCCCAGATTGCTTGTATGTTTTGATATCCAATGACCGTTTGGGTTTAGCATGACTAGTATACCTAGGTGAGACCTTCAACTGCCACCATATGCCATGATCCTGTATGCCATTCTTTTAAATTGTAGGATTTAGGTAAGTTCTGAGACCATGATTGTTGGGGACGAGACTCTAGAAGAAGTACGACCATTTTAATTTCGAGGACGAAATTCTTTTAAGGGGGGTAGACTTGTAACACCCACTTTTCCAAAATAAGGGTAAATTTGAAATTTTGCATTTTAAATCATTAAAATATTTGATTTTAGTCATGATATAATTTTTGGTGATTTTTAGTTATTTTAAAACTATTTAATTGAGTGAAATGTGAATTGGTGTTTTGCTAGTGTAACATTAGTCATACATGACCTAGAAGACTAATCATGACCAATGAGACCTAATCATGTATTTAGGATTTCAAATTTCTACTTTTAAGCCTAGGGGTATTTTAGTCATTTTGACACTTTTGTGAAATTGTGAATTATATTAATTAAATATGTGTTAGTTAAATTGTTGAGTCTTGACCTAGAAGTTAGCCTAATCTAGATTGTTAATCATGACCCTAGAGACTAAGTTAGAGGGTTTCATTAAAGTAATTACATTAGTGAAATATCTAGATATTTGTTGAAAGATATTTTAGACTAAAGGTTTAAGGGGCTACTTTAATTGTGAGCCCTTAGATTAGCTAGAAATTGTTGGAGAAACCTTAGCCCCTCATCCTAAACCCTAACCCTAACTTAATGGCAGCCAACACTCATCCCCACCCCCTATAAATGCATCCCATTAATCATTTGCATCATTTTTAATTCATTTTATTTGCCTCTTTTGTGTTCTTCCCTAAACTTCTCCCCAAATATCCAAAACAACTCCAAATTGAACCAAACTTCTTGCATTGGGATCCCCTACCATTGAAGGTGCTAAGGGGAGCTAGCTAGCAAGGTTGCATAAGCTTTGGGCATCATCTTTTGAAGAAGAACACCCCCCCTTTCCTTGGTTTTCATTGAGTTTTCACTCAATAGGTAAAATGCCTCAAAACCTATTAATATTGTGATTTCTCTTCATGAATGCATGCATATAGGTACCAAGGATCTATAGGCTAAGTTTTGTAGGAATTTGATAGGGTTTGGTGTCCGTATCGGACACGTATCTAGGTTAATACTAAAGTGTTTGGTGTATTGCCACAGTGAACAAAATGTTATTATTTTCAAAAACTATTTGAACAATTTTCTAGCCCTATAGATGCTGATCACAAATCACTAGCACTGAGCACGAATCCGTGCTGTTTTCGTGTCAAAAATCGACACGGACACGCTGCACGACGCTGTCGTGCAGTGTCCTGCTACCCGACCTCTCTTTCTCCCCATACACGACACGTGGACACTTCAAACTTGACATGGGGGAAGGGGCAATGTCTGTCATGCCTCCCCCGAAGTTTCGTGTCGAATCGTGTCGTGTCGAGGGAGCACGGACACGTGCACTGGTTTTACACTGCACAGTGCGTGCAGTAGATCGCGTTCTGATACGCGTCTCGTGTCCTTTATACACGACACGTGGACACGTATCAGGGTGTGGAACACGAAGCCTGACCCTAGATGAACCTGTACACGTGATCACGAGTTGCGAGGACACGCGTGTCGTGTCCTACACTCGTGTGCACCTCTGCACGACACTGTGTTTCCTGACATTTGTATTTTAGTTTTGGACACATTCGTGTCCACTTTTGTGGACACGAACTACTTCCTAGACATGAGTACATATATACCTAGTGTCTGCACACCCTGTTTTAGGGTTACACCTAGTTAATTGATTCAATTTGATGTTTGTATAGGTTTCCTGATACTCCCTGAAACAGTGTTTCTTGTTCCTGAGTTAATCCAATTTTTTTTGAGTTTGTGATTCCTTAAATTGTTGATTTAGATCACCTACATGTTTATTAGACCTCTGCAATGATTGGGTACTGACTAGTGTAGGGTTTTTAGATTCGAGATTGTTTTTGAAATGTTGAATGATATGTATGTTTAACTGTCAACTGTTAATTCAGTTTTAATCTCGATTTTAATTTCCTTTACACAAAACTGAGATTTTGATATGTTAAACTGAGTTGGTTTGAATTGAATGTTAACCTGAGAATTCATTTAGATGACTGAGATTTCCTAATGACTTGAAAACTGAGAATTTGTGGATAACCTGAGAACCTATTTCAATGTTTTGAACTGAGTTTTTGTTATAAGACTTGTGTAATAGGTTTCCTGAGATTTCCTTATGGTTTAGTTATGTTTGAATGTTAAATCATGCTCTAACACGCATTCCCTAATCCCTGTTAGTTAATCATACATGCTAGGATAAGTCTTGATTGATGAGAAATGCAATACTGTTGAGTTGGGTTTGAATGTGGCTGATACTTCAATGTATTTCCAGATTTTCTCGAATTGGTTTAAACTCCTCCTTAAGCAGTGACTGATTTTCCTTTTTCCCATTTCACAGTGATTTGGTTACCTTCCTTAACTAGTTTGATGCTAATTATTACTTGTTGCCTGTCAATTCCTCCATGTTTGACTTAATCCTGATCACATGAACACTTAGGACACTGTTTTTTCCTGTCACTCACACACCTATCTAGCTCACAGGCCTTCTAACACACATTCATTAGCTCACTCTTTCAGTCACACACAGTCCCTACACATTCTAAACTGTCAATGCCTTTCCTGAGAACATTTGGGGTCCTGAGAACCTAAATGTTAACCTGTTTTTTTTCACATGAATTTCTGAGATTTCCTATGTTTTGAAACTGAGAATTTGGGGTGTTAAAAATAAAATAGGATTGATATCAAAACTGAGACTTAACTGAGTTGGATTGTTTATATGTTATTTCATTGCTATATACATAAACTACATGTTAGGTTCATGTATGAGAACTTGGATTGTATGTATGAGGAAATCTGAGAATATATAGGTGTTTGTGTGTGTTTTATATATATATATAAACGTATAGGAGGGCAATGGAGTTAAAGGGATTAGGAGCTTTCTGTGTGTGTGTATAAGAGAGAGGGGAGTGTAGTTGTAGGCTGTGCAAACCCAGCCTTGTGTCACCCCATATCAGCCTTGAACCAGCCTCCCATTCCTGTCACTAAACCTGTCCTTCACCACCCCATGTTAGTCCCAAACTTAGCAAATAACAGCCCCTAAACAGTTCCTATATACCAGTCCTAAACCTGTCCTTTAAACTCTCCAAAATCAGTCCTACACACAGCCCATAGACAGCCTTGTTTAGCCCCTCAAACACCCTACAACCTGTCACCAGAAAACTCCATTTCAGCCCATGTGCAGTCCATACTTCAAGCCCAAATTTCAGTCCCTAATTTCCCCCTTAACAGCCCATACAATACCAGGTTGGCTGTCCAATATATGCCTAAGTGTGAGTATTATGAGCTATTGTGTATGTTGTGTAAGCCTATGTACACTTAGACACATTTCATTTCACCTTGCCATGACACTATACACATTTCCCCCTCTCTATGCAAATGTATATTGTATGTATCACATATGGTGTTGTAATGTATGTAGGCATCTAATAATGAATGTATAGATGTATAGTAGGAATGCATGAATGAATGAAGGTAAAATGCAAGTTGAATGAAAGGTGATGCAATGTTCTATGTTAACAATCCTATACTCACTTCATGTACCCTTACACTATGTCTCTACACATTGCTATGACACTATGTTGACACTATCACTATGACACTAGTTAACATTGATGCATGTCGCACTTGACCTTCTTACATGTTCACTCACACCTTATCTCTCCATATATAGGTTGTGTGTGATTGGCTTGTGCTTGTATTTGATTGCTAGCCTAGGCTTGGTTAGGCCTAGTGAGACTTGTTAGACTTGTTGGGCTAGGACTTGACCTAGTTTGACTAGTGTGGTTGACTAGAGTTGACCAAGTGTCGACTTTAGCCTAGTTTGACCTAGACAGCATGCAGATGCATTGTACATTTCATATATCACCCTCTATATACATCTTGACTTGTGTTGCTCTAACTAGGAGTCAGGTATCTCATCTCGGACAGTACATTTACTTCAGACATTCAGATACGAGACGAGTACATTCTCTGATCCTTTCATACTTGTCACGATTTATATTCTCGCTCTAGATTACTTTTACTTGATGCTGTCACGTTATCATCACGGATTAGTACTATACGGATCTCTTCTTGGGATGTTATCCCCCTTAGCGGGAGCATCGGATACTTTATGACATGTGTTTCATGTACATCATGTATTCCTCGCTTCGGCGTTATTCATGTACACTCATGTTCTCTCATGTTCTTACATGTACGTTCATGTACTCTCATGTTCTTCCATGTACGCTCATGTTTCCTCATGTGTTTCCTGTATAACCAAAACATCATGTACGTAACGTAACGGGACTAGATCCTTGTGTATTAATTGTGGGTAGGGGTGAGTATAAATGGTCATGTGATTTACCCATCATGTTCACTCTGTTACTTTTCATGTTTATTATGTACACATCAGCCTTATTGGCTGATGTCCCACATGTTCACTCATGTACATCATGTTCAACCTAAGCCAATTACATGCCATCTTGTACTCTAAATCACTAGTCACTTACAGTTCTTACTTATCATGTATATATTTCCAGTTACCAAATATCTCTCCTGTTTCATGTACATCTTCTTACAGCGTTTCATGTATTTTATTCTATTGCCTGCTTTATATTTCCTGCCTTCATATGAACTGCATGAGATGTACTGTACTCGCTCCCGTCCTGACTGGACCTGTTGAAAATTTTACAGAGGATGATGAGGAACCCTGCACCCCCTTACTTGGAGCTTGCCTAGATGACACTCGCGACCTGGACCCCTGGCGAGGTTCAGGCAGCTGCTCAGGATGATACCTTGTATAGAGTAGATAGCTTAGACTATTTCCTTTAATGTTTAGCTTATGTCTTTGTTTCAGAGTTGTATGTTGTAGAGATGTTGAGACTTGCATTTAGTTTCTGTTGTACCTCAGTTGAGGATTTCCTTATCTATTTTATCGTACCATTTTCTATCTATAGATTGTGATTGAGTTATACCTCTGTGTTGGCCTCCTTATGGAGAGTATTCATATTATGTTAGTTATGGTTCATGACCTAGAACAGCGTTCTACCGCCGACACTGCGGCGTAGGCTGGACGTACCCACTTCTCGTGCCCTTACTCTAGGGTGCGGGTCGTGACAGGATGAACTTCTTCTCCTTCAATTCCTCTATGTGCTCATATACCTTGGCCTGCTCTGAATCCGCCATTCTGTAAACTCGATCTGATATCGGTTTAGTTCCTGGTGCCAATTCTATACTGAACTCAATATCTCTAACTGGTGGTAGACCTGGAAGTTCTTCGGGAAATACTTCTAGAAACTCTTCAACTACCTTCGGAATCTGAACTTTCTCCATTGCCGTCACTACTCCCTGCTCTTGCTGAGTTGCCTCTGATCTGACTAAGGTGAACCTCTTCATGCCTGGAATATCAAAAGATACACTCCCTCTACGACAATCTATTGTCGCATGACTGTCTTTCAGCCAGTCCATGCCTAAGATAACGTCGAAATTTCTAACAGGAAATTCTATCAACCAGGCAGGTAATAAATGCCCGCAAACTACAATGCTACACACTAAAATAACTCTACTAACTCCTACGAGCCCATTACCAGTGAGTATATTCAACCTCCCTGGTAATGCCTCGAACTCCATTTCTAGTCGTGTCGCAAATTGTGCAGATATAAATGAATGGGATGCTCCCGAATCAAATAATGCTACTGCAGGATATGAGGCGACGAGAATGTTACCTGCCACAACATCTCCCGATGCCAATGCCTCTTCCAAGGACAGAGTGAATGCCTGCCCTCGACCTCCTTGCTGATTCCCATGCTGCGGCCTAGCCTGATGTTGCTGCTGGCCCCTACCTTGATGATGCTGGGGTGGTCTATGCTGGTGTTGCTGCATCGGCGGTCCCTGCTGCCGAAACATCTGAGCCTGCGGTACTAACGGACGCTGTGCCAACGGTCTTACTGCCGATGCTGGTCCTCGATACTGGCCTACCCCTGGTGCTGGCAGAGCAGAAAACTGCTGCCCTGGCCCTCCTGACCTCGAATTTATGGGACATGTGGTAACCCGATGGTCTGGATTTCCACATATCAGACACAGTCTATTCAATGTCCGACACACATCTCTAGTGTGTCCCATCTTTCCACAATAGGTGCAGCCCACCGGGGGTTGTTGGTTCTTCCTCTGTTGCTGTTGCTGCTGCTGCCTGGGTGGTGCTGGTCCTCGTATCGCCACATCGTGGATACGAATGCCAGTGGATGGTGCTGTTGCTCGGGGCGCTGCTCCCCTCCTCCTTCAATCTGACTGTGGGACCTCTTCTGACCCCCAGTCCTTGTCGCAAGCCTCTGAATGGTGAGCTCGTGCCTTCGAGTCGCCGTCAATATCTCATCAAAAGTCTGGTAGTTGTGCCCCTCTATCAATTGCAAAAGCTCGAGATGAAACCCTTGCTGAAACCTCATGGCCCTATGGCGCTCTGTTGCTACCATTTCTGGGGTGAATCTACTCAATCTGCAGAACTCCGCTGCATAAGCATCTACAGTCTTGCCGGCTTGCCTGAGGTTGATAAACTTCTGTTGTAGCTCAAACTACGCCACAACTCCATAGTACTTGGTCTTGAATCTTGCAGTAAAATCGTCCCAAGCCACAGGACGTCTGATGCCCACTTCCTCTGATTCTCACCAATCACGTGCGAGATCCTGAAGTAACAACTTTACTAGATCTACACGTTCTTCTGCCGGTACCTTAGCCGCTGTCAGAATAGCCTCCATATCCTTAAGCCATGCATCTGCTGAAATGGCATCCTCCGTGCCCTCAAAACGGCGGGGGTTGTACTTGCAAAACCTGGCTGATGCTCCTGAATCAGTCCTCACTCCTCTTTCCAAAGCCGTCTGCAATCCTTGGTTAAGCAACACATTCTGCTCTTGTAGCTGAGTGTGCATGCGCTGCTGGGCCAACATCTGATGTTGCTGAGCAGCCATCATTCCTCTCATGATCTCCAGAAGGGCCGGTGTGTCCACTTCCACAGGGGTAGGTGGAACTATGGGTGGGTTTGGAACTTCCGGATACTGCGGTCCAACTGCTGGTTCTACTATCACTTCTTCCTGGATAGTCTCCTGAGGTGAGACTGGCCCTTGATGCTGACCAACCTGGTCATGTTGCCCTTGTTGTTGCTGTCCAGCTCTGACCGATGCGGATGAAGTGCCCCTAAGAAAAGGGATAAGAGAACAATCAAACGATCGGACATGAAGGATCAATGAAGTCAAGGGATACCGAAATGTCAAGCAAGAATTGAGAATAACGAATCAGGAGATCAAGGGGAAACATGTGTGATTGAGACATCCTATAAATCAAAATACCCTACAAGTCTGAAATCAGACCTGCATGGGCCACCACTAAAACCTTGTCACGCCCCAGAACCAGAATACTGGAGAGCGGGGGAATGACTTAGCCAGCTATGTATTACGGGTAGATGAATACCGTATAATACGATCAGTGTAGTCTAACCAGACGAGGGGGTGCATACTACATAAAAGTCTTACTATGGTCATTTTACATCTATTGTCTCAATCATTCAAACAAGGAAACAGTAATAGAGAACATGTAAGATGAAGCAGTAAGGCATCCCAAACGCTCAGTCAAAATGTTCTTGAGATCTGGCTTTACAAAACATAGCCAGATGGTATAGTAATGTATACACAATTGTTATCAGCTGCAGTCTGACTTAATTACAATTGTGTAATAGTAAGTACAAGACAATCCGACCAATATGTCGGTGCCAAACGGCTAAGTATAAAGGTAAATAACAAAATAAGCGGTGAAGTAAGGAACCCACTCGAGTCCTCCTGCAATCATTCCTCTAGTATTGACCATCCTGGAGGTAGAAGTAAGCTGAGTCCTCGGGGACCGGCTCTAAATCTGGCCATGCAAAACCAGAGATGTTAGACCTCTAATAGCAAGTACCACAAGGAAGGACGATATGAAGGACATAAACCAGTAAGTAAAAGAGTAAAATAATAGATCTCTGCTTGCTACTAGGATTTACATCACATCACGACACTTCGAACCAACCTCCCAACCAAACAAGGACAGAAGTTGGCCCGTCAAGTCTTGACATTCTGATTATCCCAGTTAGGTAACAGAGTAGTACAGTACACAAACAAATCATCTTGAACGGCCAATCAAATTCTATGGCTTGCTATTGTGAGTCCCAAGTTATCCTGGAATAATGCAATAAAGATTCCTCAGTTCTTACTATGTGCGAGCAAGGCTGGTCTATCCAGTCAATCCTGTGCGCCATGCATGAATTAGACGAGTCCTAGCAGGACGCCCGTCAATATATAACATACAATAATAATAAAAGCAGATACCGTTCCCTGCCCGTGTGGCAGATTTACAGTATCTGTGGGAACCAGCCGGCCCGTCGGGTACTACTCGTTCCAAGGGGGCTGCCATATAAGAACTCGGGAATCCATTCTCTCCATGCAATCATTATTTTATTTAACTTAATAGTCTCTACGTTGAGTGAAGTTCCATGCCGTAGATCATGGTCATTCAATGAGTACTTTCGTACGGGGTACGATATGCACAACTCTACAACGATACCCGTGCGGCTACGTTGTAGGTCTTACATAGCGTAATGCAACAATCAAACTAACCACGAAATAATCATGCCTTGACCATAAAGTACACATACTTCTTTTGTAGAAAATAAATAAATAAATAAATAAATAAATAGATTGAAGCCTGCATGTGCATGTATATCAATATTCGGGATCAGCCAGTCGATCACAATAGTTCATAACATGAACGTGTCTCATTCATTTATTTTAATAAGACGACTAGCCAGTCTCTTAGTTCCAACTAGGAACGCATGATCAATTAGTCAAATAACCATCGTCATTAATGGTGACAAGGCATGAAAGTTATTTATCATCAAATAGGGTCGAGTCTATAACTCTCGAGGTCAAGTTCCAGTCTCACTGGATATCCATATACCAATCCAGACACTTGGCACTAATACACAACCATAGGTATTAAAATATTAACATGCTAAGATTTTTGGGTTCATGCAAAAAGGCGTAAGGATATAATAGGGAATTATCATGCCAATATTAAATGAATAAAATGTAGAACAAATAAAACTCCCAAGTCAGGAAGTCATGCTAACCAGTCTAAGCTAAGTCCAAAAGTCATGCAAGAATCGTATGCGTAAAAAGTACGCCAAGTCCGGCATGAAGGAGTGAGTGTAAAAGGAGTACACTCAGGTAAACGTGAGCGTGAAAAGTGAAGCGTGACAAGTGATTCACACACGCACGCTCAGCATGAGGGTGAAAAGTCACGCACGCCAAAAGTCACGCACGCGAGCTCAGGGACATGAGCGTAATAAGTCACGCACGTAAGCACAGCGTGAGAGTGGCTAAAATACACGCAAATACGCACCGTGTGAACGTAACTCAAAAGTTACGCAGACACGCACAGAGTGAGCGTAACTCAAAAGTCACGCAGACAAGCACAGAGTGAGCGTAACTCAAAAGTCACGCAGACAAGCACAGAGTGAGCGTAACTCAAAAGTCACGCAGACACGCACAGACATGAGCGTAACTCAAAAGTCACGCAGACACGCACAGACACGAGCGTGACTAAAAATATATGCACGCTCATGAGAACGTTAGCATGACTAAAATACACGCACGCTTATGAGAACGTTAGCGTGACTAAAATACACGCACGCTCATGAGAACGTTAGCGTGACTAAAATACACGCAAACACGTAAAGACGTGTGCGTGACTGGGCTGATGTCTCACGCGAGCACGTAAGAACGTGTGCGTACGACATCTCCCGAACTCGCCCTATGGAGCCTTTGTTCCAGCGCCAGAGAAATACACGCAAAGTTGGTGGACTAAGAACCCATGAACAGCCGAATACAAAACTTAGATCTAGGAGAAACAAGCGAACGAAATCCAAAATACTAAAAACTAAACTCTCTTAGGATCACAAGGAGAAGCCAAATGAACCATAAAAACATGGTTCTCAAGTAGAAGCAAGTTTGCACTTGCCTTCTCCTGCTGCTGGTAGGTGGTGGAGAGTAATGAGAGGAAGAAGAAGAAGTAATGGTGAGAATGAAGTAATGAGGAGAGAGAAAGAGATGGAAGCTTTAAATAGGAAGGGTGGTGGTAGGTGGGAGTTAGTGGGCCGGGTTGCACAGATCCATCCAAGCCGAAACCCAATAAGACTAAAGCAACAAATAAAATACAGGTAATAAAATTACAGAAATATAATTAACATGAAAATTTAAAGAGCAGATAATTAATTAACATGAAACTAAAAGAATTTAAATACAGAATAATACATGATAAATACTAAATAAATACACATGAGTTGTATATATATAAAAATATGCATTCCGGGAACGGGGAGTGACAATGGGTGCTCGGTTGTGCCAGTTGCGCCAGCTTGCACTGGTTGTGCAGTGTGCGCAGTACGCGCAGTGTGTGCAGTTCGTATAATATGCGCTGAAGGTGCACGTACAGCTCGTTCAAATGGTGCAACTCACACAGTTTGTGGCTTTCCACGTTCTGACTGATTCGTAACTGATCCTGGATTTGTGGATCTGACATTATATTATGGCACATATAGAGCCTCTCTTCTCTTTGGACATACTTCCAAGACTTCAAAAATTCACGAAGAGAGAAGAGAGAGCTGCTGCGCACCGTATCCTTCCTCGTGCAATCGAAGTCCGTCACCGTTCTGAGCAGTCTGTCTTAGAGCAATTTTCTAGAGCATTTCAGAGTTCATTCGAACTTACTGGTTCTTGGAAGCTGACCGTGTGGGCGGATCTAGCTTTGAGCACTGGGGTTTTTGACACCCCAGCAGGCCACCACTTTCCATCAATCGCCTGTCACCTTCACTGCTGCCTTTAGCATTTCGATTAGTACCTTCTTTTTAGAAGTACTGCTATCGTTTGCTACGTATACAAAATCTTCTTAGATTTTCGTAATCCAGAATCCTTCTAGGATCTCTGGTTGTGCACCTTCCTAAAAGTGTTGCATTGGAACGTTATTCTTACAACTGTTTCATTCGGTTTTCCATTGAAAATACTGTGCCCCGATTCTAACATTAATTAATCAACAGGATCCAAACTTGACCTAACATAAACTTGTTGACTTAACCAAAAATTGCATCGACTATGCATATATAGCCGATCAGACTGAACCTATATACCCAACACAAATCATATGACATGTTTATTTAACCCAACTTGAGGTTGAAAATTTTACCTTTATCATCCTGAAAAATAGAATAGCAAAATAATAAAGGATTAGAGTTACCGATCTACGAGAAAGTCATGCATGAAGCATTGTCCTAAAATATTATTCGAGATAAAACTCTGCACAAAATAATAAAGGGTTAGAGTTACCGATCTTCGAGAAAGTCCTACTAGAGGTAAAATTCCTTTGCTACCATCTTCCCGTTGTTGCACAAAACTCTGGAACCGAACTTAGCTTTGCTCAGAGAGGAATGTAATAAACAATGAAAGGAGGAAGGAAATAATTTGTTGTAGGAAACAAACAAGAAAGGTTTTTGAAGAGAGAGAGTATAGGACTTATTTTATGTAATTCTCACTCCCACACACACCCGAATGACATCTATATATACACTCCAACCAATGGGTAAGGTTAATATACATTGAATTGGGTTTAAGAGGGCTAATAAAACTGGCCATATTTTGCTGAGAACGAGGTGTGATCTGAACCGGAGTTGGCCCATAAGGTACGATATTGAATTAAGCCCATATGACTTAAAAAGAATTTTCATGTAAGGTCCGAACCAATCCCAATTATCTATACCACATGATCCTACCTCCTAACCGATGTGGGACTAATTACCAACTCCATTGTCACCCCCATTTGAGCGCTCAATTGAAAATGAGATACAATCTAACAATCTCTACCTTAGCTCATTTTTGCTGGCGAGCAACCTAGCACACCCGGCTACCTTTTGTTCCTTCCCGCTAGCCGAGCACCCTAGCTCGTTTTCGCTAACTGAACAACCCTAGCACCCTCCGGCTACCTTTGCTCGTTCCCGCCAGCCGAGCACCTAGGAGATCCATCATATTGTCATCTCAATTCGTTCGACACCTGACACGTTCATCCACACCATAATTATGTGTCAACCACAACGTTTTGCTCCACCTTGGGCTCATCAAACCCACCTTTGAAGCCAATTTGTGTAGTTGATGCTCATTCTCCACCTTGAGAAGAGTCTGGATAATCCTATTATATGCATGAATGTTCAGTACCATTTGTCTCGAATCAATTAGAGCCACCCAAACTGTCCCCGTAACTATGGGCTCTGATACCATTTGCTGGGAACGCGGTGTGATCTGAACCGGAGTTGGCCTATGAGGTGCGATATTGAATTGGGTCCATATGCCTTAAAAAAATTCTCATGTAAGGCCTAAATCAATTCTAATTATCTACACCACATGATTCCGCCTCTCAACCGATGTGGGACTAAATTACCAACTCCATTGTCACCCTCATTTGAGCGCTCAACCAAAAACGAGATACATGTCACGTCTCGATTCTGTAGAATCGATAGTCGTACTCAAGGCGTGATGCCGTACGAACCTAATTTGCGATCGCATAAGGCATAGTCATAAGGTAATCCGAAACACAGCATCTAAAAGAGTGAGCGTAGACAAATTGAATAGCACATTGAGACAGAAAAACTTTTTATTTTATTGATAATAGACATCATTTACAAACTCCATAACAATCGTGCCGCGTGGGCTTTACAACATGACTCGATTACAAAAGGAGTGCCGATGAGATAGCCGTTCCATATATACATCCCTAGTTTATAACAAAAGTTTTCTAGCCACCTGGAATGGGGGGATGCCGAGACATGTTTCTTGGACTTGTAGAGAGTCTTCAAAGTTCAACAACGACGTCTTCGACGAGCGGTCGAAGTTTCAAAAGCACAAAACGTCACCTATCTAGCTGGCACATTCCTCCTGGTTCCTGTCACCTACAAAGAGCGAGGGTCAGTATGATCACATGTACTGGCAAGTGGCTAATTAAACCCAAGCTCTGTATTTGGTTCAAGCAATTTTATAAAATATGTTAGCTAGCTATTTTGTGATATTTCTAACCATTCTGATCGATTTGCATGTTAACATATTTGAGGCAAGCAATTATCCAACTTTATCCTGTGTCACCAGCATTGACTCAAGACGTAAAAGGGTGTAAAGGTCACTGGCAATGTCAAGCCATCATGGAGTATAGCTGGGTTAGACGACGATCCTTTCGCGGTGGGTAGCGAGCCCTATACGAAAGTTTTCGAATCATCCATGCCGATTCAAGGCTGGCACTTGCTACAACTTGTTCCTCCCGGGCCGAATCGGTTCTTTGGCCTAGGCAACCGTTCGAAGAAACTACACCTTATGCATAAGTTGGTCCAATGATCGTTTTGCAAATTCATAAAATATTCTATATTTTTACTAGAATCTCTAACTTTCTCTTTTCGTGTGAAACTTACCATTTTTTTTAAACTTAGTCATTTATGCACGTTAGCCGTATCATTGCGATAAATAGTAATCGATTCATTATTTTGTTTGTATAGGCTAAGTAAATAAGGCATGAGAAAGTAGGCATCAATTTTCCCGCTCCAGTACTGGAATACTGAGGGTAACTAGGCCAGCTACACCATATGAGGTATACAAACGTCATACGGCGATCGTGGCTGTCAAGAGACAAGGGGGTGCATACTACAATCAACTCTCATGTGGTCTCACAGAGCATCTATGTCTCAATCAGTCAAAATAAAAATAGTAAATAATGATCATATAAGACAAAGCAGTAAGGCATCCCTAACGCTTCATCAAAATAAATCATGAGCCTAGCTATACAAAATAATAAGCTAGTGTTGAGACTCATAGGTACATAACCATAGTCAGCTGTAGTCTGATTTAATTACAATTATGTAAAGAAAACTAATATCCAGAACAGTCGGCTAAACAGGTATCGGTGGCTACATGCCAAGTACAAAATAGAAGATATTAGAGCGTTGAGGAAGAAACTCACTCATGGTCCCTGGCGCCCATGCTCCTGGTGTGCGCCATTGTTCGAATAGAAGGCTGGATCCTCAGGCACTGCTACGAGATCTAGCCGAACAAAACCAGCGGGGTCAGGCCCCGAATAGCAAGTACCACAAGGGAGCACAAAAGAGTGAGATAAAATCCAAGCATAATAATAAATCATAATAACAATATAATAACCCAGCCCAACAACCAAATAAGGACATGGGTTGGACCACGCACCATGACAGTCCATGTCCCTCAGCTACTAATGGAAGGTACAAGGAATAGTCAAGTCATTTTTCAAGCACCATTCATTCCTGCGGCTTTCTATATTTGACGGAGTTATCCCCGCAATGCTAATTACAGGAATCCTCAGATCGTGTCGTTCTAGTAGAACTAGCCAATCCATTATATACACGCATGTACGAAATGCACCGGTCCCTCAAAAGGCCACCGTGCTAAAACAAGCAATAATGGTTCCAGCCCTCCTATAGGGAGAGCTAGCTCGGCATTCATAAATCAGATATTGCACTCCACTAGTACGGATGACTATACAGTATTCGAGGTGACCAACCCGACACGTTAGGACAGGGCCTAGGGTGGTTGGTAACGTACGATCTCGAGATTCTGTTCCCTTCTAATGATTTTACCGATTTAAGTTGCTTGGATTAACTCTAGGTTAATCTCGAGATTCACATGTCGTTGTCACTTGCTCATCCTCCTAAATGTCGTACCATAGTACGTGTACCCTAAGTATGAATCCACATCGGCTTAAGGAGTCCCAAATATAGATCCATACTTAGTGTAATACATCAAACAATTAATATACCACGTCAACATTACTGACCATTTACCATGACTGTGCTGGAAGGTACACATGTATTGACATATAACACGAATGATCACTTAGCACGCAGAGTCACACCTCAATGCACTCATTAAATAGCAACGCAGTGCATGCTAATATTGTATCTCAGTACATGCATAGGACCAGCACACACATAGATAGTTAGGTCAAGAATGAAGGTCGAGCTACAAGATGGAAGAGATACTAGATGGCACTGCACACTTAGGGTATGAAGGGCATACAAGTCATGAAGTGGCACAAACGGCGCATGAGCAAAATACGCATGGCACAAGCTACAAGGTCAAAGGTGCAAGGTGCACATGGTACGAGGTGCAAGGTACAAAAGGTGCACAAGGGACAAGGTGCAAATGGTACAAGGTGCAAATGATGCAAGGTGCAAGGTGCATGGACCAAAAGGTGCACGAGGTGCACAGTGTGTGGACCAAAAGGTGCACGAGATACAAGGTGCACGGACCAAAAGGTACGCGAGATGCAATATACGCAGATCAAAATGTGCGTGAGGTACAAGGTGCGCGGACTAAAAGGTACGAGAGGTGCAAGGTGTGCGGACCAAAAGGTGTACGAGATGCAAGGAGCATGGACCAAAATATGCACCATGTGTAAGGTGTGTGAGGTATCATGTGCGAGGTGCAAGGTGCACGAGGTGTCGCCCCTACCAACAAACTTTTGGCCATGGAGTTTTAGAAACTTCCAATGTCCATAACTTGGGCTACAGGACTCAAAATTGGGCAAAATAAAGGTCTAAACTGAATGAAATTAAATTCTCTACAACATGGAACAAGCAGTTTTTGTAAATAAGCAAGTTTGATAAATCAAAACCACAAAAAACCATAAAACCCTAATTTTGAAAACTTAGATCTACTCAAAGATAGCCATTAAAATAAAAAACACCAAGTACTAAACATGTAGAGAATGAAGAGATCTATAATCTAGACTAATAATATGAAAGGAACAATCTAGAAAATAAAAATGCAAGAATCTCTCCATTTGGGCAACGTGTACTTGCCTAAAAAGTTGGTTTGAGGAAAATAAATAAAAGAGTGAATGAGGAGAGAGAGTGTGGAAGAGATTATATATAGGGGTAGGGTTGACTCAAGGAAACCCTAATCATAAGCATGCTCTTAACCATATGACTAATAACATGTTAAATGCTACATGACACAACTAATTAAATTAATTTAATAAAAATCCTAGCCACAACATGGTCCAAAAATCTTATCATTGAAGTAGTGAGCCACATCTACAACAAGACAAGGATAAGGGGTGGCACACTAATCAGCGATGAGATACTATTCCATGCCATGACCAGTTATAAATACATGATACATGTAATCAAGATACAGTTGCCAGATACTATATACAAAAAAAGAAAAAAATTTACGTATTTCGAGAACGAGGAGTGACATCTCTACCCTCCTTCAAAAAATTTTGTCCTTGAAATTTCGAGAAGGCTAGTCGAACGTGCTCTCAGATCAAGAAATACACTTAGGACGTATAGCAAGCACAATTATCAAACAACACATGGCACATGAACAGATTACGAAAGAAAGAACAATTAAGTAAAAGCACAAATAATAATCATACCCTAGAAGGTAGGTGATCAGAGATATATGAATAAAATATGCCTCCCAAGTCAGTTGAGTAGGAATTCGTCCTCACAGTCCTACGCTAACTCCTAAAGTGGATAAGTGTCAATGCTTGAGATAAGTCAATACCAATGACTTAATCAAGAATGAGACTCTGTCCAGGACGTACTTTCGTAGTCAGGACACATGATGAATATCACGTATCACATGATACGAGAGCAGATGAGTGAGACTAGAAAGTCTCCTCACTCTTCGAATATAGAACTCAAGAAATTATAATGGATAATACTCAAAACTTACCCACAATCTGACCGCCTTCGGCCAAACTCTGCTCTAATACTCCAAATTCTATCAGTCTTTGCCCCAACTGGACTCCCTGCTGCCGCCTTCCCAAGCCCTGCTGCTGCTGCCTCTGCTGCCCTACCTGATGCTGTACTTGTTGGTACATTTGAGCCTGTGTCGGTAATGGGCACTGGGATAATGGCCTTACTGTCGACATTGGTCTTCTATAAGGTATTGCCACATGTCACGACCCGTAGTCACTTTCCGGATACGAGACGTGTCCAAGCCAGCCTACGCCGCAGAGTCGGCGGTAAAATGCTGTCACGGCCAAGATGCTGAAAATCATAAAATATAATATTTGCTGCTCATTCACATTATTAAATCAAATCTACAACTATTACAAGATTTACAACTTCACATTTGCTAAAAGATACAATATCTCACATAATAGAAAAGACAGTTAATACAACTATCTAGGTTGACCTCAGCATACCCATGCCTTCCCAGGGCTAAGAGTGATCGCGGATAAACCTGAAAATATTGGTTTCCAGTCAGGAATGGGACAAGTACAATCTCACAATAGAATCAATAAATGACGAAATCCTAAATCTGTAATAATGCTGAGATACATGATAAAGGATAAACATGAAATCATGGTAGGAATCATGCGAGTAAAAGCAGAAAGACATGATACACAAGACAAGCAATGACAAGAAAAATGTAATATAACAAGACTATATCTAACAAGTGATTTGAAATACACTTTCGACATGTAAACAGCTAAGGGGGTAAATTTGGCACCCTGTTCGTGTCGTGTGCAGCTGCTATCAGGCAAAAATAGACATTTTAGGGATATTTCTGGATATGTTTACATGTCTACTAATGACTTCCCTACCCGGCTAGTACCCATGGATTCAGACAGGTCACGTACACGAAAATATATTGGTCACGAACAACATACAAGAATCCATTGTTGACCCAAACCGGATCACAGTCAACCTAATCTTGAAAATTAACAAAATAATATTTGTCATAGTCCAATTTGACACATCGAGCTCTAACACAATCTACTCAGCTCATTGGCCCAAGATCTCAGCTGCTTAAGTTTTACTATGTTTGTGTAAACTGGAGTCTGTATTTTCTATTATTCTTGAGTATAGGATGATGTAAGCTGGGTCATACTGAGCATTTTGGGCCAGCCTTAGATTCATAGGATTACTTAACCCAATTCCCAAACAACCTATTTCACCCAAAGCCCATTCTGTCCATAGAAGACAGAGTTCGGGCCGAACTCGGTCCCCTAAAAATCAGGATGCTAATTTTTAGGTCTTGATCACTGTTAGTTGTCCGACGACCAAAAATTTGAATTATCCATATCGAATTCTGGCCAAATTTTGCCTACCCCAAACCCTATAAATAGGCCTTAGTTTCTCTCATTTGAAACCATCAACTCTTCTCTTCTTCTTCTCTCATATAGCCTATATATTCAAGAGCCTTACCTTCCCATCTACTTAGCATTCAAACTTCCCAACCATCCAAGTTGCTCGGTACGATCCAGCTAGAAGTTTGAAGTACAAAGAAGTTGTAAATCACTTGAAAAAGTCCAAGTTTCGCCAAACTGATCATTGAAAGAAGTTTGGCGTGCTCTTCTGTGTAAAGGAACGTGGTTGTAACCCTATTTCACAAATAGTGGATTTCAATCCTGAGCTAGAGTTCTCAGGCCTGGACTAGTCCTCCACGAGGGAAACTAGGTTAAAAATTTTACTGTGTTTGTGCTTGCTCTCTACTCTTTATTCCCGTACTTATTTTACTCTGATTATTTAGTTGATGAAGAGAGTTGAATTTTTAATTGATCATTTTTTATATTAACTCTATTCACCCCCCCTCTAGAGTTGCCAACTTGTTCTTCAATTGGTATCAGAGCTCTGTTCTCTTTACAAGGACTAATATCCTAGAGCTGATCCATGGCAACCACACAATCCATGATTTCCAATCACGGTGAAGGGCAGTCCACTCATAGGCCTCCCCTATTTGATGGAACTAACTACACCTATTGGAAAACAAGGATGAACTTTTATCTCAAGTCGCTAGACTTCGACCTGTGGACCATTGTCACTGATGGTTACAAAAAGCCTGCCAGAATAGTTGTCGATGGTGATCTCGTTAAGAAACCTCACGACAAATATTCTGACGAGGAAAAAAAAGGCGAGTCTAGACGCGAGAGCTATTAATGCTTTATTCTGTGCTATAGACAGGAATGAGTTTAACAGGGTCTCAACATGCACCACCTCTCAAGAAGTATGGAGACTTCTAGAAGTGATGCATGAAGGAACCACTCAAGTGAAGGAATCAAAAATAAGTCGTCTCACTCAAGAGTATGAAGCTTTCAAGATGAAGCCAAATGAGACGATCACTCAAATGATTACAAGATTCCTCGACATCATCAACCCCTTGTCTTCTCTCGGCAAACAGTATATAAATCACGAGAAGATTCGCAAGATACTTAGGGGACTTCCAAAGATTTGGAACCCTAAGGTGACGGCCATCATAGAAGGAAATGATCTCATGACTATGTCCATGGAAACTTTGATGGAAAAGCTAATGACTCATGAGCTTGACCTCAAAGACTTCGATGAGCCTGCTCCTAAGGCAAAGGAGATTGCCCTTAAAGCTCACCGATGAAGGGCTAATTCTGAAGAGACGGACGACGACAACTCGGAAGGTGAAGATCAAGCTCTCCTCGTCCGCAACTTCAAGAAATTTCTTCGCTTCAACCGAAGAAAGAAGGAACCTCAAGAAGATGACGAAGAAGAGCCATCATGTTACGGTTGCAAGAAGACGGGATATGTCCGAAAAGATTGTCCATTCACAAAGAATAGCAACCGATATGAGAAACCATACAAGAAGCCTTCCTCAAAGAAATATGCCAACACAAGCATTTGGCACGAAAGCGAAGCTAGTGACTCCGAGGAAGAAAAAGAACCTCCTCAAGATACAGCTAATGTTTGCCTAATGGCAACTTCCGACAAGGTAACTAGCGAAACCCTCGATGATTTCACTTTTGATGAACTTGGCGATGCATTCAACGATTTACTCAATGACCACAAGAAAGTCATTGGTAAATATAAACATGCCAAGAAAAAGATCAAAAGTTATGAAATCGAGATTCAGAATCTGTCTTCTTTGCTTAATAATGTACGAGACACTTCACCCACAGATGTCACTAATGAGGTATTTAAGCTTAAACTAAGCTTACATGATGCCGAAGCACGCATAGAAAAGCAAATACATGAGATCACAGCTCTCAACACTGAGCTTACTGAAGAAAAGAATAGACACAAGATCTCTATCACTAAAATCTATGGTTTAAATGCTAAAGTTAATTAATTACAAACTGCCTCTAAGAAACTAGAGATTAAATTGGGAAAACAGGTTGCTCAACCTCAAACCCAATCACATGAGACACACACGAGACACAAGACTACTCATAATAGTCAAACACGTCATCCTCATGCAGCACGCAACCATGCTTACATATACACACACTTTCATGCAACTCACAAACCACGTAGACATTATTCTCATAACTATCATTCTACTACTTCACAAAATCACCATGCTACATATAGACACAACCATCATCATGTAGCACATAAACACAACTACCATCATGCTACACCTAGATATAACCACCACCATACTGTATATAGAAATAACCATCATCCTGCTGCCATGTATAATAAATATCATGCTACTCCACATCACTCTCATCATGCTCCATATAGACATCACCATTATGCTCCTAACATAAATAGAAATACTGTTTGTACCTACTGTGGACTACATGGACACATTTTACTATAATGTAGAGTTAGGAGATTAGTAGATAGAAACATATATGCATGGTTGCCAAAAACTAACTTTTCAGGACCCTCAAGAACATGGGTACCAAAGGTCACATCTACTCTTGATGTAGGTGGGCCTTCCCTCAACTAAAAGCAAGTGGATTCTCGATAGTGGATGCTCGTGCCATATGACAGGAGACGCAAATCTTTTCGCATCACTATCGATGAAGAGGAAAGGGTACGTATCCTTCGACAACAACCTAAAAGGGTATATTATAGGTAATGGTACTATTGGTCATCCTTCTTCTCCTGTAATAAAGGATGTCTGCCTAGTGACCGAGTTAAAGCATAACTTGCTCAGCATAAGTCACCTTGCTAATCATGGATATGATATTAACTTTGGACAAAATAAATACTTTATTTATGATAGGTCAACAGGAGACATCGCTTTTGAAGGAATAAGAGAGGATAATATTTATATTTTCTATCTATCTAGAGACACTAAAAGTGCAGGAAGATGTCTCTATGCTCACAAAGATGAAAGATTACTGTGGCACCAGTGTCTTGGTCATACCAATATGGATACTATATCCAGGCTATCGACTAAGAAGCTAGTTAGAGGCTTGCCCGACATCACATTCAAAAAGGACACGGTATGTGCCGAATGTGAATTGAATAAGGCAACCAAGTCCTCTTTTCATTCCATAAACTTTGTAAGTACTACTAGACCCTTGCAATTACTTCATATGGATTTATTTTGCCCTAGTAGAGTAGCCAGTCTTGGTGGAAAACTCTACGCTTTTGTTATAGTTGATGACTTTTCTAGATTTACTTGGGTTTTCTTTCTTACAAATAAAAGTGATACCATTTCAGTTTTCAAAATATTTACTAAAAAGGTTCAAAACGAAAAAGGCTACATGATTACTCGTATCCGAAGTGATCATGGATGCAAATTCAAAAATAATGATTTTGAAAAGTTTTTTGATTTAAATGATTTTAATTATGAGTTTTTTTGTACAAGAACTCCTCAACAAAATGGTGTTGTGGAGAGAAAGAATAGGACACTTGGGGATATGGCTAGAGTCATGTTAAATAAATTCTCTCTTCTGAAATATTTTTGGGCTGAAGCTGTCAGTACAGCATGCCATATTTTAAATAGGGTGCTCATTCGTCCTATTACGAAGAAAATACCCTATGAGCTTTGGTTTGGAAGAACTCCAAACGTTTCATATTTTTGAGTTTTTGGTTGTCGATGTTTTATCCTTAACACCAAAGACAACTTAGGCAAATTTGATGCCAAAGCTGATGATGGTATATTCCTTGGCTATGCGGCCAAGAGTAAGGGATATAGAGTATTCAACAAATGCTCATTAATTGTAGAAGAGTCTACAAATGTGACTTTCGATGAGGATAACAGTACAGCAGCCACTCTTGATGATGATGTTGAACCATCAACTTCTACTTCAATGAACACCACCACCGAAACCAATTCTCTGGAGAGCTTGCCAAAGAAATTTTCTTTTAAGCCGTCACATCCAGAAAATTTGGTTATAGGTGAGGTTTCACGCGGAGTAAGTACTAGATCATCATTAAGAGACTCCATTGCTAGTACTGCCTTCATTTCACAAATTGAGCCGAAAAACATTTTAGAAGCTTTTAATGATGAATTTTGGATTTCTGCCATGCAAGAAGAACTCAACCAATTCGAGAGGAGCCAAGTTTGGGAATTTGTTCCTAGGCCGGTAAATTACTCGATTATTGGTATTAAATGAGTTTTTCGAAACAAAGTAAATGAAGATGGTTCTGTTACACGCAACAAAGCTCATCTAGTAGCTCAAGGATACAACCAAGAGAAAGGTATCGACTACGATGAGACGTATGCTCCTGTTGCGATTGGAATCCATTCGGATGCTTTACGCTTTTGCTAATTTTCAAATTTTCAAATTATTTCAAATGGATGTTAAAAGTGCTTTCTTGAATGGATTTATTAAGGAGGAAGTTTATGTAAAAAAACCCCCTAGTTTTGAAAATCACAAATTTCCCCACCATGTTTTGAAACTCAAGAAAGCGCTATATGGCCTGAAACAAGCCCCTAGAGCTTGGTATGAACGGCTAAGCAATTTCTTGCTTGAAAAAGGTTTTTCTAAAGGGAAAGTTGATACTACACTATTTATAAAATCTTTCAAAGACACCATTCTTTTAGTGCAAATTTATGTTGATGATATTATATTTGGATCTACTGATGAAACTCTCTGTAAAGATTTTGCTAAGTGTATGCAGACCGAGTTTGAAATGAGCATGATGGGAGAGCTCAATTACTTCCTTGGACTGCAAGTAAAACAAACATCAAATGAAACTTTCATCTGTCAGTCAAAGTACACAAAGGACATGCTGAAGAAATTTGACCTTGACAACGTCAAACCAATCGGCACTCCAATGGCTACTACAACCAAACAAGAACCAGATAAAAGCGGTAAACCGGTTGATCAACGTAAGTATCGAGGTATGATAGGCAGTCTACTTTATTTAACTGCTAGTCGCCCTGATATTATGTTTAGCGTTTGCCTGTGTACGAGATATCAAGCAAATCCTAAGGAATCACACAGTCCGCCGTTAAGCGTATCTTTCGATACCTTAAGGGTACGGTTACAGTAGGCCTATGGTATCCCAAATCAACATTATTTGACCTCATTGGGTACTCTGATGCTGATTTCGCTGGATGTAAGGTCGACCGTAAAAGTACAAGCGGTACGTGTTATTTGTTAGGAAAGGCTCTAGTCTCTTGGTTTAGCAAGAAGCAGAATTCTGTCATACTATCCACAACAGAAGCTGAATATATCGCAGCTGGGCGTTGTTGTGCACAAATTCTGTGGATGAAGCAAACCCTTGAAGACTATAACTTATCTTTTATGCACATTCCTATTTTTTGTGACAACACTAGTGCTATAAATCTTACTAAGAATCCCATCTGTCACTCACGCACGAAACACATTGAAATTCAACACCACTTCTTGCGTGATCACCAACAACAAGGCACTATTAATTTAGAATTTATTGATATTGTTCATCAGTTAGCCGACTTTTTTACAAAACTATTATCCGAGGAGTGATTCAATTTTCTCTGTCGAGAATTAGAAATTTTAGATGAAACGGTTATACATTGACTGGACCTGCATAATTATCGATTATGTCATGATTCTCTATGCTGACTTTGCTATGGATACAAGCCGAAAGGGTCCTTCTGACAACAAGGCGTAAAAGCCTAAGCGATACGGTGCACTAGTCTTCGGACTACCGCTAGCTAGGATCCGGCCCCTGCAGCTACCCCATAGCAGTCTCATCATTTTGATTTATGTCATAACTCCTTAGTTATTATATGGTTCAATTTTATTTATAGTCTGTTTCATTTTGAATTTTTTTTTTCAATTTTACCTTCACTTCACCTCTTTGACAATCTCATTTATATTCATTTCAAAAATTTTTCTGCCTGCTTGAAGTTCTGGCCCAAGAGACCAGAACTCGGGCCGAACTCTGTCCCGACCAGAGTTCGGGCCGAGTTCGGTGTCCTTATTCCAGAACCACAAACACCTCTCAGCCGTCCATCTATTTTTCATCCAATGGTCCATGGCTCACCCGACCAGCCAACCATAGAACCATATATTCGAAAATTTCTCTCTCTCTCTCCTTTATTGCCTTCTTCCTCTATCTTCACTCATATTTTCTTCAAAACCCTAACCCTAGAAAGCTCAAAACCTTGGGAAAATCATCTCCAAACTCAAGAAACTCATTTTTGGAGTTGTTCTTCTCCATCTTAGTTCTCTATTCTAAGGTATATATTTCTTTCTCCTTTTATTTCAATTTCTCTTTTCATGGCTTCTAGGTTGCTTGGTAGGGGTAAAAGACCAAGGAAGAGTATTGGTGAATCATCTTCTACTCCTTACCCAAACCCTCAACCTAATCCTCCACCACAACCTATTCCTCATCCTCCACCAAACTTGGTGCACCCTCTTCTTAATCCACCACCACCTATTAATGCCGACACATACGATGATCGCCTCTTTGTGTCCTTAAATGCGTCCAACGCATGGTTCGCCGATTTTCGTCATCGTTGTGTCTTTGCGGGACACCCCATTAAATTTACGGTGTTTTTTGATTTTCTTCCAAATTTTTGTGATCTATGTCTTGATGAGCTTGTTGCTACCCGTGAACCGATATATGTGAATGCCATACAAATGTTCTATTGCAACATGACGTATGACCGCACATGTATCTATTCACGTGTCGCCGGTGTCGACATCTCGTTTGATAATTTTGAGTTAGCCGACCTACTTGGTTTGTCCAACCCAAACACTTGGAAACGGCTTGATGATGCTCGGGACTTTGTTTTTCCCGGAGAAACCAAGTTGGCGAGTTTCAAGGGGGATCTTTGTTCTCCAAATCCTTCTCCTCGTAAACTCATGGCTGAACATCTCAACAATCATTTCTATGAACTTCATCGGATTATCTTTTCTTCGATTTTGCCAAAGGCCGGATCCACCGATGAAGTTACTTACTTTGAGATCACTGCACTCTTCTTCCTTCACTTTTGCGTCCCCTTCAACTTCCCTCGCACGATGATGGATTGGATGATTTGTGCTCGGCCTAAACCAAAATCCTTGGTTTATTCTATGCATCTTTGTAACGCCCCAGTCCCAAAATACATAGGACCAAGTACGTAGACATGCCAGCTGTATACATACGAAATACATGGACCTCATATGTATACATAAGCTGTAAATGTAGTAATCCAAGACAACTAAATCTCATCCACAAAGATAAATAATGATATAAAGCAACTTTGAGTTTGTCATGTACACAATAGTTGGGCGGAGACAAAGTCCACTACCAACCAAATAAAATATGGAAAAATATATAAGAAAAGAATTTAGCAAGCGAAGCATGTGACGAATCCAAGAGTAATCATCATGACAGAATAGAGCGCAAGTCATGGCCTTAGCTAGAGCACCTGCAAGAAATCACAAAAACACACACCTGGGGAAAAACCAGTCCCTCAGAGGGACGTAACAAGACACATAATATCATGTCATAACTGAATAGTAAGAGCTCAATAGAAATATACATGCGTAAAGGGTCCTAACCATTCTATGTGATATACGCCTTGAGAAGACAACGTTCTACGCAGGAGCTTATAGTGTTCAATATAGATGGAGAGAGAGTAATAGTAGGTAGCGCTCATAAGAGGCACTATCAACTTTGGGCAGAAAGTAGTTCTCATATGAGAACTATCGGCCCCGGGGCAGTAAGTAGCGCTCATCCGAGACACTATCGGCCCAAATCTATATGTGTACTGAACAGGTAGCCCCTACGCTAATAACTATCTTCCCCCCTCCCTATGATACTCTATATGTGTCGACTCTATGACACTGTTTAATCCTTAATAACTGCCAAAGTCTTCTACACAATCTATTAGCAGTTATATCTTAACGCATGCGCACGGGGGATCAGCCTATACGCAAGTGACCTCTATATGATACTGACAACTCTCACACACAACTCGTGTATAATCGTGCCAAGTCAATGAGACACACTAAATTTGACGGTAGTCCCTTAACTCTAAGCCAATTTTATAAAATATTATAATTTGCATCTACATATAATTTAGAAAGAAATAACTGAAAATTAAATACGACATGCATGATATTGAGCAGAAATTTAAACAGTAAAGGCAAGGTGTCTTGCCTGGTAGGACGCCTGGGTGCTGTGATAATCAGGGTGGCACGAACGATGACTTCGGTGTTACAACGACTCACATGTCCTTCGACGAGGGCGTGGGCTGTTCTATCGTGTCCAGGACGGTCAGATTTAGTTAGGGTTGATATGAAGATGTACAAAATTGGTGGAAGAATAGGAAAAAGGGAATTAATCATGGACAGGATTTTAATCAATAGGAAAAATAATAATATATGTATATACTATTTTTAGGAATAATTATAATTCTTGAAAACAATACTTACTAGAAAAATAGATTTTGATAAATCTTGAAATTATATTTTATTAGTCAAAATATGTTTTTAAGTAAATACTTAAAATCATAATCATTTTAGGTGTAAACTTCTAAGTTTTGTAAAATAATATTTTAGGTCAAATCTATATTTGCAAAAATATTTTTAAATAAATACAAAATAATTCTAGAAAATTATTTACGGCTAAAACCAAAATTTGAAATTACATGGATAACTTTAACCCCCCCATACTACATATTTAGTTTAAAAATAAAATAAAAATATTCTCAACATAATAATAAAATCACCATAATAAGTTTAAAATCCTAAACTAACTTCTGTAATAATAATAATAATAATAATAATAATAATAATAATATCATGAAGATAATAATAATAATAATAATAATAATAATAATAATAATAATAATAATAAAACTATTAATAAGAAATAACTTCTTCATACCTTCTGTTTTCCCCCACATCAACCCAGAGAGAGAGAGAAATAGGAACGGAGAGGAAGAAATGGGAGAGGAGGGATCACCTGAGGGGAACACCGGCGCGGGCGCTCCGGCGGAGCTCGGAGGGCGCGGAGGCGGAGATGCGGAGGTTAGGGTTTCCGCGGCGGTTCGGAAGGCGGAGGTGGCGCCGGTGGTTTGAGGTGACGGGGCGGAGGTGGCGGAGTCGGGAGAAGAGGAGCGGCGCCCGGGGTTCTGTACGCCGGCGATGAGAAAGCTGCGGCGGTTGCTGGCATCTAGGGAGGCGACAGGGGCGGTCCACCGGTAGCAGCGGCGCCCGGCGTGGCTCGCCAAGGAGGAGACGGCGATGGGAGCGACTCCGGGCGGAGCTAGGGATGCGATGGAGGAAGAAAGTCGGAGAGGAGCGGAAGAGCGACGGACGGCTCGGCCATGGCGAAGGAGTGGGGCGGCGTTCGCGGATCCGGCCGGCGGGGCCAAGTGAGTTACTGTGTGTTTTTCTTCTTTTTTTTCGGTTTCGGCTGGTGGCTGGGTATGGTGGTGGTGTCGATTTGGGGGAGGTGTCGCTGGGACGGTCTACGATGACGGGGGTCGGTGACGAAACAGAGTCTTAGTGTTGGCCGATGGCGAATGGGGGTACAGGCGGTTGGTCGGGAAGGAGGAGTTTGGTCGGTGAGTCTCGCCGGTGATGGCGACGTTACCGGGACGAAGATCGGGTCTGGTGGATGGTGGGAAGTCGGTCACGGGAGGGTGTGACGGTTTGCCAAGATCATGGTGTCGAGGGGTTGGTTGATGGCGGGTGGTGGAAGATGGTGGTAGTTGCGGTGGGGGTGTTAGTGCTGGTTTGTAGGGGTGATGGTGGACACGCAGCAGAGGATTCTGGTGGTGGTATCGAGGATCGGCGAGGGTCAGTTCCGGCGAAGGAGTGGTGCCGTGAACCTGTGAGGGAGGTGGCGGAACGATGGTGGGGCGATGGCAATGGGACGGGGCTGCACTGGAGAGAAAAGTCGGGAAGTCAAAATTGTAGGTTTCATTGTGTCGGAGGTGTGTCCGACACGAAAATAATATATTTGTATAATATGGAATAAGAATTTTGGACAGGGAACACGGACACGATGCACGTGTTGGGTTGGAATTTATTTGTGGAGTAATTATGGAGGAGTACCTGCCTATATATAGGACGTGGGAATTCCCATTTGGATAAGGACTAGTATAGTTTAAAACCCCGTTAGATAATTATCTACTTTATTCAAATCCAAATCCAAATCCAAATCCAAATATAAATACAAATCCTATTTAAATTATATCCCTTTAGTTTAAAATCAAATTAAATAAATCAAATTTCAATTATATGTATTAATTTAACTATTTAAATATAACCATAAAATCAAATCGAGATTTAGTTTGCCTCAATATTTCAAAATATGTTTTCCAAAATACTAATAATAATAATTCCGAAAATAGCATTTTTATTTAAAAATAAACTAATAAATATTTATGAAATATGCACAAATAATATTTACATAAATATATCTTTCTAGTATACAAAAAAATTATTATTTATTATTACTAGATGAAGGGCCTTTAAAAATGAAAGAACAAACTTAGCAATTCTTGTATGATAGCGAAGTATTTATTATATAAATTATTTTGAACTATAAAAATAAAATAAAATATTTTTCTAAAATATGTACGCTCGCACATATTCGTACTCGACGAGCAAATTCGAAAAATCAAATTTTCGTGTGCGACGTATAATACGACATCCGCGACGTACAATACAAATTTTTAAATCCGTACAAATTTAATAAAAAAATATAGTAGAAATTTAGGGGTTTTACAATCTTTCTTTGATATTTCGTGCCTTCGATGTTCCTCTGGATCAATATCAGTCGTTGCCCCCTCCTACCTTTCTGACTAAGGCTAGGAGAACTGTTGCTGCCATCGCCTCTTTTGAGTCTGATGATGCTGAGGAGTCTGACTCTCTAGAACCCTTTGCTGCTCCTGATTCTCCTGCTCCCGAGTCCACTGCTACGCTGGACTCTCTTCAGACCATGCTTCGCGATCGCTTCCGTTTGGAAGACGAGCGCTGGGCCGAGATGGATGATCGCTGGACGCAGATGGGCTACCGCACTAATCTACAGATGAGTGCGCTCAGCAACTCCATCCACGATATTCAGTATTCAATGGCCTCCCATCCGATGATGCCGATTCCGATGATGCGTGATCCGTCTCACGACGGTTATCGCATTGACGATTCATGGGTCTGTCGCTATCTTGATCCTACATCTGCTTTTGTGGATCCCCGCCGTACCGGTTCTGATGGTGCGAGGCCTTCTCAGGCTCCTTGATGGATATGGCTATTGTACTGCTACTAATGATTAGGACTTGTTTATTTTTTTGGCATTTATATTTCTTACTTTACGTATGTCTTTATGTTTTTAAACTCTATGCATGTTTCATCTTAGTTGGTACTACTACTTGCATGTTTTGTGTGGTTGGACAATTATATTTCTATTTTTCTGTCTCTATTTTTGCTGATTGTCAAAAGGAGGAGAATCCTTGATATTTGTATTCATTCTTTGCACATTGCTATATGTCTTAGCACTATAAATTGTGTATCCTTGGATATGTATATTTGGATGAGTATTTACAGGACATATCAGATTACAGGGGAGTACGATTGTTCAAGTACGGGGGAGCCAAAATGTGTCCAGGTATGAATATTGGACATACAAATATCATGTTTTGTCAATTATCAAAATGGGGGAGATTGTTGACCCAAACCGGATCACAGTCAACCTAATCTTGTAAATTAATAAAATAATATTTGTCATAGTCCAATTTGACACATCGAGCTCTAACACAATCTACTCAGCTCATTGGCCCAAGATCTCAGCTGCTTGAGTTTTACTATGTTTGTGTAAACTGGAGTCTGTATTGTCTATTATTCTTGAGTATAGGATGATGTAAGCTGGGTCATACTGAGCATTTTGGGCTAGCCTTAGATTCATAGGATTACTTAACCCAATTTCCAAATAACCCATTTCATCCAAAGCCCATTCTGTCCATAGAAGATAGAGTTTGGGCCGAACTCTATCCCACACAGAGTTCGGGTCGAACTCGGTCGCCTAAAAATTAGGATACTAATTTTTAGGTCTTGATCACTGCTAGTTGTCCAACGGCCAAAAATTTGAATTATCCATACCGAATTCTGGCCGAATTCAGCCTACCCCGAACCCTATAAATAGGCCTTGGATTCTCTCATTTGAAACCATCAACTCTTATCTTCTTCTTCTCTTATATAGACTATATATTCAAGAGCCTTACCTTTCCATCTACTTAGCATTCAAACTTCCCAACCGTCTAAGTTGCTCGATACGATCCAGCTAGAAGTTTGAAGTGCAAAGAAGTTGTAAATCACTTGGAAAAGTCCATGTTTCGCCAAAGCGATCATTGAAAGAAGTTTGGCGTGCTCTTCTGTGTAAAGGCACGTGGTTGTAACCCTATTTCACAAATAGCGGATTTCAATCCTGAGCTAGAGTTCTCAGGCCTGGACTAGTCCTCCACGAGGAAAACCAAGTTAAAAATTTTGCTGTGTTTGTGCTTGCTCTCTACTCTTTATTTTTGCACTTATTTTACTCTGATTATTTAGTTGGTGAAGAGAGTTGAATTTTTAATTGATCATTTTTGATATTAACTCTATTCACCCTCCCTCTAGAGTTGCCAACTTGTTCTTCATCCATAACTACTATCTCGTGTGACAAGCGTGTCAAGAATCAATATGATATCAATATAAAACAATATAAAATACAAGAAGTACAGAGATATTCAAATACAAAAACTATCAGAGATGTACTCGTCTGAGGTCCTGTGCTGGTGAAATCGATAATACTAAATCACTCAAAGAGCCACAATCAGCCAACACATAGAAGTCTCCTGATGCTGAAATGAACATTACCAACATTTTTAGAATAGTGAAATTAGCTGGGATTGCCTGTCCTTAAGTCCAATTCTGGATACAGGGGCAAAACGATAATTTCAGGTCAAAACGGTATTCGCCGTTGGACCGCTTTGCACCGAAAATCGTGCCAGAGTCAATAGTCTCTAAAATCATCAAACTATATGTCTACCGATTTGTTTTGATGATATAAATCCAACCGTATATCCAAAGTTGGATTCCGGCAAACCGTACACAAAATCGCCCGTTGAATCGGATCGTAGGGCCCACAAAACGGTGATCCGATCAACTGTCTCAGAATTGGACCAAACTTGGCATACAGGACCAGAAAAATAATATGGTCCTGTTGGCATAAGTTTCGTCTCGATCTGACGAACGTGCACAAAGTAATTGGAAAAATTGCATAGAGGTCGATACGGTGAATTTCGACGGATACGCATCAAATTCGTCGCGCACACACTACCAATTTGAATTCTGTCAAGCCCCCACGTCCACGAAGCCATTACGCACCTTTGATGCTTTCATTTTACGACCATGTTGCCTGGTTTGGCGGGACGTACGTCGTATCCGTAGAAATTTCTAAAGTTCTACTGTTTTAAAACTATTTTTTCTTCTTAATTTTTGTAAATCGAATAACTTTGCATCTACTTGATTAAATCATGTTCTATAAAATCTATTTTAATCTCATATATGTCTTCTATAACTGCCTCCAGATAGATTTCTACAATTCCTTTTGTTTGGTCCAAGAACTGTTTTCCAAATTAGGGTGGTTGCCTAATGTTTTGTTCTATTTTCAAGTAACTTTCGCTCGATTTTAGGTCGATTTCTTGGGTCGATTGTGCAACCCGCATGTAGTCCTGATTACTGGTTCTCCTAGGGGTCACACAGGGTTTCCAGAATAAGTTATGAAATTGAAAATGGTCTAACATTAAAGTAGACTTTTGGTTCGAAAGTGGGGGTACCTGCTGCGTTTGTTGCTGTTGTTCTTGTGGCTACTGCTGCTGTGCGCTCTCTGTGTTGTGCCTCCGGCGCATCGTGGCCGGCTATTGGCTGCATGAGGTGGCACCAGGGGGTCGCCAGGGTGGTGCGACGTTAGTGTTAGGGAGTTTCTCTCGATCTCTCTCAATCCGTATATAAGTACTGTTGTAGTCGAAAACGAGTCGGGGGGTTTTCCGCTCGGCTGGGTTGGAGTATGCCTTGGCTCGGGTTGGGCAGGCCTGGCTTGGGCCCGCTGCTGCTTCTGCTTTCTATTTCTTTTCTATTTGCATGTATATATATATATATATATATATATATATATATATATATATATATATTTTATATATATATATATATATATATATATATATATATATGAATATCCAGGTACATATATACATATGTATATATTTACACACATATACATATATATTATACATTTATATATACATACAAATACACATACACATACACATACACATACACACGTATATCGTATATATTTATATACACATACGCACGTATATCGTATATATTTATATATACATACACATACACATGTATATCATATATATTTATACATACATACACACACACACACACACACACACATATATATATAAATATATATATATATATATATATATATATATATATATATATATATATATATATATATATATATACACGTATATCATATATATTTATATACACACACATATAAATATATAAACCATATTTAGAGAATAATCTAAACAAATGATTAACTTATATTTTTTATTGAATCATAAATACTAAAATTTGTAAATAACAAACTCTGGGTGTACACACAAAACACTGTGTCCGTCCATTAAGAATATATTTACACTCAAATATATATAGCCAAATTATCCCCAAAAGTCGACTAAGATATTTTTAAGGAAATCATTTGACATACTTCAAAGTCAAATATTATTTAAAATATTAAGGATATATATAATATATGTATAACCAACTTTTATAAAATTGCTACTATGTCACTAAAACAAATACCCCTTAAAATATATCCACACGGACGTCTTTTATCACACTACATCACTACATGGGCTTGGGCTTGGTACGGGTCCAGTCTAGGCTGGTTAGGTACAACCGGTCTCCTAAACGTCAAATAATATTAGTAATGAATAATTAAACTATTTATAATGGTCAAGTCGCAACTTGGCCTAATTTTTCTAGTTAGGGCATCACTATGGCTCGGCCTTCCCTACCAGGACTAATACACTAGTCAAAGCACGCCACTGCATTATCCGTGCCATGATTTTTAGTCACCTTGTACTCCAATTTTTAACCATAACTAAAATCATCTACCGTAATAATTAACTAATTAATTATTTATAAAAATCTAAAAATCACCATTCAAATAAAATAAATAATAATAAAATATTTTAAAATTTTCAGGAAGGGAGCTACAAATCTATCCACCTTAAAAATAATTTCATCCTCGAAATTCTAATCCATAACTATTCCTAAAATTCAAAAAGAAAGCCTACCCTAACCTTAATCTCTTTAAATTTTAATTTCTCGAAATAGTTTATATCCTCCTCTTAGCCATTTTGTAACTATATAACTTCTAGGACTTCTACCCAACTTCGGTCACACTACTCCTCAAAACTAAATTCTTATAATCTTCTAACTAGTTGCTAACAATTCTACCAACAGATATCTACTGCATATGGTATCTATAATCCTCTCCTATCTATCAAGCAATCCAAGATTTAAGAAGCAACAAATTTACACAAGTACCTAAGAAATATTGATAAATTCTAATAAGCATGACCATTCGTTGCTCTGAAATAGGAAGGACAGGAAGATAAGGAAGAGTAATTGTCATGCCCCGCTCCCGTAGGAGCGATCGTCCTCGCTAAGGTGTGATGCCGTACGAGCCTAGATTGCGCTCGTGCAAGGCAGTTCCATAATAGTCGATTACAGCGGCTGCGACAGGGTCGTCGCACAGAAGTCCTAAGCAGAAATATTGAAACATGCAGCAGAAATTTAAAGGCAAAACATAAGTTACTCAAAAGTACTCTTTATTGATATTGAACAATCAGATTACAATGGGCATAAGGCCATGATTACAAGTCTCTCGTGCTCACTTTTCTCTTATTTTACAAGACACTCTGCTCTCTCTCATCTCTCGATACAATGCTTGAGCTAGCGGAAGCTTCGGAAGGCAATGTCCATACATTATGTCCCGTATAAGTCTGAATCAACGCGGCCGCACGCTTCGAATCGCCAAGGAACTCCGTACCTCGACGCATCGAAGCGAGCTCCGTGCCATGAGCTTCTACCTGTGCCTGTACATAGAAACTGTGTGGGTGTCAGCACTCAACTGTACTGGTGGAGTGAGCTCCTCGCCCACCCATACAAAATTGACACGTTCATTTACTTTGTGCAGTTTAAAACCCTTTCGATTGTCTTTCTAGTCTTGCCTTAGGATCAGTTTTAAGACTACGATGCCTGACCAACCGATGTGCAACGACATGGTCGTGCTGTAATGCCAACGTGTATTTTGATTGAGGCAGTGCCTCATCGCTTATGTACTTGACTAAACTTTAACTCGGGATGGCAGGGTCGTACCATACTCTATTCGTGACTTACATATTCGAGACAGTGCCTCGCTGAGGAGCAGCTTATGCAAACTCGGTCGTGCTAAGACCTTTGCTTAAACTCAAGAGCTTCTAGACCAATTCTCGTGCCAGCAACGTCAAAAAGACAACTTGTGCAGGTCGTGCCTCTCGACTTTGCTTAGACTTGTTCGTGCTTCAAGATTGAGGCCGAGCCTTGCAACTTATCAAGACATCCACGCTACCGCCTTACGGCCTTCCTGACTTAACACATAAACCAACTTAGACAAGACTTGTGAAATATAGTATCGATTTCATGATATCCCGACGCTTAGTATCGTACCAAGAACGGTGCCTATGCTGCAGTCCAATCTTAGGTCCAGACATTGTGTTACCGACTGGACGTGCATTCAAGTTCTAGACTCAATCCAAAGGCATACACGCCGTTTGCCGCTATTTGGCCGATCCATCTACATGAGTGGTCACTAGCAATGTCAAGCTATCTTGGACACGGCTCGAGATATCGGCTTGTCCCTTCGCGGGTAGCTAGCCCCGGAAGCGCCAAGTATCTCCCATGCGGTTATCCAGCATCCTACCTTGAGCCGCCTCGCTCCTCCCGGGCCGACATGATCCGGGCGCCCCGGCGATCACTCGAGAAGACTTCACCTTGTTGACAAGTTGTACAATGACCATGCAGACTCAACTCGATCTATCAAGTTCTTTCTTATTCATGACCATGCTTTTCCTCTTTCTATCGAGACTCCCAAGTAGCGGGACCGATCTCGTGTGTGAGACTTATCGAGACTCCCAAGTCGCGGGACCGATCTCGTGTGCAAGACTTATCGAGACTCCCAAGTAGAGGGACCAATCTCGTGTGCGAGACTTATCGAGACTCCCAATTAGCGGGACCAATCTCGTGCAAGACTTATCGAGACTCCCAAGTAGCGGGACCGATCTCGTGTGCGAGACTTATCGAGACTTCCAAGTAGCGGGACCGATCTCGTGCGAGACTTATCGAGACTCCCAAGTAGCGGGACCGATCACGTGTGCAAGGCTTAGCTAGACTCCAAAGTAGCGGGACCGATCTCATACGAGACTTATCGAGACTCTCAAGTAGTGGGACCGATCTCATGCGAGACTTATCGAGACTCCCAAGTAGCGGGATCGATCTCGTGTGCGAGGATTAGCGAGACTCCCAAGTAGCGGGACCGATCTCATGTGCAAGACTTATCAAGGCATAGCGATACTCCCAAGTAGCGGAACCGATCTCGCGTGAACGAGACTTATTAAGACTTAGCGAGACTCCCAAGTAGCGGGACCGATCTCGCGTGAACGAGGCTTATCGAGACTCCCAAGTAGCGGCACCGATCTCGGCGACAACCAGTCACGTGGACTTCTTTTGTCCGTGGCATACTCTTTACTAAATCCACCGTGGCTCATGCCTTAGCCAAGCCTGGTTCTCCAGGCGACGCTATCGCTCAAGTCATATACTTTATACGACGAGCCTTGTTTTCGAGGGACTACGTGACTTGACAACCGCAGATAAGACGGGACAGTGCTAGAAATAGCTTAGATCGACTGGCATAACTTTGCCTAACTTATTTACACAACAACTTGTCGAACAAAGGCTATGCCGAGCTTCGCATCGAGGGAACGTGCCGTGCACGCGTTCGACTTGAACAACCAAGTTCTCGGGTGCCTAGACTTAAGCCAAAAGCCATACAAGACGACTTAACCCATGGGACGTATAAAGGCTATGCCACCTTGGACGACGGGACCATGCATGCTTTGTCAAGCATTCACGCGGGCGACGCCTATGACTTAGGCTAATTCGAGTATCGTGGCAACATAGCAACTTAGGCCAACTTTCTTCTCTCAAGCCACGGGACGAAAGATCGAGTGTCATTTTAAAAGCATGCTGAGCCGACTTCGAAGCAGACCGTGGGACTATTTTTCCATGTTCTAAGACATTCTGACCCGTCAGGATTATTCCTTTAGCTATGTGGATGCATCTCTTTTATTATCAAGCCTAACTTGTGTAAGTTGAAAATGTGTTAGTTATTAAGTGAAGGCTAAGATGAGGCGAGTTCATTGAAACTACCCCACCTGAGCGAGGAGTCGCTTCGACCGAGCGAGCCTTCGAGCAGTCGTTGCAAGGCTAAGTCCCAATGCCGTTGGCATTTTGATTCCACCGATTGACTTTGCGGGACGGGGCACTACAGTAATCAAGAGCAAATATAAAATTTCAAGAGCGATAGAGAGTTTCCAATAATACAGATAGAAAGAGTTTATGAACCATTGACTTATTTGCTAGATTGGGCTACTCTAGTCCAGTCACTTGCTAAATCGAAGGACTCTTCGTTTCTTAGAGGGTCTTACAATCCGTGTAATACAAAAGGTCTGTTCTCGAAACTAATCTAAACAGGGTTCCAAAATAAAATGAAATTTGAGAAATAAAGATTGTGATCTTTTTCGTGGTTATTTAAACACACGAACAAGGGATATAGATGCAATACAAGATCGTATCGTGACTTCCAGGTAGATGGAATAAGGGTTACGAATGAATTCACATTCTAAGAGGTGAAGACTACATAATAGGTATGGAGACCTGTTTTAAATAGTTTGATTTTATAGTCTAAATATAGTGGTATGTATGGATGGGTTCAACTGGATCTTAATGGGTTCCCTAATTGGACATCACTCGTTGGTTGAATGAACCATGGGATTTCAATCTATATGGACTGGACAAGATCCCAATGATAAAACTGCTTTACTAGTTAGGGTAACCTAGAATAGGTTTCACCCTAAGTGGTTGAGCTAGTTGCCAGTCAAGTTGGTTAGCCAGGTCCCTCAATCCCAAAATGTGTCTTCAGTGACTTTTGTGTTTAAGTAGCACATAAGGTCTCAATTGGGTGGCACACTAGTTGCATGTGCGTAGTAGGCTTCGAGTAGATCACACCCATACATTGGATCGAATGAATTGAGTCGAGGTTGAGGCTCTAATGGAAGTCGAAAAGTATACCGATATTATGGTAAGGGTTATAGCTAGCCCTTTTGACTTGAAAGTCGTACCACAAAAATAGAGTACAAAGGGACGGGTTTGAGTGGCACATGATATGCCTAGATGAAGGTGGATTCATCTAGATCTTGCATATAAAAATTTTTGGGAGATAATAGCTGGTCTTGTGCCCCGAATATTAATGACACGGTCGGGAACACAAAATGATCTAAATGGAAAGTGGGAGTCCATGGTGCACTAATTATCATCCTAATAGAAATTATTCTAATCAATCGGTAATCCTCGTATATCCCAAAATTTTAGAAGGCTTATAGTCTACTCACCTTAGAAGCTAGGAAATGATTTTAGGAATAATGAGGTTAGAAGAATTTTCAAAGTCCGGATATTGTACCTCGACTCTTGTTAATAAAGAATATGGCACAATGTAACGGAATACGGTGGATATAAGTCAAGTCTTGTTCCTCAATAAATTGAAAACGAGTGTGTACAATGACACAGTCGATAAAATAGAATGATCTACTCGTCCATAGCATACAAGAGTTATCGACGGGGTAACCAACTCTAAGGCAAAAGATTTCTAACAACTGAGTCATGAATTTCTATTTGTGTCAAGCCTGCCAGACTATTGTCACAAGGGTTCTAGTGGTATGGGCTGTAGTGATCATGTATTGTTGTTGATAACTGGTAGATCATAATATGACATGATATTTAAGCTATGGTAGATCATAATACTAGTTAGGTCTTAATAATAAAATTTACATAACTAGGGTAATATCTGTTGGAAACCAATCCCGGGATGGATGTCTACCATAGTCATGGTAAATGACTGTCCTTATCTTTGTCTATTCATCTCATGTCTAAACTGTGGGCTTTGGTCGAGGAAAGATTGGGTTAAGGCTTAAGGGTTGCTAGTTAAAGCAGGCTTCAAGCAAATAATTAAAGACTCACAATAATTGGTTTCTTGAGAATAGATAGTCTCCTGGGTTGGCATTTGACTAAGGATAAAATCCTAATCATTCTTAATTTCAGATGGCTTGAAGGTCCCAATAGTAGTTTGTGGGTCGAGAGGAGAACGAGTAACTCAAGGCAAGGTTCTAGTCACCTGGCTGGCCGATGGTAGCTACACTTGTGTATACAACTATCATAGCCATGGGGATACCCTGTATTTATCTACCAATTACAAGCTTTCATCTTCCCAACTCAGTAAAAGACAAAAACAATAAAAAGTTCAAGAATGATGTCACTGAATACAATTACTTGATTCAAATGCGTATGTATAATTCAAGAGGATTTGTCAATGCAGTCGCGGATGAGATCCTAGAGCCATCTACATCTCAATCCATGTAAGTTAATCAGAAGGAGAGCGAACCGAGTGTACTAAGGTTGATCAGACCATAATACATCGATTCTGATTAGACAATATGTTAGTAGGCATCCCTAATAAACATATGTCTTGAATCAAGCTCGATAAAAGAGTAAGCTTGTAAAACTAGGCTGTAATAGCAGTGTTGGTCAAGATAGTCAAAATACAAATATGCGGGATTTTTGAAAGGAGGCACAAGTAGTTCGAGTTTTATGAGAATCAAAACCTTACCTGGTGTTCTTGCTTATACAGTCTTTCTACTATCTTCTTATCCATAAGACCTTGGTCGACTAATGGGTTATGGACCTCTAAATTCTATATTCTAGGTAAACTCATTAGTGTCAGTTAATTACCTCGTTAATAGATCACGAGGACCACGGAACGCTAGGTTGAGAGACATGCTACCCAACTTACAGGGCTTTCACTAATATTGGCTTTGGTTCTTAGGGGACATACAGGGTATTTTTCTATCCTCTATAGTATCCTAAACTTGTAATCACGTCTGAAGTTATTTTATCGAGAATTATTCCTCGCCCGTATACTCTGGTTGTGGTAAACCCTCAGTTCCGTGATTCAGATGTGATATGCTATCAGATACTCTACCTTATATTGACACAAAGGCCTAAAGAGGTCAACGAAGATATAGTTTTAGCAATGCTCCATAACCTACGATTCCTAAAAATAATTTCAATTCTATGGGTCATACCTCGCCAGTACGCTGCTGGCTGGCCATCACAGTCGTTAAAATTACTCCAACTATATTCCTAAGAACTTCAAGGAGAAGTTAAAGGTTCAAACTAATAGACTTTGATAGGAAGCGTAAACATCTACATATAAGTCTTAATCCTTAAAGTAAAAGGTTGATCGAGGAAGAAATAACTGAAGACAAGGGAAGTGAGAATATCCTAATCTTTATTTTATATGTATTTCAAATGGTTGAGGAAAAAATTTGAATCAAATCTTCCTCGAGATTCGTATATGAATAACAGAATCAGAAATTATAAACTAATTCCTTACAGCAAAATAGAATTTTAAATAGGCAATTCTAACTTATGATGTAAGATTTACATCTAAGTAGAGTAAAAGAAAAATTGAACAACTTATCAAGATTAAAGCCTTAATTCTAGGAAAACCTAACTTACCAGGTGAATAGTGGATCCATATTGGATCATAACATCATATCAAAAGTAATAGTGTATCTATAGAGATCTGGCAAGCTATCTGAATTTAATAATTCCTTATCTAAACAGCATGGCCTATCAGACAATCTTAACTACCCAATTAGTCAAATTAATAAGGGGCCCTTATCCTAGTTATTCTCCTAAATTATTTTAATCCTAATTGTGAATGAGCATTTCCTAGGCGCAGGCTCGCAATGGTACGACTAAGTTAAGTACCATCATGAGTCGTATATTTTGCAAAATTTGACCTGCATGGGCTACCACAAAATTTGTCACGACCCGCACCCACTTTTCGGATACGAGACGTGTCCAAGCCAGACTACGCCACAGAGTCAGCGGTAGAACGTTGTCACGACCAAGATACTCAAAATCATAAATATAACATTTGCTGCTCATTCACATTATTAAATCAAATCTACAACTATTACAAGATTTACAACTTCACATTTGCTAGAAGAAACAATGTCTCACAAAATAGGAAAGACGGCTAATACAACTATCTAGGTTAACCTCAACATACCCATGCCTTTCCAGTGCTAAGAGTGATCACGGCTAAACCTGAAAATTTTTGGTTTCCAGTCAGGAATGGGACGAGTACAATCTCACAATAGAATCAAAAAATGACAAAATCCATAAATCCGTAATAATACTGAGATACATGATAAGGGATAAATAGGAAATCATGGTAGGAATCATACAAGTAAAAGCAGGAAGACATGGTACACAAGACAAGCAATGATAAGAAAATTGTAATGTAACAAGACTATATCTAACAAGTTATTTAAAATATACTTTCGACATGTAAACGACTAAGGGGTAAATCCAGCACCCTGCACATGTCGTATGCAGCTGCTATCAGGCAAGAATAGATATTTTAGGGATATTTTTGGATATGTTTACATGTCTACTAATGTACTTTCCTGCTCGGCTAGTACCCATGGATTCAGATAGATCACGAACACGAAAATATATTGGTCACGAACAACATGCAATAATCCATAACTACTATCTCGTGTGACAAGCGTGTCAAGAATCAACATAATATCAATCTAAAACAATATCAAATACAAGAAATATATACATAATCAAATACAAAAACTATCAGAGATGTACTCGCCTGAGGTCCTGTGCTGGTAAAATCGATAATACTATACCACTCAAAGAGCCACAATCAGTCAACACATGCAGAAGTCTCCAGATGCTGAAATTAACATTACCAATGTTTTTAGAATAGTCAAATTAGCTAGGATTTCCTGTCCTTAAGTCCAATTCTAGACACAGAGAAAACGGTAATTTTGGGTCAAAACGGTGTCCACCGTTGGACCCGCTTTGCACCGAAAATCGTGCCAGAGTCAACGGTCTCTAAAGTTGTCAAACTATATGTCTTTGGATTTGTTTTGATGATACGAACCCAAACGTATATCCAAAGTTGGATTCCGACAGGCAGTGCACAAAATTGCCCGTTGAATCAGACCATGGGGCCCATAAAACGGTGATCCGATCAACTGTCTCAGAATTGGACCAAACTTGGCATACATGACCAGAAAAATGATACGGTCCTGTTGGCGCAAGTTTCGTCTTAATCTGACAAACGTATACAATTATTTAAGAAAATTACACAGAGGCTGATACAGTAAACTTCGACGGATACGCATCAAATTCGTCGCGCACATGCAACCAATTTGAATTCCGTCAAAGCCCACACGTCCACGAAGCCATTATGCACCTTTCGATGCTTTCGATTCGCGACCACATCACCTGGTTTGGCGGGATGCATGTCATATCGGTAGAAATTTCTAAAGTTCTACTGTTTTAAAACTAGGTTTTCTTAATTTTTGTAAACCGAATAACTTTACATCTACTTGATTAAATCAGGTTCTATAAAAACTGTTTTAATCTCGTATATGTCTTCTATAATTGCCTTCAGATAGATTTCTATAATTCCTTTTGTTTGGTACAAGAACTATCTTCCAAATTAGGGTGGTTGCCTAATGTTTTATTCTATTTTGAAGTAACTTTCGCTCGATTTTAGGTCAAATTCTTGGGTCGATTGTGCAACCCCCATGTAATCCTGATTACTGAATCTCCTAGGGGGTCACATAGGGTTTCCAGAATAAGTTACTAAATCGAAAATGGTCTAATATTAAAGTAGATTTTCGGTTCAAAATTGGGGGTACCTGCTGCATTTGTTGCTGCTGTTCTTGCGGCTACTGCAGCTGTGCGCTCTCTGTGCTATGCCTCCGGCGGGTCGTGGCCATCCATTGGCCGCATGAGGTGGCGCCAAGGGGTCGCCAAGGTGGTGCGACATTAGGGTTAGGGAGTTTCTCTCGATCTCTTTCAATACATATACAAGTACTGTTGTGGATGAAAACGAGTCGGGGGGTTTTCCACTCGGCTGGGTTGGAGTATGGCTGGGCTCAGGTTAGGCAGGCCTGGCTTGGGCCCGCTGCTGCTTCTGCCTTTATATTTGTTTTATTCTTTTCCTTTTCCTTTTCCTTTTTATATTTCTTTTTTTATTTCTTTTTTCTATTTGCATATATATATATATATATATATATATATATATATATATATATATATATATATATATATATATAAATTTTATATATATATATATATATATATATATAAGGAAACATTTTATTGAAAAAAATGGGAGCTCACGGGGAGCACTACAGGCGGTTACAGGGCCAAAACACACAAAAAAGGCCCTGTTAAACAAGGTGATAAATGAAAAAAAGTGGAAATCAAAATTTCAAAAATTTGAAAGCCAAAATTTCGAAATTACGAAATTCTTGAACAAATTGACAGTTTTGGAAACCGGGGGGGTAAACGGGTGCAAACCCCGAAGGTGGACCGGGTGCAAGGCCCGAGGTGAGGGGGCTCTGGCCGATGGGAGAAAGGGGCACACTGCCCTAGGGGGGTACGCGACTCGAGGGGGTGCACACGGCTCTGTAGAAGCATGAAAAAGAAGAGAAGAATGATCCACTCGGCCAAGGAGCCTCATGCGGCTCGGAAGGCCTATGCGGCTCAGAAGTCCCATGCGGCTCAAATGTGCGTACAGCTCGAGCAAACTCCATGCGGCTCCGATAGAGGCCACGTGGCCTTCAAGACAGCTGTGCCCAACGTCTGAACGCATTTAATGCTCTGACAACTAATGAGATCTGACAGCTGACAGCCTGACGTAAAGTTGTCGTAATGACTGACACGGAAAGTACCATCTTCCTAGGAAATGATGAAAATCTTTACAAGTATGGGGCTGCCCACCAAACTTCGAGGCAGGTCTATGCGGCCAGACTAGACAAAGTCCATGCGACCAGAACAGATAGACCCATGCGGTTCGACCATGAAGGCCCCCCATGCGGCTCGACCATGAAGACTTTTATGCGGCTCGGCCATGAAGAAACCCATGCGGCTCGACCATGAAGACTCTTATGCGGCTCGGCCATGAAGACCCCCATACGGCTCGGTCATGAACATATTTATGCGGCTCGGTCATGACAAACTTCATGCAGTTCGGGTATAGAGACTCTTCATGCGGCTCGGTCATGAACCCTTTATGCGGCTCTGCCATGAACTCCTTCATGCGGCTCGGTCATGACAACCTTCATGCAGCCCAAATATCAACACTTCCCATGCGACTCAACATTGATGACAGGACACATGTCATGAAGCCAAATCAAATCTTGGGTCGAACCCCAATGATCTGGGACACGTGGCAGAGGAATGAATTAAATTTATTCATTTAGATTTACAAATGTCAACAAATCATCATGATAAAGATTTATTGCAATCAGCATTAATTGTTGATGGGATTTGGCATAATCCACATTAATGGCCCAGATCCTTCACGCTCAAAACTAATGGCCCAGATTGATTAATCATCAGGCCACCGCCACTTGGAGAATGGGAATTCATTGAAAACCCTAATGATGCCCCCACTCTTATAAATAGCAAGGTGCCATTCCCTTGCAAAAAGAACGCTCCCCCGATAATCAGAGAGAATACACAGAGATCATTCCAGAGAGAGAGAGAAGCCTAAAGGAGCAACCACAAAGAGAGCATCTCTTCATCAACGCCAAGCATCTCTTCACCGGAGCCAAGGCTACGTCCGATCGTCCAAGGAGTAAGGCAGAGCTGCTGTCGCTTTCCCGAGCCTCTATCGTCACCCCCCAGAATAAAAAATAAACAATTGTACTTAGATTGTTGTACCTAGGTTTTCGTCGCTAGGCTTTCTTTGTACAAGCGAGTTTGTAACGTGAAGTAAAAGTTCAGTCCTTCCATAAAACTGTTCTGCTCTTTTATATTTCATGGCAAACACGATGGCGACTCTGCTGGGGACAAACTTCTCCACGGCTGAGGAGTTGGTGACGCAATCGGATGCAGACAAGCTTGGCTCCACTCAACAGATGTTGGTCACCCGGTTCGACCAACAGGCGTTTGAAGAAATGCTCTCCGACAAGAGCGCTGGCCCGGTCCAGAAGCGAGCTCGCACAAAGAAGGCCCGCAAGAAGTGGAGACCCAAATTATTTGCTCCTCCTCAAGCTCTTGCAGAGATGCCCTCTATTGCTCAAAACAGAAGATGGGTTGAAACATGCTCATTTATTCAAAATTCAAAGTACTACATCATTCAGTATCACATCCCTCTACAAAATAGAAATAAAAAGAAAACAGCAAAAGAAAACAGAATACTGATCACTGCTCCGGAGCACACAACGCCGTGAGACTGTCATGCCCCAGAACCAGAATACTAGAGAGCGGGGGAATGACTCAGCCAGCTACGTATTACGGGTAGGATGAATACCGTATAATACGATCAATGCTGTCTAACCAGACGAGGGGGTGCATACTACATGAAAGTCTTACTATGGTCACTTCACATCTATTGTCTCAATCATTCAAACAAGAAGCAAAAGTAGAGAACATGTAAGATAAAGCAGTAAGGCATCCCAAACGCTTAGTCAAGATGTTCTTGAGATCTGGCTTTACAAAACATAGCCAGATGATATAGTAACATATACACAATTGTTATCAGCTACAGTCTGACTTAATTACAATTATGTAAAAGCAAGTGCAAGACTATCCGACTAACATGTCGGTGCCAAACGGCTAAGTATAAAGTAAATAGCAAAACGAGTGGTGAAGTAAGGGACCCACTCGAGTCCTCCTGCGATCATTCCCCTAGTATTGACCATCTTGGAGGTGGAAGTAAGCTGAGTCCTCGGGAACCGGCTCTAAATCTGGCCATGCAAAACCAGAGAGGTTAGACCTCTAATAGCAAGTACCACAAGGAAGGACGATATGAAGGACTAAACCAGTAAGTAAGAGAATATAATAATAATAGATCTCTGCTTTCCACTAGGATTCACATAACATTACGACACTTCGAACCAACCTCCCAACCAAACAAGGACAGAAGTTGGCCCGTCATGTCCTGACATTCTGATCATCTCAGTTGGGCAACAGAGTAGGTACAGTACACAAACAAATCATCTTGAACGGCCAATCAACTCCTATGGCTTGCTAATGTGAGTCCCAAGTTATCCTGGAATAATGTAATAAAGATTCCTCAGTTCTTACCATGTGCGAGCAAGGCTAGTCTATCCAGTCAATCAATTGCGCCATACATGAATTAGACGAGTCCCAGCTGGACGCTCGTCATCAATATACAATATACAATAATAATATAAGCAGATACCGCTCCCTGCCCGTGTGGCAGGTTTACAGTATCTGTGGGAACCAGCCGGCCTGTCGGGCACTACTAGTCCCAAGAGGGCTGCCATGTAAGAATTCGGGGATCCATTCTCTCTATGCAATCATTATTTTATTTATCTTAATAGTCCCTACGTTGAGTGAAATCCCATGCCGTGGATCATGGTCATTCAAATGAGTACTTTCGTACGGGGTACGATATGCACAACTCTACAACGATACCAGTACGGTTAGGTTGCAGGTCTTACATAGCGTAATGCAACAATCCAAACTAACCACGGAATAATCATGCCTTGACCATAAAGTACACATGCTTCTTTTGTAAAATAAATAAGTAAATAAATAAATAAATAAATAGATTGAAGCCTGCATGTGCATGTATGTCAATATTCGAGATCAGCCAGTCGATTACAATAGTTCATAACATGAATGTGTCTCATTCATTCAATTCAATAAGACGACTGGCCAGTCTCTTAGTTCCAACTAGGAACGCATGATCAATTTAGTCAAGATAACCATCATCATCAATGGTGACAAGGCATGAAAGTTATTTAGCATTAAATGGGGTCGAGTCTATAACTCTCAGGGTTAAGTTCCAGTCTTACTGGGTATCATGAACCAATCAAAACACAGGGCACTAATACACAACCATATGTATTAAAATATTAACATGCTGAGATTATCGAGTTCATGCAAAGGCATAAGGATGAATAAATTATAGAACAATAGAAACACCCAGGTCAAGAAGTCACGCCAACAAGTTTATGCTAAGGCCAACAAGTCACGCAAGAAGTCTATGCTAAGACCAACAAGTCACGCTAAGTTAGTATGAAGGAGTGAGCGTATAAACAACGTGAGCGTGAAGAGTGGTTCATGCTGGCACGCACAGCGTGAGCGTGAAGGGTAATTCATGCACGCGTAGCGTGAAGGGTAATTCACGCACGCACAGCGTGAACGTAAGAAGAAATTCACGCACGCATACAAAGATGTGTACGTAACTCAAAATTTACGCACGCACGTAAGAATGTGAGCGTGACAAAAAATTCACGCAAACACGTAAAGACGTGTGTGTGACTAAAAATACACGCTGACACGTAAGAACGTGTGCGTGACTAAAAATATACGCTGACACATAAAAACGTGTGCGTGACTAAAAATACACGCTGACACGTAAGAACGTGTGCGTGACTAAAAATACACGCCGACACATAAAAACGTGAGCGTGACTAAAAATACACGCTGACACGTAAGAACGTGAGCGTAACTAAAAACACACGCTGACATGTAAGAACGTAAGCATGACTTAAAATACACGCTGACATGTAAGAACGTGAGCGTGACTAAAAACACACGCTGACACGTAAGAACGTGTGCGTGAAGGGCTGATGTTTATGCGAGCACGTAAGAACGTGAGCGTACAACATCTCCCAAACTCCTAGTCCTATGGAGCCTTTGTTCCAGTGCCAGAAATATACGCCAGCTTGGTGGACCAAAACCCATGAACAACCGAAATACAACTACTTAGATCTAGAGAAAACAAGCCATAGAAATAAAAAATGCTAAGAACTAAACTCTCTTAGAATCACAAGAGGAAGACAAATGAACCATAAAAATGGGTTCTCATGTAGAAGCAAGTTGTACTTGCCTACTGCTACTGCTGGTAGGTGGTGGTGGTGATGAGGAAGAAGAAGAAGAAGTAATGGAAAAGAAAAAGTAACGGAGAAGGAAAGTTATGAAGAGAGAGAAAGGAGATGGGGGCTTAAATAGGAGGAGTGGTGGTAGGTGGGGGTCCAATGGGTTCATGATGAACCAACTCATCAAACCGAACCAAGCCGAACCTAAAGACTAGCTAAAGCAGAGAATAAAATTACAGAAAATAAAATACAGATAATAAAATTGCAGGAAATTAATTAATCATGAAAATTAAAGAGCAGATAATTGATTAACATGAATTTATAGGAATTTAAATACATGATAATACATGATAAATATTAAATAAATATATATGAGTTGTACATGTATAAAAATACGCATTCCGGAAACGGGAAGTGACAGAGACGGTCCTTCAGAAAGGCAACCGACCGCTCAAACCTCTGTTTGGCTCGACGTTCCGCCTCTTAGACCAGCACCGCCGCGTCCTCCAGATGAGCATGAGCTTGCCAGTTTTCCTTAAATTTCTTGAAAGCCCGCTCCAGGCTAGCAGAAGACCGGGAGACCTTCTCGGCCTCCCGAACGATTGACTCATGTTTCGCACGAGCAGCCTCCAGCTCTGACTCTAGGAAGGCCAACTCCCTCTGAAGTACGAGAATCCGCCCTTTCGTGTCAGCTATCCCACAGGAAGCGGCCTCTTTCCGAGTCCTACAAGCTTGACTTCGACGACCCAGCCTGTCAAACGAGGCGAAAAGCTTGTCAAGATCCCCCTTCACAACTGGCCCGAAAGTGTCTCGAGCAAACTTTATCTTCTCCCTAGCGACAATAAGCAAGCCCCATTCCTGTTCAATCGCAGCAGGCAAATCAGCCTGCCGTAACGCCAGCAACTGGGTCACGAGCCGATCAGCCTCTGCCAATTTTGGCTCCAGGAGCGCAGCCAGCCCCACCCCGCCAGGAAGAGTCTTCAGAGTGTCAATCTGGCCGCGAGTGCACCGCAAGGACAGAGTAAAAGGGATCCCCCGTTTTATGGCAGTATCAACACCCCTCTTTAAGTGGCGATAGAAGCTGTCGACCACATCCTGCGATGCCTCGTCCAGAGCCTCCGTAGAAGCCGGCGTCAACGGAAGTGTAGCTGGCAACACCGAAGAAGATGCAACAGAATCTGCCGCCCCTGTCACAAGGGAAACAAACTCCGTACGGAAGGACGCATGAACAGCGGCCAACTCCTCTTCAGCGGCCCGTAGAACCTGAATGCTCGGCAAGGATGAGAGGTCAATCTCCGAAGTCATATAAGCAGCAGAGGATGAGGTGGGGACCATCGCTCCCAGACCAGGCTCCACTTCCATCTGCCCGGAACTAGCGGGAGACCCCTCAACATGAGCCGGTGGAGGAGAAGGGATGCTCCTTTTCCCCAAATCCCAGTAGGCCGAGCCTTCCCCAAGAACATCCGTCGTGGGGAGTGAAGGGTCAGGACCTGTATGGCCAAGATAACCATGAATTGATTTAACCCGAAGGATATGTTGATAGAGCAAATAAGCTCCCTCACTAGTCAAGATTTGGCTTATCTTACCACCGGAGGATCGTGCAGGCTGTGGTTCGCTCACAACCACCGCGGCTTCCTCACCAGCGGCTCCCAGGTCAGATATAATAGGCTCCTCCGCCCCGACACCCCCGGAAGGGGACGCAACGGGATCGGCATCGCCTTGCTGAAATTTAATGGACTCGAAGATAGGCCCAAGGGAACCCTCGTCCCCCTGAGCCGGGACCTCAGCAACTTGGGAGCCCTCAGCCGCCGCCGAGAGAGCCCCCGCAGAAAGGATCGCGGTACAGACACCACTAATCAAAGTGGCAAAGGCCGGATCAACTTCAAGAGCAGTAGACGGGTCATGAGAGCCCGACTCGTCAGGCACCTGCAAATAGAAATGATTAAGCCATACCCCGAGAGGAAGAAAACCATAACAAGGAGAGGGTTGCGATTCAATCATTCCTCCGAAATAGCGTCAACATTCTCGTCTCCCTCCGTGTTAAGCAGCCGACGAGTTCTACCTGCAGCCCGTTTCACAGAGAAAGTCGTGCCGCCTTCAGAGGACTAACGTCTGACTCGTTTACGCGAGGGACCAGACACAGCAGGCGGCTGTTCTTCCCTCGCTACTTCCTCCTGTGTAGTAGGCAACTGACCTCCCACCAACTCGTCTGACGCAGCAAGCGACTGATCCGCTACTTCTTTATCTCCAGAAGGAAGGGAGTCCACGCTATCATGATCGTCATCCTCCTCAGTTGCCTCAGCAGACTCTGATTCAGGAAGGGGAGTCTGAATCGCTAGCTACTTTCTAGCCTTAGCCCCCTTGGGCTTTTCCTCTAAACCGGTACCCACGATAAAACTAGTACTCGGATCAAAATCGATGGGAGGCTTGTTCGCGGTAACGTGATACAAGGCAGCCACGTACAAAATTTCCCCCGGCACCTTAGCATCGGGGACCGAGAAGCTGGCCCGGGTATGGTAGGCGTCATAATAACTCCACGCCCTGACACCATCAAGGATGCTACCCTCAAAGCCCAAGCAAGGGCTGGGGCAATCAAGAAATAGCTGGCTATAGCCAAATTGACGAGAAAACCTACTAGGCAGGTAGGGCTTCAAGTACACACTATCACGGTTACGATAAACCAAGTGCGCGGGGCGGATATTGTGCAACCAGGTGAGCATTTTCATAGACAAAAAGTAGGGCGGTCCGGTACCATCAAGGTGTACACCCCTTACTTCCTCATCAGAAAAATGAGGTACAGACACAAGAAAGCCATACCCGTCCACCCTAGCCAGCGCTCTCCGACAAGCTGGCATGGTGTTATATTTCCAAGGCTGGTGATGACGTTGAAAAAGGAAAACATCCTCATCCGTAGCATCTTCTGCTACTCCGGGCCTCATCAAAGACTGATAGTGCATCAATAACCACCCCATCAAATAGTAGTAGGGTAGCTCTATTCGCTCAAAATCTAAAGTCTTGTTGCGGGCAAGGACCTTGGACGAGAATACACGAAGACCATGGTGTATGCTGCACACCATAGCCGGGAGAAGAGCCAGTCTGACTCCAAATTCCAGTTTAACAGCAGGGAGGATAAAATGACGACCGATCCGTTCAATAGAACCTGCCCCGCCTGAGACTACTCAGTTTCGTAGCTATATCATCAAAAATCCTGCCAGAAGCGCCTTCTCAGACATCTGCCTAGTACCGTGGTAAAAATAACCAAAAGAGTCAGTTTGACTCCCAAATATGTCACTGTTAGACCTCGACCTCTTAGCACTCGACACCAGGTCCCTTATCTCTCCCTGGGTTTGAGGGGCTCGAGAAGAAACCTGGCCAGAGGGACTAACGTTAAAAAGATAAGAGATCCAGGACGTAGTGTGAGGAGCACTCCCTTCTGAGCTATCGTCCTTTTTGATAGCCATCTGGTGACAAGTACTATGATGACATAGCAATTCCTGGTACATGCCAACAAAGCCTGGGAGTCGTCGTTCAAGATCCTTGAACTCTTCATTCGTCGGAGTGTACACCTCAAAAGGCTCGTCCCCCTAAGGAAGTTTGGAGACGGTATATATCTCATGGAGAGCGAGTCCCAACTCCCCTTCGGGCGCGAAGAATGTCCCCGTTCGCCGATTATACATCTCCAAGAGCGCCATAAACAATGGCTTATTAATAGGCAGCCCATGACAGGTGCCCCGGATGGCATGATAGAGGCCTACCTCCCGTAGGAATGGCTCGTAGGTCCGTAGAACCCAAGTGGTCAGATAGGCCCATGTAGGAGTGGGGTTTACCCAGTTCAGCAATGCCAGGCGACCAACAGGATAAGACTTCTTGCGAGCAAGCCGATTCAGAAAAGTGTCAGCTTGAGTGAATGTAAAGTTGGAACCATACACGTTCATGAAAGTGCCTGGAGCCAGTCCCATCATGTACCGGCTGACAGACTCCTTACCTGTATATGCTGACCCAATGTTAGGGTTGTAACGGATGTCGCCCAGCAACATCCCTGATTTGGTAGGAGTTAGGGAGTCCACCATCTTCCTATCCAACAGCACCATGTTGAACCACGATAGAGAAAAATGATGCTCCATGAAAGGATTATGGATCGCAATCGCATCCAAAGAAAAATCCCAGTTCTCGGAGATCTCCAATACTCGAGAATTCTTTACAATTTAAGCGTCCCCGAAGAGGAATGATGGCTTCAGGAACGATCCATCCAACTTCCCAGAATTCATCATAGAGCAAATATAATGGAAAGACTGGTTCTTGATGGCGTTCAGCCTCCCCAGAGGCTCATCAGCAGGGAATTGACCCAACACATACTTAACCAAGTTATCAAGCCGCACACCTAAGGCATGCTGTGCTGAACCCAACAAAAGCTCTCCGGCTGGATTTACTGGAAGATTTACTGGAAGAAAGACAAAGGAAACAAAGTTAAGAGATAGTCAAAACTTGAAGATCATTTAAGCCTATGCGGTTCAGATCGGCATAGTTTTATGCGGCTCGGAACTAGATGAGTCCATGCGGCTCGGTGCGTCATAGCCTCATGCGGCCCAAATGAGTCCATGCGGCTCAGTTCATCATAGCCTCATGCGGCTCAGAGTTAGATGAGTTCATACAAAATCAAAGTCCAGAAGAACTTATGAGCTTATGCGGCTCGGATTTAGACACGCTTATGCGGTTCAAGTTCATACAAGCTTATGCGGTTCAAAGTTCACATGGACTCATGCGGCCCTGAACAGACAACACTTATGCGGTGCAAGTTCAAGCTCGATTATGCGGTCTAGATTCATATGAGCTTATGCGGCTACAAACAAGTGAGCTTATGCGGTTCAAAAGTGAGCGACGCTTATGCGGCCCAAATCGAAAAAGTACATACGGTTCAGATCGAGTATAACAAGCTCATGCGGCCCCATAGGGCGAAGTGCTTATACGGTCACATCGACGAGTCTCGTACATGCAGCTTGTGCATAAGATATGCAACAGAGCCATGGCAGCAGTTAGGGTTCTCAGGCGACACCCTTACCAGCAATGGACGGATGAACATCAGGGTGGACAGACGGCACAGCGACCGGCGGAGGAGCGGCCGTGTCCGACGTCGCTGAAGCCACCGCCTTGCCCTTCGCCGCCTTCGATGCAACAGCTTTCTTGGGAGCCCTGGATGCTAAAGAGAAGAAAGGAGTTTGCAGCGAAAGACCGAAGATAAAAGAGAGTAAAAGAAATCTCTCCAAAGCAAAAACATTCCTATCTATAGGAAGAGAGAGGAAACGCTTCAAAATTCGTGCAACATGATGACCGACTCTTCAGTCATCGAGGCAAAACGGCTAATCAAAGCCTGACTCTTGGGATCCTGGCCCAAAAAGAGGCTCTTAAATCTGACAGAGAATCAAGAGCATTAAATGCAGAAGATTTACAAAGGATTTGCACACGTGGCAGGAAGACGTGACAAGAAGCTCATGCGGCCAAAATAGCCCATGTGGCCCAGAGAGTTATGCGGCCGAAGTAATCATCCATGCGGCTAAGACAAAATACATCCATGCGGCTCTTGCCTAGTCATGCTTCTTATTCAAAGTATTTCAATTTTGCAAATTGAAAACTTTGAAGGGGGTCTTCTAGAAGCATGAAAAAGAAGAGAAGAATGATCCATGCGGCCAAGGAGCCTCATGCGGCTCGGAAGGCCTATGCGGCTCAGAAGTCCCATGCGGCTCAAATGTGCGTACAACTCGAGCAAACTCCATGCGGCTCCGAGAGAGGCCACATGGCCTTCAAGATAGCTGTGCCTAACGTCTAAACGTATTTAATGCTCTGACAACTGACGAGATCTGACAGCTGACAGCCTGACGTAAAGTTGTCATAATGACTGACACGGAAAGTACCATCTTCCTAGGAAATGATAAAAATCTTTACAAGTATGGGGCTGCCCACCAAACTTCGAGGCAGGTCTATGCGGCCAGACTAGACAAAGTCCATGCGGCCAGAACAGATAGACCCATGCGGTTCGACCATGAAGGCCCCCCATGCGGCTCGACCATGAAGACTTTTATGCAGCTCGGCCATGAAGAAACCCATGCGGCTCGACCATGAAGACTCTTATGCGGCTCGGCCATGAAGACCCCCATGCGGCTCGGTCATGAACATATTCATGCAGCTCGGTCATGACAACCTTCATGTAGTTCGGGTATAGAGACTCTTCATGCGGCTCGGTCATGAACCCTTCAGACGGCTCGGCCATAAACTCCTTCATGCGGCTCGGTCATGACAACCTTCATGCGGCCCAAATATCAACACTTCCCATGCGGCTCAACATTGATGACAGGACACGTGTCATGAAGCCAAATCAAATCTTAGGTCGAACCCCAATGATCTGGGACACGTGGCAGAGGAATGAATTAAATTTATTCATTTAGATTTACAGATGTCAGCAAATCATCATGATGAAGATTTATTGCAATCAGCATTAATTGTTGATAGGATTTGGCAAAATCCACATTAATGGCCCAGATCCTTCACGCTCAAAACTAATGGCCCAGATTGATTAATCATCATGCCGCCGCCAATTGGAGAATGGGCATTCATTGCAAACCCTAATGATGCCCCCACTCTTATAAATAGCAAGGTGCCATTCCCTTGCAAAAAGGACGCTCTCCCGATAATCAGAGAGAATACACAAAGATTATTCCAGAGAGAGAGAAGACCAAAGAAGCAACCACAAAGAGAGCAAGGAGAGCATCTCTTTATCAACGCCAAGCATCTTTTCACTGGAGCCAAGGCTACGCCCGATCGTCCAAGGAGTAAGGCAGAGCTGCCGTCGCTTTCTCGAGCCTCTATCATCACCCCCAGAATCAAAAATAAACAATTGTACTTCGATTGCTGTACCTAGGTTTTTGTCCCTAGGCTTTCTTCGTACAAGCGAGTTTGTAACGTGAAGTAAAAGTTCAGTCCTCCCATAAAACTGTTCTGCTCTTTTATATTTCATGGCAAATACGATGACGACTCTGCTGGGGACAAACTTCTCCACGGCTGAGGAGTTGGTGACGCAATCGAATACAGCCAAGCTTGGCTCCAGTCAACAGATGTTGGTCGCCCGGTTCGACTAACAGGCATTTGAAGAAATGCTCTTCGACAAGAGCGCTGGCCCGGTCCAGAAGTGAGCTCGCACAAAGAAGGCCCACAAGGAGTGGAGACCTAAATCATTTGCTCCTCCTCAAGCTCTTGCAGAGATGCCCTCTGTTGCTCAAAACGGCGAAAAAGATTCTCCTGCTGCCCCACTTCAGACCATAGAGCACTCTACTGTCCCCAAGTCCGACAGAAGAAAATACTAAGATGTTGGACTTGCAGGGGCAAAGAGAAGCTCTATGCGGTCCGAGCCGCATAAGAGTACTGGCCGCATGAAGAAAGCTCATGCGGCTACATCTGCTGGCCGCGTAGAAAAAATTCACCCGGCTACATCTGTCAGCCGCATAGCTTATGCGGCTACAGTTGCCAGCCGCATGGACGAGACTTATGCGGCTACTAAAGCCAATCGCTTGTAGAAAACCCATGCGGCTAAACTTGCCAGCCGCATGCGGCTAGCCTGCATGGTCATGACTCTTAGTCGCACAAAAGCAACTCATACAGCAGCTGGAGACAGCCGCATGCAGACAGCCTGCACGACTTCTAATCCCAGCCGCATAGCGTCCGTTCCACGCTTCTCTCGATCAGTCTTCGACCGTCTCTCATGCGGTCCTGATGGTTCTCTGGATGATGGGCCAGACTCTATGGTCCCCAATTTGGACTCTTCCTATTATGCACCCACCGGTGCTAAAAGGAAGAAGTCTAGGGCAGCGCGGGCTCATCAAGCCCAGTCAGCTGCCCCAACCTCTGACTATCGGGCGTCCCGCTGATTATCATGCGAGCCCCTAATGGAAAGTTGTATAAAACTACCCGTACCCAGCCCTCTGCGGCCAACGGACGGGATAGTTATCAAGCATTTCCCAACAACGATCGAAGGCAAGTACACGTACTACCTTCGGATCAGGGAGCAGGCGGGAGGCCTACTCACTCGCGTACTCAGGATTCCCGAGTCCACAAGGCGAGTGACTTGCGTGATGTGATCCTTCACAAACGTAAGGAAAGGGGCGAGGGCCCGGTGTGCAGAGAATTTGAACATAAACAACAATGCACCCAAGTTATCGTCAATTGTTGCTGCAACAAGGCGGCATTACAAGAAGATCGGCGGTCTGTCTTCCAGCGACTGCAGTACCCAAGTTCCGAGGATGAGACGCTTCTCGTTGCCTCCTGCAACTCTGCTCTGAGCTAGTCCAAAGATCTCAAGCAAACTCTCTTCTAAGCGGTTGTCCACTACCGCTTCAGGAGGAGTTTTCCAAGGCACCCGCTCAAAGACAAAATCTGCTGCGCTTGGAGATTCGTCAAGGAACATTGAAGCCGGGGGTAGAACTCCCCCAAACATCTGTGATAATCTAATGTTCCAAGAGGATAATCTGGGAGAAATGGGGCCCTCAACAAACACGGAAGGTTTCGACGCCCCCGAGGACGTCCACAATTCCCAAGACGAGGCAAGCTCAGAAGCTGGGGGTACCATTCCTTTCGAATTCGAACCAGAGGAGAACATCCCCATATACCCTGACGACTTCTCAACATAGGGGTATGACTCCGAGAGTACATCCTCCACCGTTCCTTCCATCTTCCATCGTATGAAGATGGTGTTCATGACAGACAATAATCAAAAAAATTCCAATAATCGCCAACGCATCAACGCCCTAGAGGCCTTACTCCTCACTTTGGTCAAATCCGTAGACGAGATCAAAGCGGCACTTCTAACTCTACAAGAAAGGACACAGGGCCAAACGAACATGGGGCCCACAATCAATGCGGACTTGAACTCAGCTGCACTAAATTCGGGCGATAACCCTTCCGAAATATCAGTTCCTACTGCTGCAGACGAGGCCAAGGAAGTAAGACGAGAGGTTCAAGAGCTCCGAGCCATGTTCGACGCCCGAGAAACCTGCCAGGACCTTAGGGTACGTCAACCGTGTCCTGCTGTATGGAGAGATGTTCCCTTCCCTCCGAGATATAAACCATTCAACATCAAACCCTACGATGGAAAGACATCGACAAGCAGGTACATCACCTACTTCGAAGTCACCACCGACCATCTGCTTCATGATGATGCCATCCTCACGTGGTTGTTCATTGGAGCATTGGAGGGGGTTACTTTTGATTGGTACCGCAATTTGCCTGACAACTGCATCCATTCCATCGCCGGCTTCAAACGTCTATTCTTGGAAAGGTTCTATGAAGTAGGACAGGACGTGACAATGTCCACCCTCATGGACGTGGTTCAAGGAGAAAAGGAGCTCACGAGGAATTATATTGAGCGGTTTTGCCAAACCGCAATGAAGCTGCCTTCCGACAATCCTGATTCCTCCCTGATTGAAATTTGCCAAAAGAGGTTGCTTCCCACGATCAGCCTATGGATGGGCGAAAGTCAGTTCAGGAACTGGAAGATGTTCATCATCAGTGCCACTAGCACGGAAGACGAATTAAGGAAAGCTCGTTAATTGGGACTGCACATCATAGAGGGAGAGGACAAGGGCAGACGCTCTAATCCTAACAACAATGGCGGCAACTCCTCCAACAACCGAGATAGCAAGGGGAAGCAGGCTATGGTGGCTGACACGGCCCCGAAGCCTGAACCAAAATCAGCAGAAAAGCAGTGGCCTCAGGTGACCTACTCTTTCGAGGACAGTCATGTCAAGCCCATTTTGGACATGCTCTGTAACGCCCCAGTCCCAAAATACGTAGGACTAGGAATGTAGACATGCCAGCTGTATACATACGAAGTATACTCCAATATATGGAAACCTCGTATGGATACATAAGCTGTAAAATGCAGTAGAACCATAACTAATCTCATCCACACAAAATAAATGAATAAAGATATCATATAATGAGAAAGAATTATTTTGATACATTATGTTGGGCGGAGACGAATCCTCTACCAACAAATAATGGAAAAGTACATAAAGAATGAAATGTGTGGCGAGCGAAGCGAAGACGATCCAAGTGCAATCATCCTCGAGAAATAGCAATGAACACGGATAGAGCTAAAGCACCTGTGAAAGACAATAGCACACACCTGGGGAGATAACCAGGTCCTCAGAGGGACTTAACAAGACACATAATATCATGCCATATAAACTGAATAAATATTGCTCAATAAATACGTCAATTGAATTTATAACATGGTCTAATACACACCTACTGAACGAGCGTACCATCCCTCCAACAAAATAAGGACATGAGATGGTAAACTAATTCACGGTGACGTATCTTTCCATGCTAAGAATCCAATATGGTATCCGGACCCCAACAAGGTTCAATACCTTCTCATCGAAGTAGTAAGTCACACCTACAACCAAACAAGGACAAGATGTGACGAACTAATCCGCGACAAGTTATTCTTCCAAGCCACGGTCAGATACAAGTACCCAAACCAAAAGTACTCGTACCTAACGGATAAGGTAGCCTACCGTTATAAGTGAAATGTAGTTAAGAACAATCCTTCATACACATGGGCCCTGGCTGAATAGGATCGGCGTAGTCCCCCTTGGGCACCAGAGGCCCCATCAGTAAGAGCATGACGTTCCACAGAATCGTCAGTGGCCGTCAGTAATCTTGGTTCATCAACCTCGTATCTCCATCGGAGAGTCCGGGTCAAAAAGGAAGTGCATCGAAGCCCATATGCTAAGGAATTATCCTCCCCGCCCAATGCCTAATGTGTTGTATCCACAACACATACCACTATAACCGCTAAGTCAAACTAGCATGCAATCTCTATTAGCGGTTATTCCTATCGTACGGCTTGTACGTACTGGTGGCCAGCCAATCACGCACTTCCGTGTTATACATGCGACACACATCTTCGTGTTTACAACGTGTCAAGGCCAATGAATGCAACACACAAGGTGGTCTCTTAAATCTAGGTTTAATTTGTAAGAAAAATAATACACAGCAGAAAATATAAATAAACAGTAAGTTCTAACAGTTATGCCATGTATCACAGTTTATTTTGCATAAAGAAAATAAGTAATGCATGAAATATGAGCTAAAGTAATTAAACAGCGAATGGCAAGGTGTCTTCCCTGATATTACGTCTGGTGTGCTGCGATGATCACGGTGGCACGATCTGCAACTTTGGTGTAAAATTTACATAAGGGGACCTCTGATGGTGGCACGGACAGTTCCATCGGGTTCAGGACGGTCGAATTAGTTTAGGGTGGACAGGGGGTTGTGCAGAATTTGTGAGGGAATAGGATAAAAGGAATAGGATGATAATCAAAGAAAACTTTATATACAATATATATACGAGTTTCGAAAACTATTTATAATAATCAAAAACTAGTTTGAGTTTAAAAGAAATACTTTAAAGTCAAAAATCATTTTCGACAAAACTCTAAGTTGTCAAACTTGAAATTATAGGCAGAAAACTATATTTTCACAGGTCAAAATGTTTCTAAATGAACATTAATAATCTAGAAATTTTATTTTAATTTTTAAAACCATATTTCAAAATATAAGCCAAACCAAATATAATATTTATATAACTATATACCCATATTTTACAAAATAATTTGAAAAGATTGTTTGATACCCAATTACGCAAAAATCAGTTATTTATAGTAACTAATGATAACATAATATTAGTTACAAAAAGTATAGTAATAATAAAGGTAAAATATTAAATATGATGTTTAGCAATAATATCCAATAAAATAGTAATCAATAGTGATAATATTAGTAATCCTAATATTACTATAAAAATAATGGTAATGATAATACTCAAAGAGAATTAGGAAGAAGACAAAAATCTAATTAATAAAACAATACCAACCAAAAATGAAATAATAATAATAATAATAATAATAATAATAATAATAATAATAAAAATAACAGATATTAAATAAATGTACTACTGTTCTGTTCTCTTCAGAACACTAGTAGTCAACAACACGAAAAATAAAGTAATAATAATAAATAGGCTTAATTGCACTTTGCTACCCTCAACTATTATCATTTTTTAACTTTGTACCCTAAACTATTTTTTGTAACAATTTGGTACCCAGATGTTATTTTGGACTAAAATGCCCCTACCCCTACCCCTAACCCTCCCCCCTGCACGCTCCGGCCGCCCCCCCTGCTCACTCCGGCCGCCCCCCCCCCCTGCTAGCTCCGTCCCTCCCCCCCGCCCCCCACCCCCCCCTGCTCACTCCGGCCGTCCGCCCGCCCCCGCCTCTCCCCTAGGCTGCGGCAGCACGGGAGGAGGGGGCTGGGGAGGGAGGGCGGGGCGGGAGGCGGGACAGGGGGTGGCCGAAGGTAGCAGGGGGGGTGGGGGGCGGGGGGGCGGAGCTAGCAGGGGGGGCGGCCGGAGTGAGCAGGGGGGGCGGCCGGAGTGGGGAAGGGGGTGGAGGGAAGGAAGAGGGAAGGGCATTTTCGGAATTTTTGAAAAATTAGGTATCAAGTTGAAAAAAAATAATAGTTGAGGTACCAATTTGTTACGAAAAAAAGTTTATGGTATCAAGTTGAAAAGACGGAATAGTTGAGGGTAGCAAAGTGCAATTAAGCCTAATAAATATAATAAACTTTACACACACACACAGAGAGAGAGAGAGAGAGTAAGTAGTCTTAAACAAAAGAAACGAACAAAAGAAGGGGCTAATGGAAGTCTTCTCTGTTCCTCGTCTCTCTTCAGAACACTACTGTTCTGTTCCTCGTCCTCCTTCATCTTTAGCTAATGGAAGTCTTCTCTGTTAAGACACAGAGAAGAAAAGAGTGAAAGAAATTTTGAGAACGAGAAGGGGGTCCGGCCAGATCTGGCGGGTGGCGCGGTGGCGGTAGCTCGGGGGTTGGAGTGCTCTCCTCTAGGCCGTGCGGCGCCGGAGTCGAGTGATCCGCGGCGGTGGGTCTGGGGTTCACGGTGGTACGAAGGACGGCAGCAGAGAGGGGCGGACGGCGGCGAACGGAGTGAGGGGACAGCTCGGTGGGCGGCGACGGGGTTTAGGGCAAGGTTGCTCCGGTGAGGGCGGAAGGCCGGGGACGTCGGCGCTCAGCGATTTGGAGCGGCGGAGGCGAAGGGGGTTTCGAGGGTTTCGGCGGAGTTGACAGCGCGCTAGGCGCTGGGCGAGGCGTTCACGGTCGGCAACGATCGGGTTGTGCGGCTGGAGGGTGCTGTCGCACGGCGGAGCGACAGAGATGGTGGCGGTGCTCGCGCACGGAGGAGGTGAGTTTAGTTTTAGGTTTTTGTTTTCTTTTTATTTCTGTGTTGTGGTGATGGGTGTGCGGGCGGCGTAGGCGTGGCGGGACTGCCGCGGTAGTGGCCGCGGTGGTGGTGGTTGCAATGGTGGTGATGGCTGTGTTTGGTCGGGGTTTGACGGACAGGGGCTGGGTTGAGTGTCGGGGGTGATTGGGTGTGCTGTAATGGTGGCGGTCTGGGTGACGTCGATGACGACGGTTGTGGTGTCGGTGGTGGAGTTGTCCACTGGTCGGTTGTCGGGTGGTCGAGGTAGTGGGTCTGGCAGTGATGGAGTTGGAGGGGTTTGCTGACGGTTGTGGGATGTCGACGGGGCTGCTGGGTCGGGCTTGGTTGTGGCAGTGATTGCGGGAGGAGCGTCGAGGGAGGTCGTGGAGGAGATGGGCTGGGTGTTGGTCGAAGGTGGGGGAATTGGTGGAGACGGCCAAGGCCGAGGAGGCAGCTTGACTACGGCTAGGGTTAGGGTTAGGATTGCTAGAATAGGAATTGGGTTTTGGATGAATCGTGTCGGAGTTGTCGACACGAAAAAGAGAAATTGTAAATGTAAAAATATAGAATAAGAATTTGGATGGACACAGACACGAGGCACACCTATTTGTGATGGAATAATTTATGGGGACAATTTGATGGATGATAAAATAAATTGGAGGAATACCTGCCTATTTATAGGATGTGGGAATTCCCAATTTGGATAGGATTAGGAGAATTTAAAACCCAAGTAGATAAATAATCTATTAATTTAAAACAATCAAATCCAAATCCAATCTATATCCAAATCTAATTTCAAATTAAATATCTAATTTAGATCAAATTAAATTTCTAGTATAAAATCCATGAGATAAATAAATTTCAAATATTTAACTTATTTAAATAAATTCAAAATTTTAAAATCAAGATTTAAATGTCCCAATACTTTAAAATATATTTTTCCAAAAATACTATAATAATTAATTTCAAAAATACATTATTATTTATTTTAAAATAAGCTAATAAATAATTTAGGAAGCATGTATGCATAATTATTTATACAAAATTATGCTTTCTATTATACAATGAAATATAACTTATTACTAATAAATATTAGAAGGAGGGATTAAGATAACCAACTCGAAAATTTGGTAAAATGGCAAAAATAATTATTATATATATTATCTTAAAACTATAAAAATAAAATAAAAATATTTTTCTAAAAATATGTACGCTCGCACATATTCGCACTCGTCGAGCAAAAATAAAATTTCGTGTGCGACGTAAAATACGATTACGTGACGTACAATACAAAATTTTAAATCGGTACCAAATTTAATAAAAAAATAGTAGAAATTTTAGGGGTTTTACATCCTACCCAACTTAAAAGAATTTTGTCCTCGAAATTAAGAATTCATAGGGGGGTGAGAGGACACAAGGGGTATCGGGGGAAACAATCAATTATAAGGCTTGACAAAATTATGTCATAAGAAGTTGCGATCTAGATTATAGAAAAATAATACGAGTATGAGGGTCATAGTAGGGTCGAGAAGAAGGACGAGGAGTTTAGGATGAAGTTATAGCAACATCGAGTGAGAACGATCATAGTCGATAGGAAGGCTAGAGTGCCTTCGTCCTTCCAAAATCGGTGAAGGCGAAAGCGATTTAAGGAGTTCAATGATGACATTATCAATTTGAATACGTGGTTCAAAGGCGGTCGTATAATTTCAAAGGAATTGTCAAGGCAGTCATGGATGGATTCTAAAGGGCAAGTTTAGCTATGTCCCCATCCACGAAGAACGATAAAATAAAGCGAACCAAAGTGCATTCGGTTGATCAGACCATCCTGCACCGGTTCTGATTAGACAATATGTTAAGTGGGTCGACCCAAATAATATATGTCTTGAACAAGCTCGATAAAGGAATAAGCTTGCAAACACTAGGCTATATTAGCATCATTAGTTAAGATGGTAATAACATAAGCATGATAGATTTAAGATTGAAATAAAGCATAAATATGAATAGTCTAAGAGTCATAGGAATCTAAGTCTTGTTTATTCCTATACCATCATTCTACGGTTTTATTGACCAAGGCTTGGTTGACCAAGTGGGTTAGCTTCCTCTAGTCTCTATGGTATATTTGTATTCCCTTAATGGTCAAGGATGTGTGGGGTATTCTACCCAACTTAAAGAATTGAGCTAAGGGTGTTTTGGGGACAACTAACTAGTAGGATCAATCTCTAGCAAGCACGAAGGAAAGATAGGAATATGGATGGAAGGAAGCAAGCAAGATGCAATTGATGGGTCAAACGGTAGATAAAATCAAAGAAAGAGGTCAATTATGTGGATGAGATCCTAGGCTTCTAATCCTATACGTAGGCTTGCTTGGTACGGTAAAGTAACTAAACAATTTATCTTGACCTGTATGGGCCACCACAAAAACATGTAACGCTCCAGTCCCAAAATACGTAGGACTAGGAACGTAGACATGCCAGCTGTATACATACGAAGTATACTCCAATATATGGAAATCTCGTATGGATACATAAGCTGTAAAATACAGTAGAACCATAACTAATCTCATCCACACAAAATAAATGAATAAAGATATCATATAATGAGAAAGAATTGTTTTGATACATTATGTTGGGCGAAGACGAATCCACTACCAACAAATAAAGGAAAAGTACATAGAGAATGAAATGAGTGGAGAGCGAAGCAAAGACGATCCAAGTGCAATCATCCTCGAGAAATAGCAATGAACACGGCTAGAGCTAAAGCACCTGCGAAAGACAATAGCACACACCTGGGGAGATAACCAGGTCCTCAGAGGGACGTAACAAGACACATAATATCATGCCATATAAACTGAATAAATATTGCTCAATAAATAAGTCAATTGAATTTATAACATGGTCTAATACACACCTACTGAACGAGCGTACCATCCCCCCAACCAAACAAGGACAGGAGATGGTAAACTAATTCACGGTGACGTATCTTTCCATGCTAAGAATCCAATATGGTATTCGGACCCCAACAAGGTTCAATACCTTCTCATCGAAGTAGTAAGTCACACCTACAACCAAACAAGGATAAGATGTGACGAACTAATCTGTGATAAGTTATTGTTCCAAGCCACGGTCAGAGACAAGTACCCAAACCAAAAGTACTCGTACCTAACGGATAAGATAGCCTACCATTCTAAGTGAAATATAGTTAAGAACAATCCTTCATACACATGGGCCCTGGCTGAATAGGATCGACGTAGTCCCCCTTGGGCACCAGAGGCCCCATCAGTAAGAGCATGACGTTCCGCAGAATCGTCAGTGGCCGTCAGTAATCTTAGGTCATCAATCCCGTATCTCCAGCGGAGAGTCCGGGTCACAAGAGAAGTGCATCGAAGCCCATACGCTAAGGAATTGTCCTCCCCGCCCAATGCCAAATGTGTTGTATCCATAACACATACCACTATAACCGCTAAGTCAAACTAGCATGCAATCTCTATTAGCGGTTATTCCTATCGTACGGCTTGTACGTACTGGTGGCCAGCCAATCACGCACTTTCGTGTTCTACATGCGACACACATCTTCGTATTTACAACGTGTCAAGGCCAATAAATGCAACACACAAGGTGGTCTCTTAAATCTAGGTTTAATTTGTAAGAAAAATAATACACAGCAGGAAATATAAATGAACAGTAAGTTCTAACAGTTATGCCATGTATCACAGTTTATTTTACATAAAGAAAATAAGTAATGCATGAAATATGAGCTAAAGTAATTAAACAGCGAATGTCAAGGTGTCTTGCCTGATATTGCGTCTGGTGTGCTGCGATGATCACGGTGGCACGATCTGCGACTTTGGTGTAAAATTTACACAAGGAGACCTCTGATGGTGGCACGGACAGTTCCATCGGCTTCAGGACGGTCGAATTAGTTTAGGGTGGACAGGGGGTTGTGCAGAATTTGTGAGGGAATAGGATAAATGGAATAGGATGATAATCAAAGAAAACGTTATATACATTATATATACGAGTTTCGAAAACTATTTATAATAATCGAAAACTAGTTTGAGTTTAAAAAGAAATACTTTAAAGTCAAAAATCGTTTTCGACAAAACTCTAAGTTGTCAAACTTGAAATTATAGGCAGAAAACTATATTTTCACAGGTCAAAATGTTTCTAAATGAACATTAATAATCTAGAAATTTTATTTTAATTTTTAAAACCATATTTCGAAATATAAGCCAAACCAAATATAATATTTTTATAACTATATACCCATATTTTACAAAATAATTTGAAAAGATTGTTTGATACCCAATTACGCAAAAATCAGTTTTTTATAGTAACTAATGATAACATAATATTAGTTACGAAATGTATAGTAATAATAATAGTAAAATATTAAATATGATGTTTAGCAATAATATCCAATAAAATAGTAATCAATAGTGATAATATTAGTAATCCTAATATTACTATAAAAATAATGGTAATGATAATACTCAAAGAGAATTATACTCAAAGAGAATTAGGAACAAGACAAAAATCTAATTAATAAAACAATACCAACCAAAAATAAAATAATAATAATAATAATAATAATAATAATAATATCAGATATTAAACAAATGTACTACTGTTCTGTTCTCTTCAGAACACTAGTAGTCAACAACACGAAAAATAAAGTAATAATAATAAATATAATGAACTTTACACACAGATAGAGAGAGAGAGAGAGTAAGTAGTCTTAAACAAAAGAAACAAACAAAAGAAGGGGCTAATGGAAGTCTTCTCTGTTCCTCGTCTCTCTTCAGAACACTACTGTTCTGTTCCTCGTCCTCCTTCATCTTTAGCTAATGGAAGTCTTCTCTGTTAAGACACAGAGAAGAAAAGAGTGAAAGAAATTTTGAGAACGAGGAGGGGGTCCGGCCAGATCTGGCTGGTGGCGCGGTGGCGGTAGCTCGGGGGTTGGAGTGCTCTCCTCTAGGCCGTACGGCGCCGGAGTCGAGGGATCCGCGACTGTGGGTCAGGGGTTCACGTTGGTGCGAAGGACGGCAGCAGAGAGGGGCGGACGGCGGCGAACGGAGTGAGGGGACGGCTCGGTGGGCGGCGACGGGGTTTAGGGCAAGGTTGCTCCGGTGAGGGCGGAAGGCCGGGGACGTCGGCGCTCAGCGATTTGGAGCGGCAGAGGCGAAGGGGGATTCGAGGGTTTCGACGGAGTTGACAGCGCGCCAGACGCTGTGCTAGGCGTTCACGGTCGATAATGATCGGGTTGTGCGGTTGGAGGGTGCTGTCGCGCGGCGGAGCGGCAGAGATGGTGGCGGTGCTCGCGCGCGGAGGAGGTGAGTTTAGTTTTAGGTTTTTGTTTTCTTTTTATTTCTGTGTTGTGGTGATGGATGTGTGAGCGGCGTAGGCATGGCGGGGCTGTCGCGGCAGTGGCCGCGGTGGTGGTGGTTGCAATGGTGGTGATGGCTGTGTTTGGTCGGGGTTTGACGGACAGGGGCTGGGTTGAGTGTCGGGGGTGATTGGGTGTGCTGTAATGGTGGCGGTCTGGGTGACGTCGATGACGACGGTTGTGGTGTCGGTGATGATGGTCTTGGCGGTGGTGGAGTTGTCCACTGGTCGGTTGTCGGGTGGTCGAGGTAGTGGGTCTGGCGGTGATGGAGTTGGAGGGGTTTGGTGACGGTTGTGGGATGTCGACGGGGCTGCTGGGTCAGGCTTGGTTGTGGCAGTGATTGCGGAAGGAGCGTCGAGGGAGGTCATGGAGGAGACGGGCTGGGTGTTGGTCGAAGGTGGGGGAATTGGTGGAGACGGCCAAGGCCGAGGAGGCAGCTTGACTACGGCTAGGGTTAGGGTTAGGATTGCTAGAGTAGGAATTGGGTTTTGGATGAATCGTGTCGGAGTTGTCGACACGAAAAAGAGAAATTGTAAATGTAAAAATATGGAATAAGAATTTGGATGGACACAGACACGAGGCACACCTATTTGTGATGGAATAATTTGTGGGGACAATTTGATGGATGATAAAATAAATTGGAGGAGTACCTGCCTATTTATAGGATGTGGAAATCCCCAATTTGGATAGGATTAGGAGAATTTAAAACCCAAGTAGATAAATCATCTATTAATTTAAAACAATCAAATCCAAATCCAATCTATATCCAAATCTAATTTCAAATTAAATATCTAATTTAGATCAAATTAAATTTCTAGTATAAAATCCATGAGATAAATAAATTTCAAATATTTAACTTATTTAAATAAATCCAAAAATTTTAAATCAAGATTTAAATGTCCCAATACTATAAAATATGTTTTTCCAAAAATACTATAATAATTAATTTCGAAAATACATTATTATTTATTTTAAAATAAGCTAATAAATAATTTAGGAAGCATGTATGCATAATTATTTATACAAAATTATGCTTTCTAGTATACAATGAAATATAACTTATTACTAATAAATATTAGAAGGAGGGCTTAAGATAACCAACTCAAAAATTTGGTAAAATGGCAAAAATAATTATTATATATATTATCTTGAAACTATAAAAATAAAATAAAAATATTTTTCTAAAAATATGTACGCTCGCACATATTCGCACTCGTCGAGCAAAAATAAAATTTCGTGCGCGACGTAAAATACGATTACGTGACGTACAATACAAAATTTTAAATCGGTACCAAATTTAATAAAAAATAGTAGAAATTTTAGGGGTTTACATGCTCATACAAGGGGGTCGGATTCAGCTCCCTCCTCCAAGGCGTGAACCTCATCCTGCAGAAATAGAAAGTCCCAAATACTGCCATTTCCACCGATATCTCCACCATGCCACACAGGACTGCTTCCAGCTGAAACGGTATATTCAACACCTCATCGATTCTAATGCTCTAGCCATTGACTTTGAGGATGTGACGGTGGCAGCCAATATGGTGTCAGTACAATTCGGTAACTTCCCACCGACAAAGACGCAAGATGGGGTGGTGCCCATTCCCAGAGCGAAGATGGAGGTCACTAATCTTCCACCTTCCCGAGATCAGACAGCCGGTCTTGTACCACTTACCACACAGCAAGGAGAGATCATGTGGGTCCATCCGAACTTGGTACCAGAGGTGACTCAACCTACGCCACTCTCTGCTGTCAAAAAGAAGAATAGAAAAGTCAAATCATGCCGCACAATTTCAGCAAAAGTCGAAGAGGCTACTGCCGTAGTCACTCGATCTGGGGCACAAACGCAACCTTCGCCAGGCAACTCAGCAGATGATCATCAGCCTGCCACCGCTGATGCTCCAGGACCCGTCCAACCTTCGACGACCGACAAGCCTAGGCCGAAGGAGACTCGCTTCGACAAACCGCTCCGAAGGGGAGCACCTCAGGGGCTGGAAAAGCCCTACAAATCACTGTACGAACTCCTAAGACTCTCCAAGGACGTTCTGTAAAACCCCAATATTTTTTTATTTTAATGCTTTAAAAATTATTTTTCTATATTTAATTGAATTTATTTGGTATTCGTACGTAATTAAATATGTGTATCATATATGTATGTTGTGTGGTTGTTATATTTTAAAATACTCCTAATTATATCCTACAATTATTATAAATATTTTTGTTACTTAATTAAGAATTTTAGAAATTTTCTTGTGAATATATACCTATATATATGTATATATAGAGATATATAGATATTATATATATATATATATACATATATTTTTTTACATATATATATATATATATATATATATATATATATATATATTGTGTAAAAAAAAATAAAGAAAGAATGTGGTGGCCGAGCCCCCTCCCCCCCCCCCCCATAAACTGAGCAGCAGATGCTGCAATTGGAGGTGGGGCCCGACCCCCACAGTACCAATTTAACAAACAGCATATAGCTGCAACCATGAAACCGAGACCCCCTCCTAATAACCCCGACCCCCACATAACCTTAACAGCAGCTAATCGCTGCACCCCCTTCAAAGCCGACCCCACAAAATTCAAATACTTGCTAACGTAAGCAGCAAGCAATTAGTTAGCAAAAACCAACAACTCTAGCACCGACCCCACACCAATACAATCTGAGCCCTCCCCTATTCTAATACAAATTGTATTAGCAGTCGGCGGAGAGAGATTTAAAACCCCACAAAACCGAAACCTTAATCCTCCATAACTCTTCACCCTCCACATCTCCTCTCCATCTCGAACCCCAGGAGAGCTCTCTAAGCAGTTGGCGGCGGCGCACCACCGCGTGAGCGCTACCGGAGAGCCCAAGACGACCCCGCAAATCGAGCGTTCTCAGTTTTTGCGAAGAGCGAGGTACCCTTCTTCCCATCCACTTTTCTTCACGTACGCTCGATGATTTCTCGAACTATAAATTTCTATGCGTAGCCCATATGAACCTCTCCAATAACCTTTTGATAGAATCAGGGGAACCCCAGGGGATTGCTCGAAAAATCGAGGCAAAGTTGCCCCAAAAATCTGTCGAAAATAGCGTTTGAATCTAGTTCAAAACCACAACTTAGAAGCCAGATTTTGATCTGTGTGTCGAGATTTTTCAGAAACTAATTAACACATCTGAAGACAACATAACCACGATTAAAACACTTTTCGTAGATCTGAATTTCATTTCCTGTGCGCGAATTAAAACCGTGTTAAAGTTGGGCGAAAAAACGGTTTTCTAAAATAGTAAATTTCAGGAAATTTCTCCGATACGACGTACGCCCAGACAAACCAGGCGACGTGGTCGCACGATATACGCATCGAAAGATGCGTATGGTCATTACCGATGTGTGGGAACTGACGGAACTCAATTTTGTCGCGTGTGTGCGACGAAATCAACGCGTATCCGTCAAGATACCCCCATATCGACGTTTTGCAAACTTGTCCATAACTTCGTGTACAGTTATCGAATCGAGACGAAACTTGCGCCAACAGGTCCGGATCGAAATTTTGGTCCTGCATGCCAAGTTTTGTTTGATTCTCAGAAGGTTGAATCGGAACCCATTTTTGGCGGGCCCGCGACCCACTCAAACGGGCGATTTTGTACACGGCTCTTCGGAATCCAAAACTGGACATACCATTGAGTTCCTCTCCTCAAACTGAATCCGTAGACATATAGTTTGATGACTTTAGAGACCATAGACGTTGGCACACATTTCGGTGCAAAGCGGGTCCAACGGCGGATATCGTTTTGACCCGAAATTATGATTTTGCCCCTGTTCCAGAATTGGACTTTTGGACAGGCGTTTCCTAGGTATATCTTCTTCACCGAGATCATTTTTGATGTTTGTTTCAGCATTTGGAGTCATCTGTGATTTGTGAGTTTTGGTGCTGACACTTGCTACTCTTGGATTGCCTTTCTCGCACCGCAGGCAAGTATACCTTGCCATAGATTCTGATTGTGCTCATTTATTTTCAGCATATTTTATTATTATATATTTCTTTCTCTTAATGTCTCTTTGTTTCTATTAAGCGTCCAAGTCACACTTGGGTGCAAGCGACTACATTTAGTCGTTATATTATTTACGTCTTATTTGCATATCGACCTTGTGTCAGTTGACTACCCTATGAGTATGTGGGGGTGTTTTTATATCTCCTATGGACTTGACACATGTGTATCACGTGATGAGTGAGTTATATAGGACACGAACCTGCGTATTCGACTGGCCATCGATACGTACGGGACGTGCGACGGTTAGGAGGTAACTGCTACTAGTGTGTCGAGTTAGAAGCCGTAGCAGTTGCCAATTGGACAGGCTGTGGATACATCTTGGATAGGAGCAGTTGGAGGGAGGGGACATCTACTAGCGTAGGGGCTACATTTATATTTTTACACACTTTGGGGCCGAGAGTGACTCATATGAGTACTACTTTCTGTCCCGGCCGATAGCGTCTCGGATGAGCGCTACTTACTGCCACTCTTATTATTCTGCTGATCCTACAGCCCCTGCGTAGAACGTTGTCCTCAAAGTGCATCTCACATAGACGGTTAGGAGATCCTGTAGTGTTATAGCTGCATATTTTATTTTGCACATTCAGTTACTTGGCATGTTTTTCTGTATCTTGTTACGTTCCTCTAAGGACCTGGTGATCTCTCCAGGATTAGACGAGCAGGACTATCCCGAGGAGTACGGTACAGCATTGGATCCATTATACATCGGTGACGAGGCATCTCCCGCTCTTACTTAGCTTTATTCTTTACTATCTGAGACCATGTATTGGACATCTTTTTATCATTCTTTCTTGCTGTTTGAGGAGGTTGGACTCCATTTAGTTGAGACTATTTTCCATAGCTGTTTGGGTGGGAATGTCTACCCGGCTATATTTTGATATCATCATTTATCTTATTTTAGTGGACTTATTATATTCTCTGTGTTGAGCTGTGGATGAGATTTAGTTATATCATTGTGGCTTATCATGTATTATTATTACAGCTTATGTACCAATACGAGGATTACCATATATTGGTGTATTTTCGTATAAGTACAGCTGGCATGTCTACGTACTTAGTCCTACGTATTTTGGGACTGGAGCGTTACATGTTTTTGTGGTGGCCCATGCAGGTCCAGTAATATTGTTGGGTTACATGACTGTGCCCAACAAGCCTGCAAAATTAGGAATAGGATATGAAATCTCATCCACTACTACTACCTTCTTTGATCTCTACTTCATTTTCTTTCCTATAACTTATTTGAATTCCTTTCAGCTTGAAATTGTTCTAACCAACTCTAAATTTTCGTGCTAATATAGGATGAATCTTCGTAGCGGTTTCACTACTCCCCTTGCCATTACTGACGGGAATACTACTGCTCGCGAGGAACCAGTGAATCCGCAGCATCCAGCTATGTCTCCGACCACTCCAGTACCATCCGGGCCAGCCCTGCAGCCAGTGATGACCCCAGCCACGACTCAGCAAACTGGACCCGAGGATCCTACACCTCAGGGAGAGTACCTACCACCACCACCACCTTATCCACCTCCGTTCCTACCACAGATTCCACCCCCATATCCACCATCATCATATCTCCCACAACAGCCACCACAGTATCCACCATCCTATCCGCCCCAGCAGCCCACACCATATCCACCACCGTACCCATCACCATATCCACCCCAGTATCCTCCACAGAATCCATCTCAGTATCCACCCACATACTCCCCATATTATCCCTTTCTATACCCTTCATATCCTCTACAGATCATGCCCCAGGTGCCATACCTGCCCCCACAGCATCCCATGCCTCAGACTGGTGGGGCTACCACAGAGCAGATTCTCCAGAGCTTGGTACAGGCTCAGATACAGCAGAGTGAGGCTATCAGGAGGAGTTTGGATACAGCACTGACCCGAGCACCCCAAGCCTCTGTGGGTACCATCGAAGGGTTCTGCAACATGAATCCTCCACACTTCAAGGGCACAGAAGACGTCATTGGGATCACCAATTGGCTGGTGAAGACAGAGAATCTCCTGAAGGCTTCCCAGTTATCCGTAGTTCTATGGATGACGGCAGTGAAGTTACAGCTGGAAGGAAATGCTTATGATTGGTGGGCCGCGGAGGAGAGGCGGCTAGGAGTTGATCAGACATGGAAGAAATTCAAGAAACTGTTCAATACGAAGTTTTTCTCCAACACTACCAAGGATGCTTTATATGAACAGTTTCTACACCTGGAGCAGGGGAATATGACAGTTGACGAGTACGACGCCGAGTTTAGCCGATTGAGTCGTTTTGTACCAGGATTGGTTACGACAGAGCTGGAGAAAGCCAAAAGATTTCATAAAGGCTTGAGTATAGAGTTGCAGAGGTACACCAGCTCCGAGTCGAGGGTCTCCCAAGCTGCTGTTCTGGCAGAGGCTAGGACTCAGGAGGCCATAAGCAAGAATGCAAATCGACGAGTTACATCGACTATGGGACCAGCTAAGACCACTACAGGAGGGCCAGTGAGATGTCCTCCCACACATCAGCATCAGCAGAGGACAGGGCCATACCAGACACAGGAGAAGGTCTTTTGCCATTATTGTGGCAAAGTTGGTCATATTCAGAGAGATTGCAGACGCCGGCTGGGACACTGTTTAGCTTGTGGATCGAACCAGCACCAGACCAGGGACTGCCACTTTCAGAAGAATACTCCACATTATCAGCAACAGAGGCTAGCGATTGCGGGACCAGGAGCACCACAACCACCTTTACCCCCTCAGGCAGCCCAATTTCAGCAGGCCAAGGCACAGACGGGCAACCAGAGAGTTGGGAAGATTTTTACACTAGCTACAGAGGAGGCAGAACCAGAGATGGAGGTCATAGCAGGTATAGTTTTAGTTGCATCATTTCCTGCCATTATATTATTTGACACCGGAGCCACCCATTCATTCATAGCCACTAGCTTTGCCACGAGACACAGCATACCCATGTCATCTTTATCTAAAAATCTTAGAATCCTCACTGGAGGAGGAGTAGTTCCTGTTAGTGGTATTTGTAGAGATTGTCCTGTAGTGATAAATGGTAGAGAGATGAAGGCACGACTTCTTATATTTTTGATGCCGACGTTCGCTGTGGTTCTCGAAATGGACTGGTTGAGCCAGCATTTCGCTCTCATTGACTGCCATAGGGGCAGTATTGTCTTTAGACCACCGAGTGATACGGAGTTCGAGTTCACCAAAGAGGACGCCTTGAGGAGGGATGCATCTGCTTCAGGGACTCACATGATGATGCAGGACACCCCTCAGCACCCTATCATCACCGAGTTCGAGGATGTATTCCCCGAGGATTTGCCAGGACTGCCGCCTGACCGAGACATTGAGTTTTCTATTAATCCAGGAGCCGAGCCTATTTTGTCTCGAGTTTATCGATTGGCACCCAAGGAGTTGGTAGAGATGAAGACGCAAATTGATGACTTATTGGAGAAGAGCTTTATTCGTGCCAGTGCGTCACCATGGGGAGCACCCGTTCTTTTTGTGCCTAAAAAAGACGGGACAGTGCGCATGTGCATCGACTACAGAGCATTGAATGCAGTGACAGTAAAGAACAAGTATCCATTGCCGCGTATAGATGATCTATTTGATCAATTGAGTGGAGCAAAAGTATTCTCCAAGATCGACTTACGATCAGGCTATCACCAATTGAAGGTTCGGAAGGAAGATATTGCAAAGACGGCTTTTCGATCGAGGTATGGACACTACGAGTTCTTGGTCATGCCTTTCGGTTTGACCAATGCACCCGCAGTTTTCATGAATTTAATGAACAAGATCTTTCACCAGTATTTGGACAAATTTGTAGTAGTCTTTATAGATGATATCTTGATTTACTCCAAGAGCCAAGAGGAGCATGAGCAGCATCTACAGATAGTTTTGGGAATACTGAGGAATGAGAGACTCTTTGCGAAGCTTAGCAAGTGTGATTTCTTTCTCAAGGAGGTATCATTTCTCGGTCATGTTGTTACGGGTGCTGGTATATCAGTGGATCCAGAGAAGATCACAGCAGTCGAATCATAGCCCGCTCCCACATCAGCTACTGAGGTGAGAAGTTTCCTCGGACTCGTGGGTTACTACCGAAGGTTCGTAGAAGATTTCTCTCGTATAGCGGGGCCAATGACTCGATTAACTTGCAAGGATCAGGAGTTTGTATGGACGGGCGACTGTCAAGCCGTATTTGATGAGTTGAAGAAGCGATTGACCACAGCACCGATCTTGACACTACCATCGGGACCGAGAGGATTTGTGATCTACAGTGACGCATCCGGGAAAGGATTAGGATGCGTATTGATGCAGCACGGTCGTGTAGTAGCATATGCATCACGACAGTTGAGGGTGCACGAGAAGAATTATCCGACCCACGATCTAGAGCTTGCAGCGGTTATTTTTGCTTTGAAGCTATGGAGACACTACTTGTACGGCGAGACGGTTGATATCTACACTGATCATAAGAGCCTCAAGTACGTGTTCACACAAAAAGAGTTGAATATGCGACAGCGACGTTGGTTGGAGTTGATGAAGGATTATGAGATCGAGCTACATTATCATCCGGGGAAGGCTAATGTCGTGGCAGACGCATTAAGCCGCAAGCCCATGGCACACTTTTTGACTGCACAGAAGGAGTTGATTAGCGACTTGGAGCATCTTGGTATTGAGGTAGTATTGCCTGGAGCCGATGGCGTATTAGCCAACCTCCAAGTACAATCATCATTGGTAGAGCGCATCAAGGCAACATTGCCTAATGATGCTAGATTTCGACGGCTCAGAGAGAGGACCAAAGCAGGAGAGCAGACGGGATTGAGGATCCACCCCGATGGGATATTGCGATGTGGTGATCGCATTTATGTTCCCAATGGAGAGTTACGTCAGGAGCTGATGGTAGAGGCTCACAGTTCGACTTATTCTATTCATCCCGGAGGAACCAAGATGTACCGTGACTTGCGACAGTATTATTGGTGGCACGGAATGAAGCGAAAGATAGCTCATTTTATTGCCAAGTGCTTGGTATGTCAACAAGTGAAGGCAGAGCACCAGAGGACAGCTGGACTGTTACAGCCGCTACCCATTCCTGAGTGGAAGTGGGAGCACATTACTATGGATTTCGTCACGGGTTTTCCTCGGGGTCCTAGAGGATGTGACGCAGTGTAGGTGATTTTTGATAGACTTACGAAGTCAGCCCATTTCATACCTTTTAGAGTGGGCCAGTCAACAGAGGTATTGGCAGAGATGTATATGGAGCAGATTGTGAGATTGCATGGTGTGCCTGTTAGTATTGTGTCGGACCGTGACTCAAGATTTACCTCGCACTTTTGGAGGAGCATGCAAGAGAGTTTGGGAACTCGATTGAAGTTTAGCACATCATACCATCTGCAGACAGATGGCCAGTCGGAGCGTACCATTCAGACGCTAGAGGATATGTTGAGAGCGTGTATGCTAGACTTTGGCGGCTCATGGGAGGACCATCTTCATCTTGTCGAGTTTTCCTACAACAATAGCTATCAAGCGAGCATTCAGATGGCTCCGTTTGAAGCGTTGTACGGTAGGAAGTGTCGGTCTCCTGTTTGTTGGAGCGACATAGGAGAGCGACAGCTATTGGGTCCCAAATTAGTCTTGAGCACAGTGGAGACAGTGAAGAAGATTCAGGGCCACCTGCGAGCAGCGCAGGATCGTCAGAAGCAGTGGGCAGATAATCGCCGTCGACCCTTGGAGTTCAAAGCGGGCGACCATGTGTTCTTGAAGATATCCCCCACTAGAGGCACGATTCGATTCGGAGGACGTGGCAAGTTGAGTCCAAGGTACATCGGGCCTTTTGATGTCTTGGAACGTGTTGGGGAGGTTGCCTATAGATTGGCCTTGCCACCGTTGCTGGAGGGAGTGCATGACGTATTCCATGTATCTCAGCTGAGGAGGTACGTGTCGGACAGCAATCATGTGCTTGATCACTACGAGATCACAGTTGGACCGAGTTTGTCGTACGAAGAGCAACCGAAAGGTATCCTCGATCGCCGAGTGAAGGTGTTACGGAATCAATCTATTCCATTGGTTCGCGTGGCATGGAAGCATCACTCGCCAGGGGAGTCTACTTGGGAGCGCGAGGACGACATCCGAATTCGCTACCCACATTTGTTCGAAGACGAAGGTACGTCTTGCGGTGTAGGTTTTAAATTATTAGCAATTTTCTTGTATTGCATTTGATCCCCCGACCTAAGTTTAATTTCGAGGACGAAATTTTCTTCAAGTTGGGTAGGATGTGAAACCCCAATATTTTTTTTATTTTAATGCTTTAAAAATTATTTTTCTATATTTAATTGAATTTATTTGGTATTTGTACGTAATTAAATATGTGTATCATATATGTATGTTGTGTGCTTGTTATATTTTAAAATACTCCTAATTATATCCTACAATTATTACAAATATTTTTGTTACTTAATTAAGAATTTTAGAAATTTTCTTGTAAATATATACCTATATATATATATATATATATATATATATATATATATATATATATATATATATATATATATTGTAAAAAATAAAAAAAAAATAAAGAAAGAATATGGTTGCCGAGCCCCCCCCCCCCCCAATAGACTGAGCAGCAGATGCTGCAATTGGAGGGGGGGCCCGACCCCCACAGTACCAATTTAACAAACAGCATATAGCTGCAATCATGAAACCGAGACCCCCTCCTAATAACCCCGACCCCCACATAACCTTAACAGCAGCTAATCGCTGCACCCCCTTCAAAGCCGACCCCACAAAATTCAAATACTTGCTAACGCAAGCAGCAAGCAATTAGTTAGCAAAACCCAACAACTCTAGCACCGACCCCACACCAATACATTCCGAGCCCTCCCCTATTCTAATACAAATTGTATTAGCAGTCGGCGGAGAGAGATTTAAAACCCCACAAAACCGAAACCCTAATCCTCCATAACTCTTCACCCTCCACATCTCGTCTCCATCTCGAACCCCAGGCGAGCTCTCCAAGCAGTTGGCGGCGCCGCACCACCGCGCGAGCGCTACCGGAGAGCCCAAGACGACCCCGCAAATCGAGCGTTCTCAGTTTTTGCGAAGAGCGAGGTACCCTTCTTCCCATCCACTTTTCTTCACGCACGCTCGATGATTTCTCGAATTATAAATTTCTGTGCGTAGCCCATATGAACCTCTCCAATACCCTTTTGATAGAATCCTGGGAACCCCAGGGGATTGCTCGAAAAATCGAGGCAAAGTTGCCGCAAAAATCTGTCAAAAACAGAGTTTGAATCTAGTTCAAAACCACAACTTAGAAGCCAGATTTCGATCTGTGTGTCGAGATTTTTTAGAAACTAATTGAACACATCTGAAGACAACATAACCACGATTAAAACGCTTTTTGTAGATCTGAATTTTGTTCCCTGTGCGCGAATTAAAACCGTGTTAAAGTTGGGCGAAAAAACTGTTTTCTAAAATAGTAAATTTCAGGAAATTTCTCCGATACGACGTACGCCCCGACAAACCGGGCGACGTGGTCGCACGATATATGCATCGAAAGACGCGTATGGTCGTTACCGACGTGTGGGAACTGACGGAACTCAATTTCGTCGCGTGTGTGCGACGAAATCAACGCGTATCCGTCGAGATACCCCCGTATCAACGTTTTGCAAACTTGCCCATAACTTCGTGTACAGTCGTCGAATCGAGACGAAACTTGTGCCAACAGGTCTGGATCAAAATTCTGGTCCTGCATGCCAAGTTTGGTTTGATTCTGAGAAGGTCGAATCGGAACCCATTTTTGGCGGGCCCGCGACCCACTCAAACGGGCGATTTTGTACACGGCTCTTCGGAATCTAAAACTGGACATACCGTTGAGTTCCTCTCCTCAAACTAAATTCGTAGACATATAGTTTGACGACTTTAGAGACCATAGACGTTGGCACGCATTTCGGTGCAAAGCGGATCCAATGGCGGACATCGTTTTGACCTAAAATTACGATATTGCCCCTGTTCCAGAATTGGACTTTTGGATAGGCGTTTCCTAGGTATATCTTCTTCACCGAGATCATTTTTGATGTTTGTTTCAGCGTTTGGAGTCATCTGTGATTTGTGAGTTTTGGTGCTGACACTTGCTACTCTTGGATTGCCTTTCTCGCACCGCAGGCAAGTTTACCTTGCCATAGATTCTGATTGTGCTCATTTATTTTCAGCATATTTTATTATTATATATTTCTTTCTCTTAATGTCTCTTTGTTTCTATTAAGCGTCCAAGTCACACTTGGGTGCAAGCGACTACATTTAGTCGTTATATTATTTACGTCTTATTTGCATATCGACCTTGTGTCAGTTGACTACCCTATGAGTATGTGGGGGTGTTTTTATATCTCCTATGGACTTGACACATGTGTATCACGTGATGAGTGAGTTATATAGGACACGAACCTGCGTATTCGACTGGCCATCGATACGTACGGGACGTGCGACGGTTAGGAGGTAACTGCTACTAGTGTGTCGAGTTAGAAGCCGTAGCAGTTGCCAATTGGACAGGCTGTGGATACATCTTGGATAGGAGCAGTTGGGGGGAGGGGACATCTACTAGCGTAGGGGCTACATTTATATTTTTACACACTTTGGGGCCGAGAGTGACTCATATGAGTACTACTTTCTGTCCCGGCCGATAGCGTCTCGGATGAGCGCTACTTACTGCCACTCTTATTATTCTGCTGATCCTACAGCGCCTGCGTAGAACGTTGTCCTCAAAGTGCATCTCACATAGACGGTTAGGAGATCCTGTAGTGTTATAGCTGCATATTTTATTTTGCACATTCAGTTACTTGGCATGTTTTTCTGTATCTTGTTACGTTCCTCTAAGGACCTGGTGATCTCTCCAGGATTAGACGAGCAGGACTATCCCGAGGAGTACGGTACAGCATTGGATCCATTATACATCGGTGACGAGGCATCTCCCGCTCTTACTTAGCTTTATTCTTTACTATCTGAGACCATGTATTGGACATCTTTTTATCATTCTTTCTTGCTGTTTGAGGAGGTTGGACTCCATTTAGTTGAGACTATTTTCCATAGCTGTTTGGGTGGGAATGTCTACCCGGCTATATTTTGATATCATCATTTATCTTATTTTAGTGGACTTATTATATTCTCTGTGTTGAGCTGTGGATGAGATTTAGTTATATCATTGTGGCTTATCATGTATTATTATTACAGCTTATGTACCAATACGAGGATTACCATATATTGGTGTATTTTCGTATAAGTACAGCTGGCATGTCTACGTACTTAGTCCTACGTATTTTGGGACTGGAGCGTTACATGTTTTTGTGGTGGCCCATGCAGGTCCAGTAATATTGTTGGGTTACATGACTGTGCCCAACAAGCCTGCAAAATTAGGAATAGGATATGAAATCTCATCCACTACTACTACCTTCTTTGATCTCTACTTCATTTTCTTTCCTATAACTTATTTGAATTCCTTTCAGCTTGAAATTGTTCTAACCAACTCTAAATTTTCGTGCTAATATAGGATGAATCTTCGTAGCGGTTTCACTACTCCCCTTGCCATTACTGACGGGAATACTACTGCTCGCGAGGAACCAGTGAATCCGCAGCATCCAGCTATGTCTCCGACCACTCCAGTACCATCCGGGCCAGCCCTGCAGCCAGTGATGACCCCAGCCACGACTCAGCAAACTGGACCCGAGGATCCTACACCTCAGGGAGAGTACCTACCACCACCACCACCTTATCCACCTCCGTTCCTACCACAGATTCCACCCCCATATCCACCATCATCATATCTCCCACAACAGCCACCACAGTATCCACCATCCTATCCGCCCCAGCAGCCCACACCATATCCACCACCGTACCCATCACCATATCCACCCCAGTATCCTCCACAGAATCCATCTCAGTATCCACCCACATACTCCCCATATTATCCCTTTCTATACCCTTCATATCCTCTACAGATCATGCCCCAGGTGCCATACCTGCCCCCACAGCATCCCATGCCTCAGACTGGTGGGGCTACCACAGAGCAGATTCTCCAGAGCTTGGTACAGGCTCAGATACAGCAGAGTGAGGCTATCAGGAGGAGTTTGGATACAGCACTGACCCGAGCACCCCAAGCCTCTGTGGGTACCATCGAAGGGTTCTGCAACATGAATCCTCCACACTTCAAGGGCACAGAAGACGTCATTGGGATCACCAATTGGCTGGTGAAGACAGAGAATCTCCTGAAGGCTTCCCAGTTATCCGTAGTTCTATGGATGACGGCAGTGAAGTTACAGCTGGAAGGAAATGCTTATGATTGGTGGGCCGCGGAGGAGAGGCGGCTAGGAGTTGATCAGACATGGAAGAAATTCAAGAAACTGTTCAATACGAAGTTTTTCTCCAACACTACCAAGGATGCTTTATATGAACAGTTTCTACACCTGGAGCAGGGGAATATGACAGTTGACGAGTACGACGCCGAGTTTAGCCGATTGAGTCGTTTTGTACCAGGATTGGTTACGACAGAGCTGGAGAAAGCCAAAAGATTTCATAAAGGCTTGAGTATAGAGTTGCAGAGGTACACCAGCTCCGAGTCGAGGGTCTCCCAAGCTGCTGTTCTGGCAGAGGCTAGGACTCAGGAGGCCATAAGCAAGAAGGCAAATCGACGAGTTACATCGACTATGGGACCAGCTAAGACCACTACAGGAGGGCCAGTGAGATGTCCTCCCACACATCAGCATCAGCAGAGGACAGGGCCATACCAGACACAGGAGAAGGTCTTTTGCCATTATTGTGGCAAAGTTGGTCATATTCAGAGAGATTGCAGACGCCGGCTGGGACACTGTTTAGCTTGTGGATCGAACCAGCACCAGACCAGGGACTGCCACTTTCAGAAGAATACTCCACATTATCAGCAACAGAGGCTAGCGATTGCGGGACCAGGAGCACCACAACCACCTTTACCCCCTCAGGCAGCCCAATTTCAGCAGGCCAAGGCACAGACGGGCAACCAGAGAGTTGGGAAGATTTTTACACTAGCTACAGAGGAGGCAGAACCAGAGATGGAGGTCATAGCAGGTATAGTTTTAGTTGCATCATTTCCTGCCATTATATTATTTGACACCGGAGCCACCCATTCATTCATAGCCACTAGCTTTGCCACGAGACACAGCATACCCATGTCATCTTTATCTAAAAATCTTAGAATCCTCACTGGAGGAGGAGTAGTTCCTGTTAGTGGTATTTGTAGAGATTGTCCTGTAGTGATAAATGGTAGAGAGATGAAGGCACGACTTCTTATATTTTTGATGCCGACGTTCGCTGTGGTTCTCGAAATGGACTGGTTGAGCCAGCATTTCGCTCTCATTGACTGCCATAGGGGCAGTATTGTCTTTAGACCACCGAGTGATACGGAGTTCGAGTTCACCAAAGAGGACGCCTTGAGGAGGGATGCATCTGCTTCAGGGACTCACATGATGATGCAGGACACCCCTCAGCACCCTATCATCACCGAGTTCGAGGATGTATTCCCCGAGGATTTGCCAGGACTGCCGCCTGACCGAGACATTGAGTTTTCTATTAATCCAGGAGCCGAGCCTATTTTGTCTCGAGTTTATCGATTGGCACCCAAGGAGTTGGTAGAGATGAAGACGCAAATTGATGACTTATTGGAGAAGAGCTTTATTCGTGCCAGTGCGTCACCATGGGGAGCACCCGTTCTTTTTGTGCCTAAAAAAGACGGGACAGTGCGCATGTGCATCGACTACAGAGCATTGAATGCAGTGACAGTAAAGAACAAGTATCCATTGCCGCGTATAGATGATCTATTTGATCAATTGAGTGGAGCAAAAGTATTCTCCAAGATCGACTTACGATCAGGCTATCACCAATTGAAGGTTCGGAAGGAAGATATTGCAAAGACGGCTTTTCGATCGAGGTATGGACACTACGAGTTCTTGGTCATGCCTTTCGGTTTGACCAATGCACCCGCAGTTTTCATGAATTTAATGAACAAGATCTTTCACCAGTATTTGGACAAATTTGTAGTAGTCTTTATAGATGATATCTTGATTTACTCCAAGAGCCAAGAGGAGCATGAGCAGCATCTACAGATAGTTTTGGGAATACTGAGGAATGAGAGACTCTTTGCGAAGCTTAGCAAGTGTGATTTCTTTCTCAAGGAGGTATCATTTCTCGGTCATGTTGTTACGGGTGCTGGTATATCAGTGGATCCAGAGAAGATCACAGCAGTCGAATCATAGCCCGCTCCCACATCAGCTACTGAGGTGAGAAGTTTCCTCGGACTCGTGGGTTACTACCGAAGGTTCGTAGAAGATTTCTCTCGTATAGCGGGGCCAATGACTCGATTAACTTGCAAGGATCAGGAGTTTGTATGGACGGGCGACTGTCAAGCCGTATTTGATGAGTTGAAGAAGCGATTGACCACAGCACCGATCTTGACACTACCATCGGGACCGAGAGGATTTGTGATCTACAGTGACGCATCCGGGAAAGGATTAGGATGCGTATTGATGCAGCACGGTCGTGTAGTAGCATATGCATCACGACAGTTGAGGGTGCACGAGAAGAATTATCCGACCCACGATCTAGAGCTTGCAGCGGTTATTTTTGCTTTGAAGCTATGGAGACACTACTTGTACGGCGAGACGGTTGATATCTACACTGATCATAAGAGCCTCAAGTACGTGTTCACACAAAAAGAGTTGAATATGCGACAGCGACGTTGGTTGGAGTTGATGAAGGATTATGAGATCGAGCTACATTATCATCCGGGGAAGGCTAATGTCGTGGCAGACGCATTAAGCCGCAAGCCCATGGCACACTTTTTGACTGCACAGAAGGAGTTGATTAGCGACTTGGAGCATCTTGGTATTGAGGTAGTATTGCCTGGAGCCGATGGCGTATTAGCCAACCTCCAAGTACAATCATCATTGGTAGAGCGCATCAAGGCAACATTGCCTAATGATGCTAGATTTCGACGGCTCAGAGAGAGGACCAAAGCAGGAGAGCAGACGGGATTGAGGATCCACCCCGATGGGATATTGCGATGTGGTGATCGCATTTATGTTCCCAATGGAGAGTTACGTCAGGAGCTGATGGTAGAGGCTCACAGTTCGACTTATTCTATTCATCCCGGAGGAACCAAGATGTACCGTGACTTGCGACAGTATTATTGGTGGCACGGAATGAAGCGAAAGATAGCTCATTTTATTGCCAAGTGCTTGGTATGTCAACAAGTGAAGGCAGAGCACCAGAGGACAGCTGGACTGTTACAGCCGCTACCCATTCCTGAGTGGAAGTGGGAGCACATTACTATGGATTTCGTCACGGGTTTTCCTCGGGGTCCTAGAGGATGTGACGCAGTGTAGGTGATTTTTGATAGACTTACGAAGTCAGCCCATTTCATACCTTTTAGAGTGGGCCAGTCAACAGAGGTATTGGCAGAGATGTATATGGAGCAGATTGTGAGATTGCATGGTGTGCCTGTTAGTATTGTGTCGGACCGTGACTCAAGATTTACCTCGCACTTTTGGAGGAGCATGCAAGAGAGTTTGGGAACTCGATTGAAGTTTAGCACATCATACCATCTGCAGACAGATGGCCAGTCGGAGCGTACCATTCAGACGCTAGAGGATATGTTGAGAGCGTGTATGCTAGACTTTGGCGGCTCATGGGAGGACCATCTTCATCTTGTCGAGTTTTCCTACAACAATAGCTATCAAGCGAGCATTCAGATGGCTCCGTTTGAAGCGTTGTACGGTAGGAAGTGTCGGTCTCCTGTTTGTTGGAGCGACATAGGAGAGCGACAGCTATTGGGTCCCAAATTAGTCTTGAGCACAGTGGAGACAGTGAAGAAGATTCAGGGCCACCTGCGAGCAGCGCAGGATCGTCAGAAGCAGTGGGCAGATAATCGCCGTCGACCCTTGGAGTTCAAAGCGGGCGACCATGTGTTCTTGAAGATATCCCCCACTAGAGGCACGATTCGATTCGGAGGACGTGGCAAGTTGAGTCCAAGGTACATCGGGCCTTTTGATGTCTTGGAACGTGTTGGGGAGGTTGCCTATAGATTGGCCTTGCCACCGTTGCTGGAGGGAGTGCATGACGTATTCCATGTATCTCAGCTGAGGAGGTACGTGTCGGACAGCAATCATGTGCTTGATCACTACGAGATCACAGTTGGACCGAGTTTGTCGTACGAAGAGCAACCGAAAGGTATCCTCGATCGCCGAGTGAAGGTGTTACGGAATCAATCTATTCCATTGGTTCGCGTGGCATGGAAGCATCACTCGCCAGGGGAGTCTACTTGGGAGCGCGAGGACGACATCCGAATTCGCTACCCACATTTGTTCGAAGACGAAGGTACGTCTTGCGGTGTAGGTTTTAAATTATTAGCAATTTTCTTGTATTGCATTTGATCCCCCGACCTAAGTTTAATTTCGAGGACGAAATTTTCTTCAAGTTGGGTAGGATGTGAAACCCCAATATTTTTTTTTATTTTAATGCTTTAAAAATTATTTTTCTATATTTAATTGAATTTATTTGGTATTTGTACGTAATTAAATATGTGTATCATATATGTATGTTGTGTGCTTGTTATATTTTAAAATACTCCTAATTATATCCTACAATTATTACAAATATTTTTGTTACTTAATTAAGAATTTTAGAAATTTTCTTGTGAATATATACCTATATATATATATATATATATATATATATATATATTGTAAAAAATAAAAAAAAAATAAAGAAAGAATATGGTTGCCGAGCCCCCCCCCCCCAATAGACTGAGCAGCAGATGCTGCAATTGGAGGGGGGGCCCGACCCCCACAGTACCAATTTAACAAACAGCATATAGCTGCAATCATGAAACCGAGACCCCCTCCTAATAACCCCGACCCCCACATAACCTTAACAGCAGCTAATCGCTGCACCCCCTTCAAAGCCGACCCCACAAAATTCAAATACTTGCTAACGCAAGCAGCAAGCAATTAGTTAGCAAAACCCAACAACTCTAGCACCGACCCCACACCAATACATTCCGAGCCCTCCCCTATTCTAATACAAATTGTATTAGCAGTCGGCGGAGAGAGATTTAAAACCCCACAAAACCGAAACCCTAATCCTCCATAACTCTTCACCCTCCACATCTCGTCTCCATCTCGAACCCCAGGCGAGCTCTCCAAGCAGTTGGCGGCGCCGCACCACCGCGCGAGCGCTACCGGAGAGCCCAAGACGACCCCGCAAATCGAGCGTTCTCAGTTTTTGCGAAGAGCGAGGTACCCTTCTTCCCATCCACTTTTCTTCACGCACGCTCGATGATTTCTCGAATTATAAATTTCTGTGCGTAGCCCATATGAACCTCTCCAATACCCTTTTGATAGAATCCTGGGAACCCCAGGGGATTGCTCGAAAAATCGAGGCAAAGTTGCCGCAAAAATCTGTCAAAAACAGAGTTTGAATCTAGTTCAAAACCACAACTTAGAAGCCAGATTTCGATCTGTGTGTCGAGATTTTTTAGAAACTAATTGAACACATCTGAAGACAACATAACCACGATTAAAACGCTTTTTGTAGATCTGAATTTTGTTCCCTGTGTGCGAATTAAAACCGTGTTAAAGTTGGGCGAAAAAACTGTTTTCTAAAATAGTAAATTTCAGGAAATTTCTCCGATACGACGTACGCCCCGACAAACCGGGCGACGTGGTCGCACGATATATGCATCGAAAGACGCGTATGGTCGTTACCGACGTGTGGGAACTGACGGAACTCAATTTCGTCGCGTGTGTGCGACGAAATCAACGCGTATCCGTCGAGATACCCCCGTATCAACGTTTTGCAAACTTGCCCATAACTTCGTGTACAGTCGTCGAATCGAGACGAAACTTGTGCCAACAGGTCTGGATCAAAATTCTGGTCCTGCATGCCAAGTTTGGTTTGATTCTGAGAAGGTCGAATCGGAACCCATTTTTGGCGGGCCCGCGACCCACTCAAACGGGCGATTTTGTACACGGCTCTTCGGAATCTAAAACTGGACATACCGTTGAGTTCCTCTCCTCAAACTAAATTCGTAGACATATAGTTTGACGACTTTAGAGACCATAGACGTTGGCACGCATTTCGGTGCAAAGCGGATCCAATGGCGGACATCGTTTTGACCTAAAATTACGATATTGCCCCTGTTCCAGAATTGGACTTTTGGATAGGCGTTTCCTAGGTATATCTTCTTCACCGAGATCATTTTTGATGTTTGTTTCAGCGTTTGAATTCATCTGTGATTTGTGAGTTTTGGTGCTGACACTTGCTACTCTTGGATTGCCTTTCTCGCACCGCAGGCAAGTATACCTTGCCATAGATTCTGATTGTGCTCATTTATTTTCAGCATATTTTATTATTGTATATTTCTTTCACTTATTGTCTCTTTGATTCTATTGAGCGTCCAAGTCACACTTGGGTGCAAGCGACTACATTTAGTCGTTATATTATTTATGTCTTATTTGCATATCGATCTTGTGTCAGTTGACTACCCTATGAGTATGTGGGGGTATTTTTATGTCTTCTATGGCCTTGACACATGTGTATCACGTGATGAGTGAGTTATATAGGACACGAACCTGCATATTCGACTGACCATCGATACGTACGGGACATGCGACGGTTAGGAGATAACTGCTACTAGTGTGTCGAGTTAGAAGCCGTAGCAGTTGCCAACTGGACAGGCTGTGGATACATCTTGGACAGGAGCAGTTGGGGGGAGGGGACAGCTACTAGCGTAGGGGCTACATTTATATTTTTACACACTTTGGGGCCGAGAGTGACTCATATGAGTACTACTTTCTGTCCCGGCCAATAGCGTCTCGGATGAGCGCTACTTACTGCCACTCTTATTATTCTGCTGATCCTACAGCCACTGCGTAGAACGTTGTCCTCAAAGTGCATCTCATATAGACGGTTAGGAGATCCTGTAGTGTTATAGCTGCATATTTTATTTTGCACATTCAGTTACTTGGCATGTTTTTCTGTATCTTGTTACGTCCCTCTGAGGACCTGGTGATCTCTCCAGGATTAGACGAGCAGGACTATCCCGAGGAGTACGGTGCAGCATTGGAACCATTATACATCGATGACGAGGCATCTCCCGCTCTTACTTAGCTTTATTCTTTACTATCTGAGACCATGTATTGGACATCTTTTTATCATTCTTTCTTGCTGTTTGAGGAGGTTGGACTCTATTTAGTTGAGACTATTTTCCATAGCTGTTTGGGTGGGAATGTCTATCCGGCTATATTTTGATATCATTATTTATCTTATTTTAGTGGACTTATTATATTCTCTGTGTTGAGCTGTGGATGAGATTTAGTTATATCATTGTGGCTTATCATGTATTATTATTACAGCTTATGTACCAATACGAGGATTACCATATATTGGTGTATTTTCGTATAAGTACAGCTGGCATGTCTACGTACTTAGTCCTACGTATTTTGGGACTGGGGCGTTACACGTTCGTATTGCACTGAGCGAAGCACTCCAAAATGTCGATGTCTATCTGGCTCAATCTAACCTCACCGGGGAGGACTCACCTTTGGATTTCCAAGACAGTGCTTGCACCGGTGCCATGCCCGATATCGTCTTAACTCCGCAGGACATGCTTATCAAGACCAACTTACATGATCGCCCTCTGTATTAAACGGGATACATTGGCGATATCAAAGTAGACCGGATGCATATTGATCCCGGTTCTTCCATCAGCATCATTCCAAGGAGCTTGCTACATCATCTGCGGATCCCCATGCACCGCCTGACACCAACCAGCACTGCTATCAGCGGCTTCAATTCGGGCAGGAGCTACCCTATCGGGAAGATTCGTCTTAAGTGCCAGATCGGCGACCTCCAGTCGGAGGTGACTTGCTACGTCATAGATGCAGATACATCCTACAACATCCTCCTGGGGCATCCTTGGATACACGACTACATGATAGTGCCTTCCACACTACACCAGTGTTTCAAGTATGTCGACAAGCACGGCTTTGTAAAAACAGAGTTTGCTGACATCGATCCCTTTAAAGGAGTCGAATCTTATTACTCCGACTCATGCTTATATGAGAAGTCAAAAAGGCACCTGGTCGAAGAAGACATTCAGGCTCCAACTGAGGCCACAACGGGATCAGAAGAACCGCTGACAATCCACCTTCAAGCTCGAAAACCTGGCAGAACTGCACCGCTTACAGCCACTCTGCGTAAAGATACAATCAGCCTCTCGGCGCAAGAAGGGCAGATGGTAATCCGGCTACCAAGGTCTGGCCAAGCGCCAAGACCCACAGTAGAGCCACTGACAATCAGGCTGCCAAGGGCCAACCATCAATCGGAGGTGCTTCATCCCTCCGACAAGTCGATGACAATCCATCTCCCCAAAGCAAATCGGCAATCAAGCATCCAGCTGGAGGTAGCAAGTGCTCCAACAACTCCCCGTCTTGCACCAAGCATCCAGCCAGGAGCAGCAAGTGCTCCCACAACTCCCCGAATTCAGCCGGGGATAGCAAGTGCACCCACAACCCCTCGGTCAATCCCACCGGTGGAACCGCTGACGATTAAGTTGCCCAGGTCATCGTCCCAGTCTTCATTCGTCTTGGGGATGGCAGAAGAAGAACCCGAGCTAGCCAAGTATGTGGCTGCTTATGCTGATGTCCCATCCGCAGATGATGTAATTCCTCCAGAGAAGATACCCTATTTTATCAATAAAGGGATAGCTTTGAATTACCTCGAGCTTAATAAGCTTTGTACATTGTATGCTAAAGAACACGGCATAGGCACTCACCTGCACACACAAGTAACGAGTATCCATAATGTAAACCAACTCACTCGGATGGAAGACGCATACTTCATAGTCGAGGGAGGCGATCACCCAATCATCTTTGGCCGAAGGAATCAGCCACTACCCATCAGCACAGAAGAGGATAGTCTCGAGCCTAACACCGGAAGACTACCCCTTTACTTATATAGTCCCCAGTCCAAGTATCTCATACAAAAACAAGGATATAATCTAGAGACTACGCCAGGTCTGAACTACGGTTCTGGACGACGATCGCCCGTATTGCCAATCCCGATCGCGAAATCACGAGATCTCCACAATAAAACCAGACGTGGTTTAGGCTATGTGACACCTGCAACAACCCCGGAAAGCTTGGATGAGGAATGTGATTGGCATTCACATTCAACTGGATCGCCAACCTCCGATTCAGATGTCAGCATCGGAGACATTTTTAGACAAGTCTTGTCTGTCAAAATGGCGTTCGTCGACGCCTATGAAGAAGACGAGGACATCCCCGAACTCCTTGAGCTTGAACCATGGGCACAACAGCTAGACAAACAATGGGAGAAGCGTTTCGAACAAAGAGAACCTCCCACTGAAGACAAGGTCATACAAGTTAATCTTGGTGACGAAGCCTCCCCGAAACCAATCTTCGTCAGCCAGAGTTTGACAAATGAAGAGCGAGAGTCGCTGCTCCAACTCGTCAAGGAGTATATCGACGTGTTCGCCAGGAGCTATGAAGATATGCCAGGACTGGACCCCGAGATCGTGCTCTATAAACTCAATATTCGTCCGGACGCAAAACCTGTCAAGCAACAACAACGACGATTCCGTCCTGATGTCATGAATGCTATCGAAGCTGAGGTCAACAAATTAATAGCCAGTGGTTTCATTCGTGAAGAGCAGCATCCAGACTGGGTAGCCAACATAGTACCAGTCCTCAAGAAGAACGGGAAGATCCGAATCTGCATCAACTTCTGAAATCTGAATGAAGCATGCCCTAAGGATGAGTTCCCTCTCCCTATCACTAATATCATGATCGACAACCCCTGCGGCTTTGAACGTATGTCCTTCATGGACGGCTTCTCAGGATACAACCAGATTAAGATGTTCCCTGAAGATGAAAAGCACACATCATTTCGAACACCGATTGGCACATACTGCTACACCGTTATGCCTTTCAGATTAAGGAATGCTGGCGCCACCTATCAGAGAGCTATGATCGTCATCTTTAGAGAGCACTTACGCAAGACAGTGGAATGCTACGTCGATGACATCGCCGTCAAAAGCCATTCCAAAGAAGATCATCTGCAAGACCTCAGGACAGTGTTCGACCTGATGAGAGCACACAATCTGAAGATGAATCCTACGAAATCATTCTTAGGTGTCTCCAGCAGGAAGTTCCTAGGTTTCATCGTCACCTCTCAAGGGATCCACATAGACCCTGAGAAAACAAAGGCAATCATGTAGATGGGTCCCCCGAGAAATCTCCGTGAACTCCGAGGCCTCCAAGGCAGGCTAGCTTACATCAGGAGATTCATCTCTAAGCTCTCCGGACGATGTCAACCATTCACCCATCTCATGAGAAAGGGAGTCTCCTTCGTATGGGATGAAGAATGCCAGCGCGCCTTTGACAGCATCAAAAAATATTTGTCGAATCCTCCAGTCCTGGTAGCTCCTGTTGTCGAGAAACCTTTCTTGCTCTACGTACGAGCCATGGAACACTCTCTTGGTGCTCTGCTAGCACAGAACAATGATGCGGGCCATGAGCAAGCTATATACTACCTCAGTCGAAAGATGATTGGACCAGAGTACCGATACACGGCTGTAGAGAAGGAGTGCCTTGCTCTCGTATTCGCCATCCAGAAGATGCGACACTACGTCACAGGACAAACCATCCACGTGATATCGTGGATCAACCCCCTCAGGGTCCTCATGACCAAACCTGGGGCACTCAGCTCCCGCCTTGCTACCTGGGCAATATTACTATCACCATACCACATGATCTTCGTCCCGCAAAAGGTTGTTAAAGGCCAGGCTCTAGCAGACTTTCTAGCAGCCCATCTAGGCTCGGAGACAACCAGGGTATATGAAAAATACCGGACAAGGTCACCAGTTCAAATGCAGTCTCCCATGATGCCATCTGGCGAATCTTCTTCGACAGCGCTTCGAGAACTGGGCCCAAAGGTAACATCGTCGCTGGAGTTGGAATAATGCTGATTTCCCCCTCCGGCTTGGTAATCAATCGGGCCTACTCACTCACAGAGCCCTGTTCGAACAATGTGGCCGAGTACAACGCTTTGGTCATTGGCCTTCGGCTTGCAAAAGAGCTAGGGATAGAGTATCTCGAAGCATACGGCGACTCGTAATTAATCGTCAATCAGATTCGGGGGTCGTACGAGGTCCGCCACGAAGACATGATCCCGTATCACCAAATAGCAATCGACATCATCTCGTCTTTGGGAGGATTCTTCATAGAACATGTTCCCAGACTCCAGAACATTGAGGCTGATGCCCTAGCTGGTTTGGCCACTTCCCTAGCTGTGCCAAATTACACTCATCATCAGGTTGACGTAATAGGCCGTGAACTGGTCTGTCCTAAGGCTAACGTTCAATGCATTGAAAGTTACTCTGCCCTTCTAGTCGACGAAGCACCAGACTGGAGACAACCATTCATCGACTTCGTAGTCTACGACATTCTGCCAGAGAATCCGAAGGAAGCTACTTCCATCAGAAGACGTTCTCTCATATTCTTCTACGATACAGAGATGAAAATGCTGTATCGACGATCATATGATAGGTTATTGCTTCGGTGTCTATCAAATACAGAAGCCAAGGTAGCCGTACGCGAAGCCCATGATGGTGTCTGCGGGGCCCATCAGCCTGGCCCGAAACTGCAAGACCGCCTTCGCCGAATGGGCTATTACTGGCCCACGATGGTTGCAGACGCAATAGACTATGCACGAAAGTGCAAAGCCTGTCAAGTCCATGCTGACTTCATCCACCAGCTATCTGAGTTCCAACATCCGACTGTGGCCTCCTGGCCATTCGAAGTATGGGGTATAGACATCATCAGCCCAATCACCCCACCGTCGTCTAAAGGGCACCGGTTCATACTCGCAATCACTGATTACTTCTCCAAGTGCGCGAAAGCTGTTCCGCTTGCAGAAGTGAAGACTTCAAACGTGATCAGCTTCCTCAAGCATCACGTTATCTACCGCTTTGGACTACCCCGAAGGATCATTCACGACAACGGGCCACAGTTTGCAAGCCACATATTCTATCGGTTCTACGATAAGCACCAAATTCAGAATATTGCTTCGACACCCTACAATCCGGCAGCAAATTGGTTGGCAAAATCATTCAACAAAACCATAATCAAGCTCCTCAAGAAATTCGTGTCTTCCAACAAACGCGACTGGAATGAGAAGCTCGGCGAGTATCTATGGGCGTATCGCACCACAGTCCGAACAGCCACTGGAAATACGCCATTCTCTCTAGTGTACGGGAGTGAGGTAGTCCTCCCACTAGAAACTCAGATCCCTTCACTCCGCGTCGCTCTCACACATTAATTGACGACGGATGAAAATCATCACCGCCGACTACAGGAGTTGGAGGCCCTAGACGAGAAGCGCATGTTAGCTCAACAGCGGGTCGAGCTATATCAGGCTAGAATCTCTGGAGCTTTCAACAAGAAGGTCAAAGTCAGAACATTCCAAGTGGACGATCTTGTTCTGGCGGTTCGAAGGACGATGGTTATGACGCATAAAACCGCCGGTAAATTCCAGCCAAAATGGGAAGGTCCATTCATCATCGAGGCTGTATTCTCCAATGGCGCCTACCGCCTCGCAAAACAAAATGGAGACTTGCTCATGTTGCCCATCAATGGCAAGTTCCTGAAGAAATATTATGTCTGAAATGACATCCTCAAGACATCTCAGAGTGTAGAGTTATGTACCTTCCCGTACCGCTGAACTCACATTCTGATTCCATATATCGCCAAACTGTCGAGTTATGTATCCTCTGATACCGCTGAACTCATACCTACTTCCAAATATCTCTGATCATAGAGTCATGTACCCTTTGGTACCCCTGAACTCACAGTCCATCTCCAAACATCTCCAATTATAGAAGTCATGTACCCGTTGGTACCGCTGAACTCATACTCACATTTTCCAGATTTTCGAGTCATGTGCCCGTTGGTACTGCTGAACTCATATCCACTTTTTAGATCGTCAAGTCATGTACCCGCTGGTACCGCTAAACTTATACTCACATTCCAAATATTCCCAAATCATCGAGTCATGTACCTGCCCGGTACCACCGAACTCATACTCACATTTTCCAGATCATCGAGTTATGTACCCACTGGTACCGCTGAACTCGTATCCACAAAATCTCAGATTGCCGAGTTATGTACCCGCTGGTACCGCTGAACTCACCTGATCTATTACCCGCATTCTCAATGCATAAAAATGGTAACAGATCCATAAATCTCTATATACAACCATGTCGATGTTACCTCTGAGTTGTTCCACTTCCACCAAAAACAAACTGCCCCTTCGCATAGAACTTCCACGTCCTCCTACCTCTGAGTTGTTCTATGTATCCTTCATTGAGCCCACCCCTGCCATGTCCCCGTAACCTCTGAGTGGGGAGGCTCCGTCGAAGAAACCATTCATGCTTGCTATGTCCTTACACCTCTGAGTAAGTATGATGGTTACCCCCCGACCTATTATCCGTACCCACGACCGGAGTACGTCAAGGATAGTAGGTCCACAAATATCCTTCATTGAGTCTACTCCTGCCACGCCCTCACGACCTCTGAGTGGGAAGGCTCCGTCGAAGAAACCATTCATGCTTGCCATGTCCTTACACCTCTGAGTAAGTATGATGGTTACCCCTCAATCTATTATCAGTACCCATTACCGGAGTACGCCAAGGATAGTAGGTCCACAAATATCATTCGTTGAATCCACTCCTGCCATGTCCCCACTAACTCTGAGTAGGGAGATTCCACGGTAAAGAATTCCCATGCTTGCCATGTCCTCACTACCTCTGAGCAAGTATGATGGTCCTCCCTCAACTTATTATCCGTACCCATAACTAGGGTACGCCAAGGATAATAGGACCACAAATGTCTTCCGATGACCACAAATGTCCTCAGTATGTTGTACCGGGTCTCCAGTACATGCCACTCCCGTCCTCACCATGCCTGGGAGCCCAGTTGCTCCCTGTCATTCTCTCGAATACCAAAGAACTTCTGCAGCTGTCTTATCGCAAAAGTTGTTCTAGGTATTCCCTTCCAAAAACCTGTTACTCGTACCTAAAATCAAGGTATGCCCAGGGTAACAGGTCCACAAATAAATCCCCCAGCAGGTCCAATTCCACAAACATCACAAGTACATGAAACAGAAGATGGGTTGAAACATGCTCATTTATTCAAAATTCAAAGTACTATATCATTCAGTATCACATCCCTCTACAAAATGGAAATAAAAAGAAAACAACAAAAGGAAACAGAATACTGATCACTGCTCCGGAGCACACAACGCCGTGAGACGGTCCTTCAGAAAGGCAACCGACCGCTCAAACCTCTGTTTGGCTCGACGTTCCGCCTCTTGGGCCAGCACCGCTGCGTCCTCCAGATAAGCATGAGCTTGCCAGTTGTCCTCAAATTTCTTGAAAGCCCGCTCCAGGCTAGCAGAAGACCGGGAGACCTTCTCAGCCTCCCGAACGATTGACTCATGTTCCGCACGAGCAGCCTCCAGCTCTGACTCTAGGAAGGCCAACTCCCTCTGAAGCGTGAGAATCCGCCCTTTTGTGTCAGCTATCCCACAGGAAGCGGCCTCTTCCCGAGTCCTACAAGCTTCACTCCGACGACCCAGCCTGTCATGCGAGGCGGAAAGCTTGTCAAGATCCCCCTTCACAACTTGCCCGGCAGTGTCTCGAGCAAACTTTATCTTCTCCCTAGAGGCAATAAGCAAGCCTCATTCCTGTTCAATCGCAGCAGGCAAATCATCCTGCCATAACGCCAGCAACTGGGTCACGAGCCGATCAGTCTCTGCCAATTTGGGCTCCAGGAGCGCAACCAGCCCCACCCCGCCAGGAAGAATCTTCAGAGTGTCAATCTGACCGCGAGCGCACCGCAAGGACAGAGTAAAAGGGATCTCCCGTTCTATGGCAGCATCAACACTCCTCTTCAAGTGGCGATAGAAGCTGTCCACCACATCCTGTAACTCCTCGTCCAGAGCCTCCGTAGAAGCCGACGTCAACGGAAGTGTAGCTGGCAACACCGAAGAAGATGCAACAGAATCTGCCGCCCCTGTCACAAGGGAAACAAACTCCGTGCGGAAGGACGCATGAACAACGTCCAACTCCTCTTCAGCGGCACGTAGAACTTGAATGCTCGGCAAGGCTGAGAGGTCAATCTCCGAAGTCGTATAAGCAGCAGAGGATGAGGTGGAGACCATCGCTCCCGGACCAGGCTCCACTTCCATCTGCCTGGAACTAGCGGGAGACCCCTCAACATGAGCCGGTAGAGGAGAAGGGATGCTCCTTTCCCACCAAATCCCAGCAGGCCGAGCCTTTCCCAAGAACATCCGTCGTGGGGAGTGAAGGTTCAGGACCTGTATTGCCAAGATAACCATGAATTAATTTAACCCGAAGGATATATTGATAGAGCAAATAAGCTCCCTCACTAGTCAAGATTTGGCTTATCTTACCACCGGAGGATCGTAGAGGCTGTGGTTCGCTCACAACCACCGCGGCTTCCTTACCAGTGGCTCCCAGGTCAGATATAATAGGCTCCTCCGCCCCGGCACCCCCGGGAGGGGACGCAACGGGATCGGCATCGCCTTGTTGAAATTCAATAGACTCGGAGATAGTCCCAAGGGAACCCTCATCCCCCTGAGCCGGGACCTCAGCAACTTGGGAGCCCTCAGCCGCCGCCGAGAGAGCCCCCGCAGAAAGGATCGCGGTACAGACACCACTAATCAAAGTGGCAAAGGCCGAATCAACTTCAGAGCAGTAGACGGGTCATGAGAGCCCGACTCGTCAGGCACCTGCAAATAGAAATGATTAAGCCATACCCCGAGAGGAAGAAAACCATAACAAGGAGAGGGTTGCGATTCAATCTTACCTCCGGAATGGCGTCAACATTCTTGCCTCCCTCCGTGTTAAGCAGCCGACGAGTCCTACCTGCAGCCCGTTTCACAGAGAAAGTCGTGCCGCCTTCAGAGGACTCACGTCTGACTCGTTTATGTGAGGGACCAGACACAGCAGGTGGCTGTTCTTCCCTCGCTACTTCCTCCTGTGTAGTAGGCAACTAACCCCCCACCAACTCGTCTAACGCGGCAAGCGGCTGATCCGCTACTTCTTCATCTCCAGAAGGAAGGGAGTCCTCGCTATCATGATCGTCATCCTCCTCAGTTGCCTCAGAGGACTCTAATTCAGGGAGGGGAGTCTGAATCGCTAGCTACTTTCTAGCCTTAGCCCCCTTGGGCTTTTTCTCTAAACCGGTACCCACGATAAAACTAGTACTCGGATCAAAATCGACGGAAGGCTTGTTCGTTGTAACGTGATACAAGGCAGCCACGTACAAAATTTCCCCCGGCACCTTAGCATCGGGGACCGAGAAGCTAGCCCGGGTATGGTAGGCGTCATAATAACTCTACGCCCTGACACCATCATGGACGCTACCCTCAAAGCCCAAGCAAGGGCTGGGGCAATCAAGAAATAGCTGGCTATAGCCAAATTGATGGGAAAACCTACTAGGCAGGTAGGGCACCAAGTACACACTATCATGGTTACAATAAACCAAGTGTGCGGGGCGGATATTGCGCAACCAGGTGAGCATTTTCACAGATAGAAAGTGGGGCGGTCCGGTACCATCAAGGTGTATACCCCTTACTTCCTCATCAGAAAAACGAGGTACAGACACAAGGAAGCCATATCCGTCCACCCTAGCTAGCGCTCTCCGACAAGCTGGCATGGTGCTATATTCCCAAGGCTGATGATGACGTTGAAAAAGGAAAGCATCCTCATCCGTAGCATCTTCTGCTACTCCGGGCCTCATCAAAGACTGACAGTGCATCAATAACCACCCCATCAAATAGTGGTAGGGTAGCTCTATTCACTCAAAATCCAAAGTCTTGTTGCGGGCAAGGACCTTGGACGAGAATGCACGAAGACCATGGTGTATGCTGCACACCATAGCCGGGAGAAGAGCCAGTCTGACTCCAAATGCCAGTTTAACAGCAGGAAGGATAAAATGACGACCAATCTGTTCAATAGAACCCGCCCCGCCTGAGACTACGCAATTCCGTAGCCATATCATCAAAAATCCTGCCAGGAGCGCCTTCTCAGACATCTGCCTAGTACCGTGGTAAAAATAACCAAAAGAGTCAGTTTGACTCCCAAATATGTCGCTTTTAGACCTCGACCTCTTAGCACTCGACACCAGGTCCCTTATCTCTCCCTGGGTTTGGGGGGCTCGAGAAGAAACCTGGCCAGAGGGACTAACGTTAAAAAGATAAGAGATCCAGGACGTAGTGTGAGGAGCACTCCCTTCTGAGCTATCGTCCTTTTTTATAGCCATCTGGTGACAAGTACTATGATGACATAGCAATTCCTGGTACACGGCAACAAAGCCTGGGAGTTGTCGTTCAAGATCCTTAAACTCTTTATTCGTCGGAGTGTACACCTCAAAAGGCTCGTCCCCCCAAGGATGTTTGGAGACGGTATACATCTCATGGAGGGCGAGTCCCAACTCCCCTTCGGGCGCGAAGAATGTCCCCGTTCGCCGATTATACAACTCCAAGAGTGCCATAAACAATGGCTTATTAATAGGCAGCCCATGACAGGTGCGCCGGATGGCATGATAGAGGCCTACCTCCCGCAGGAATGGCTCGTAGGTCCGCAGAACCCAAGTGGTCAGATGGGCCCATGTAGGAGTTGGGTTTACCCAGTTCAGCAATGCCAGGCGACCAATAGGATAAGACTTCTTACGAGCAAGCCAATTCAAAAAAGTGTCAGCTTGAGTGAATGTAAAGTTGGGACCATACACGTTCATAAAAGTTCCTGGAGCCAGTCCCATCATGTACCGGCTGACAGACTCCTTACCTGCATATGCTGACCCAATATTAGGGTTGTAACGGATGTCGCCCAGCAACATCCCTGATTTGGTAGGAGTTAGGGAGTCCACCATCTTCCGATCCAACAACACCATATTGAACCACGATAGAGGAAAATGACGCTCCATGAAAGAAATATGGATCGCCATTCCATCCAAAGTAAAATCCCAGTTCTCGGAGATCTCCAATACTCGGGAATTCTTTACAATTAAAGAGTCCCTGAAGAGGAATGATGGCTTCAGGAACGATCTATCCAACTTCCCAGAATTCATCATAGAGCAAAGATAGTGGAAAGACTGGTTCTTGATGGCGTTCAGCCTCCCCAGAGGCTCATCAGCAGGGAATTGGCCCAACACATACTTAACCAAGTCATCAAGCCGCACACCTAAGGCATGCTGTGCTGAACCCACCAAAAGCTCTCCGGCTGGATTTACTGAAAGATTCACTGGAAGAAAGACAAAGGAAACAAAGTTAAGAGATAGTCAAAACTTGAAGATCATTTAAGCCTATGCGGTTCAGATCATCATAGTTTTATGCGGCTCAGAACTAGATGAGTCCATGCAGCTCGGTACGTCATAGCCTCATGCGGCCCAAATGAGTCCATGTGGCTCAGTTCATCATAGCCTCATGCGGCTCAGAGTCAGATGAGTTCATACAAAATCAAAGTCCAGAAGAACTTATGAGCTTATGCGACTCGGATTCAGACACGCTTATGCGGTTCAAGTTCATACAAGCTTATGCGATTTAAAGTTCACATGGACTCATGCGGCCCTGAACAGACAACACTTATGCGGTGCAAGTTCAAGCTCGCTTATGCGGTCCAGATTCATATGAGCTTATGCGGCTACAAACAAGTGAGCTTATGCGGTTCAAAAGTGAGCGATGCTTATGCGGCCCAAATCAAAAAAGTACATGCGGTTCAGATCGAGTATGACAAGCTCATGCGGCCCCATGGGGCGAAGTGCTTATGCGGTCGCATCGACGAGTCTCGTACATACAGCTTGTGCATAAGATATACAACAGAGCCATGGCAGCAGTTAGGGTTCTCAGGCGACGCCCTTACCAGCAATGGGCGGATGAACATCAGGGTGGACAGACGGCACAGCGACTAGCGGAGGAGCGGCCGTGTCTGACGCCACAGTCGCCGCAGAAGCCACCGCCTTGCCCTTCGCCGCCTTCGACGCAACAGCTTTCTTGGGAGCCATGGATGCTAAAGAGAAGAAAGGAGTTTGCAGCGAAAGACCAAAGATAAAAGAGAGTAAAAGAAATCTCTCCAAAGCAAAAACATTCCTATTTATAGGAAGAGAGAGGAAATGCTTCGAAATTTGTGCAACATGATGATCGACTCTTCAGTCATCGAGGCAAAATGGCTAATCAAAGCCTGACTCTTGGGATCCTGGCCCAAAAAGCGGCTCTTAAATCTGACAGAGAATCAAGAGCATTAAATGCAGAAGATTTACAAAGGATTTGCACACGTGGCAGGAAGACGTGGCAAGAAGCTCATGCGGCCAAAACAGCCCATGCGGCCCAGAGAGTTATGCGGCTGAAGTAATCATCCATGCGGCTAAGACAGAATACATCAATGCGGCTCTTGCCTAGTCATGCTTCTTATTCAAAGTATTTCAATTTTGTAAATTGAAAACTTTGAAGGGGGTCTTGTGGAAGCATGAAAAAGAAGAGAAGAATGATCCATGCGGCCAAGGAGCCTCATGCGGCTCGGAAGGCCTATGCGGCTCAGAAGTCCCATGCGGCTCAAATATGCGTACAGCTGAGCAAACTCTATACAGCTCCGAGAGAGGCCACGTGGCCTTCAAGACAACTGTGCCCAACGTCTGAACGCATTTAATGCTCTGACAACTGACGAGATCTGACAGCTGACAGCCTGACGTAAAGTTGTCATAATGACTGACACAGAAAGTACCATCTTCCTAGGAAATGATGAAAATCTTTACAAGTATGGGGCTGCCCACCAAACTTTGAGGCAGGTCTATGCGGCCAGACTAGACAAAGTCCATGCGGCCAGAACAGATAGACCCTTGCGGTTCGACCATGAAGGCTCCCCATGCGGCTCGACCATGAGGACTTTTATACGGTTCGGCCATGAAGAAACCCATGCGGCTCGACCATGAAGACTCTTATGCGGATCGGCCATGAAGACCCCCATGCGACTCGGTCATGAACATATTCATGCGGCTCGGTCATGACAACCTTCATGCAGTTCGGGTATAGAGACTCTTCATGCGGCTCAGTCATGAACCCTTCATGCGGCTCGGCCATGAACTCCTTCATACGGCTCGGTCATGACAACCTTCATGCGGCCCAAATATCAACACTTCCCATACGGCTCAACATTGATGACAGGACACGTGTCATGAAGCCAAATCAAATCTTGGGTCGAACCCCAATGATCTGGGACACGTGGCAGAGGAATGAATTAAATTTATTCATTTAGATTTGTAGATGTCAGCAAATCATCATGGTGAAGATTTATTACAATCAGCATTAATTATTGATGGGATTTGGCATAATCCACATTAATGGCCCAGATCCTTCACGCTCAAAACTAATGGTCCAGATTGATTAATCATCAGGCCGCCGCCACTTGGAGAATAGGCATTCATTGCAAACCCTAATGATGCCTCCACTCTTATAAATAGCAAGGTGCCATTCCCTTGCAAAAAGGACGCTCCCTCGATAATCAGAAAGAATACACAGAGATCATTCCAGAGAGAGAGAAGCCCAAAGGAGCAACTACAAAGAGAGCAAGGAGAGTATATCTTCATCAATGCCAAGCATCTCTTCACCGGAGCCAAGGCTACGTTCGATCGTCCAAGGAGTAAGGCAGAGCTGCCGTCGCTTTCTCGAGCCTCTATCGTCACCCCCCAGAATAAAAAATAAACAATTGTACTTAGATTGCTGTACCTAGGTTTTCGTCCCTAGGCTTTCTTTGTACAAGCGAGTTTGTAATTTGAAGTAAAAGTTCAGTCCTCCCATAAAACTGTTCTGCTCTTTTATATTTCATGGCAAACAGGCTCGAGAGGCACGCCCCCCAGCGTACAGCCCGAAGGCTCTAGTGGGGAGCCAACCGGTAGAGAGAAGTCTAGGAGGAGGTGGGGGCTATCCCGAAGAGGGAGGGTGCAGTCCCGGAGAAGACGGCTCGACCTCCGGAGGGAGGTAGCGGGGGGAGGAGGGAGGGGGCGCTCATTGGGAGCCAAAAGGGGGGGCCTAGACTTCTTCCTCCCGATTGGCTCCCCAATGGAGCCTTCGGGCTGTGCGCTGGAGGGGGCGTGCCTCTCGAGCCGTATGCACCCCCCCTCGGGTCGCGTACCCCCTAGGCAGTATGCCGTTTTCTCCCATCGGACAGAGGTCACCTTGGGCCTTGTACCTCATACAAAGGCATTCGCTACCCGACATACATCCCTAGAGTGTCCTCTCTTTCCACAATAAGAACAACTAGTTGGCGCCCTCCGACACCGTTGCTGATGCCCCGGTTGTTGCTGTAGAGCTTATGCCATTATCATTGTATCAGAGCCACAATGACCATGCCTCCCCAGAAGCTACATCATTTCCAAGTAATATCCTTGTTGGATTTACATCTCTCTTTCTGAAGCTAACTGAAGTCTCCGGTTGAGACAAATATTATGTTCCTGCTGATGCTGCTGGGATGCTAATAACCCTCTGATGATCTGCAATAGTGCCTGTGCGTCTAGTGCTACTCGTACTACCGGCATCACTGGAGGTACGGGAACCTCTGGCCTCTGCGGCTCAACTGGCTCATGTTCGATAACATTCTCGATATGAATCTGTCCAGGTAGATGTGTAAACCCCCGCCCTAAAATTTTTGAGTAATTATTATTATTATTATTATTAATATTATTATTAATTATTGACCCAATATATTAATTTGGTTTTTTAGATAATCTAAACTAATATATTTTATACCTAGAGAATTATTTAGAGAGGATATGTATATATGAATAATGGACTTAGTATTAGAAGAGAGGTTATGCAAAATCTGATTTGTTAGAGGGCCAGGTAGAAAGTATTCAAATTTGAATTTTTCGAACAGCCGACCCTCAAGGGCCAATAGACACATACTCAAGCCCTTTTAGTTGAATTGAAGAGATTCTCAAATCTTTGAAAGGCAAACCCAAATCTGTTTATACCAAAATTTCCCTCTATCCAAACCTTTACTTGATCAAACCTAGCATCTCCTATATATGTGGAGGTAGCAGCCGCCCCTTTTCTCTTAAAAACCCTAAGGAAAATTGCAAGAAGAGGATTGAAGAGCAGTGGAATCAATCAAGAAAGGCAGTCAAACTTCTACCCATCTTCAATAGGTAACCTTCCTCTTCTTTAAAATTCGGTGAATCATTGTCCTTAACAAGAGGGTAGGTTGGGACCTCTAGTGTTCGACGAAATCCCTAAGAGAGACTTCTTGTACCAATATGAAATTAGGAGGTTGTGTATTATGAGTAGTTTTGGTTATTGGAATATAAGAAGAACCTGTGTAATTGCATACATATAGGATGTGTGCCATGATGATGTTTGTGTGTAGGTAATAGCAAAGCACAGGAAAGTAAGATACGTATGCAATTACATAAGGAATATCCTAAACCTGTTAACTACGGATTGGTGCATATAGATGTACTGGGCTACATTGTGCCTATGCACAACAACACATACGTGCACCTAGGTAGGGTCATAACTGTAGGATTATATGGACATGGGGTAACTGCTAAGAACTTATTGCCATATAGAATATTGCTGTGTAGGCAATGCTCTGTCTACGACAGGAGGGGGTTGCATGTATCCGATGCGTACTAGGTGTGTCGATATGTGCCAATGTGGGTGTAACATAGGATTGTGCATGTCAGTTATTAATGGGGTTTGGCAATAGGTAATATTACAGACAAATAGTTAGATGCAGGTGGATACCATAAGCTGGTTGTATCAAATCAGTATGAGTACGGATCTAACAGTAGATAGACTGCAATAAAAGAGTACAACAAGAAGATTTGTCATGTGTGGTATCAGCCGACATGCAAAAGAAGGGTTATGTGTATAGATTTCCCTTCTTGCATAACGGGTGTCAAGAAGAGGGTGGGGGCAATAGTATATGTATATGGGTCCCTATATAGAGTAACAACAGGTAAGCAAGAAGTTGTACAGACTACATTAATTAGTGTGATGTGCATCTATCATATTTGTATCATCACTTGTTGTATAATCAATGTGTAAATCCCGTGGTATGTGTGTCAGAGAGAAAATTCTGAGTATATAGCCTAGTTGGGAACTTTTATGCTAGGTACTATGTGTATCAGCTGGAAACTTCCCTGTGCACCAAGTAAATGTAATGGAGAGGAAATATGCAGTCATTACCTTGATCCAATTAGAGTTGTGTGGAGTTAAATGATGAAGCTAGTGTGTATAAATTTTAGTACAAGAATAAGACTATTGATTTAAATAGTGGTCCCATAAAACTGCAACAACCACTGATCTCGGTTTTGTATCCTCATCATGCAGGAGTGTGTCCTTGCCTAGTAGTAAAAGGTATGAAGATGTATGCAATATATATAATATGAGAGATTACTGTACATGAGTCCAAGTCACTGCTTGCGAGTTACAACAGAAGTTTCTTGCAGTACTGGTGTAGGGGACCTATCAGCTGGTGGGTCTAGCTCTTAGAGACTGCTTGCTACTACAATTATAACCATAAGTGTGAACATGGGATGATAGGCATACTAGCAAATACCTAGAGGAAAAGAGAGATGTATTATACAACAAGTAGCAACAAGGATAGGACTAAGCTACAGTCCTAATACAAGTATTAATTAAGCACATGTTTAAGTGTAAGAAGACTTGTGGGTATGGGTTCTTTACCTCTGTATAAGGAAATAGCAGCATATTAGTAGATTAGGAGGCATAGATAAATGTGTAACAGGTGTGTAGGTGTGTACCACAGAGGGCAGAGGAAACAATATCTATATTTGTATGCAGGAAAATAGAAGTGCAGTAGCAGCAACATCTAAATGGACTATAGTGCACACGGGTGCAACAACTGCATTGTGGGTAAGGAGAGGCTTAATAGATCCTAGTACAGGAAAACCTATAGACGAAGGTAAGTATGAAAGACATTTGGCTGCAAATCACTCGTGTATCAGTAATTAGTGCACATGGGAGCATATTAGGCGTCCCAGGATTTAGGGCAAGACAGTATACATCCGTAGTTCAAAACCGTGGCTGCAGGTAGACTGTGCAGAGTAGAGAGAGCAGCAGGTAGATGCAAATGATCAATAGTGAATGATGGCAGTTGTAGTGTAAGGTTGGGATTACTCCGTATCGGAACACCTTGTACCTGATTACCTTGAATTAGAATCATTAGTATCAAACCCTTTGAACTCGACCACTTGGTATTAGAAAACAGAGGGTGTACAGTCCATTAAACATTGATGTTCAGTCCAGTTTGGAAGAAAGAGGGTTGTGACTTGAGATTCATAGTATAGTGCAGTCCATTTATGTTCAATCCTTTGGTAGTCTAAGATGTGGATCCTTGGTATCAGTCTTGAGGGAGTTCCATATACTTACTTCCCTATCATGTAAAATATACCATAGATATATGCCAGTCATAAATATATGTATACAATATATATAAGTGATTTTAGTGGCTTGATATTGAGTTTGGGTATGTTATTATATACATACTTTATAAGGAACGTAGCATATAGACAGGTTAAAACTTAGGATTGGATTATAGTATCATAAATTGCACTATAGGAAAGTAGATAAATAGGAGATAGATAAGTATTTTCTGGTTGAATCACCATTAACATTGTAAGTTTTAAACATGTTCATTGGAATTTTAACTCAACACTTGGTCCGTACCAGCAGCTCAGGACCACAGGCAAGTATACCTTGCCGAACATATACAATATTTATATTATTTTTCTCTTTCTCTATTATATTAATTTTTATACTGTTACATTATTTCCATATTGTGATTGGTTTGTCCTTGATTGTTTTACTTGTTCTTGATTATGTGCACGTGTAGGATATTCGACATTGCTTGATTATTAGTCTTTTCGTGTTACCTTGTCTCGTGTTTGAGTTGTCAGTTTCTATATCTTGTTCTTGACTTGACCATCCTTGACTGGGAGTATCTTGTATTGTACTATAGTTGAGACATACTATAGATTGGAAGTATCTCACATTGTGCTACGACCTATAGCAGATTCTTAGATCTTGATATTGATTGATTGACTTGATTTGTGACATATTATAGATTGGGAGTATCTTACATTGTACTACAGTTTATAGGTGTCTACTTGATCTTGTATTCCTTTAGGAGAGGAAATCGATACTAGAATTGGCTAATCTTGACTGGGAGTATCTTGCATTGTTGTAAAACCCCTAAATTTCTACTATTTTTTTATTAATATTTGTACGGATTTAAAATTTTGTATTGTACGTCGCGTAGTCGTGTTGTACGTCGCGCACGAATTTATATTTTTGCTCATCGAGTACGAATATGTGCGAGCGTACATACTTTTAGAAAAATATTTTTATTTTATTTTTATAGTTTTAAGATAATATATATAATAATTATTTTTGCCATTTTGCCAAATTTTCGACTTGGTTATCTTAAGCCTTTCTTTCTAATAATTATTAGTAATAAGTTATATTTCATTGTATACTAGAAGGCATAATTTTGTATAAATAATTATGCATACATATTTCATAATTTATTTATTAGCTTATTTTAAAATAAATAATAATGTATTTTTGAAATTTATTTATTATAGTATTTTTGGAAAACATATTTTAAATTATTGGGACATTTAAATCTTGATTTAAAATTTTTGGATTTATTTAAATAAGTTAAATATTTGAAATTAATTTATCTCATGGATTTTATACTAGAAATTTAATTTGATTTAAATTAGATATTTAATTTGAAATTAGATTTGGATATAGATTGGATTTGGATTGATTGCTTTAAATTAAATTAGGAATGATCTAAATTGGGTTTTAAATATATTCATAATCCTATCCAACTGGGAATTCCCACATCCTATAAATAGGCAGGTACTCCTCCATTAATCCTCCACACAAATTTTTCTGTGTTCCATAAATAATTCTCCAACCATGGTGCGTACCCCGTGTCCGTGTTCCATCGTCCAAATCTTATTCCATTAGTTTACATGTACATTATTCATCTTCTTCCCCGTGTCGGACACACCCCGACATCAATAAATTTCCAAACCCTATCCCTATCCCTCTAACCCGTCTCCTCCGTTCCTTTAAAACTTCGACTCCCTCTCTGCCGTACCCGTCTCCTGCCACCAACGACCCTGCCGCCATCTTCACCTTGTCCCGGCCGCCCGACCAATGTCGCCGACGCAACCCGACTTCGACTCCACCACAAACAAACCCTAAACCCGTCGCCCCAACCACCACCAGCATCCCCTTCAGCACTGCCATCCCCAACTCCGCTACACCCCGGCCACCCGAACAACCACAGCCACCTACGACACCACCACCGACCGCCTCCACCCGTGGCAACCGCCACCGTCACCATTACCAGAACCCGACCGCCGCCACGACCACAGTAAAGAAAAAGGATAGGAAACACAATTTAAACCCTAACCTAACCACACAACCACTGCCATCACGACCGCCGTCGGCATCCCCGGCCAAAAACCTCGATGACCACCACACACAAAATAGATAAAGAAAAGAAAAACCCAGCACAACACCACCGTCGTCGACGCCATCCGCCGGCGACACACCCAAAACCAAAATCTACGAAGGAAATTCCAAAGCCACCACATACCTCGTCCGACCGCCCTAGCCTCTGTCTTCCGACGCCATCTACCGCCGACGAGATAGACCGATCATCCCCCGCTTCCTCCGCCGGTCGGATCTGCCGCCGTGCCGTCCGATCCAAGCGAGTGCCTCCCGCTTTTCCACACCAGCTTCACTCCGCCTCTCTGTCAGTCTTTCCGGCCACCGTACGAGTCGCCCCCTTCACCGCGAGCTGCGCCACCGGGCCAGACGACCGCCCGCGCCCCTCCTCTTCTCTCTGCTTCCTCCGGACCACGAAACCCCTTTTTTCCTCGGCCTCCGTCGCCTAGCTAGCCATCCGCCAGGGCCGTGCTGCTCCTCACGGCCGCCCAACGGAGCCCGGAGCACCAGCCCGCGCTCGTCCCCTCTTCCACCGCCGCTCGACCTAGCCATGGCCGAAGTCTCCAGCCCTATCAGCCGCCTCCGCCCGGTGATCCGCCGCCTCCAGAGTCGGAATGACGGCGAGATCTCCGCCCCCCTGCTTCCCCTCTCTCTTGTCTCTCTCTCTCACTCTCGCTGCTCTCGAATCCCTCTCTCCCTTCTGCCCACTCCTCCATCCTCACCTTCCCTCTTCCCTCCAGTACGTGGGAGAACAAAGAACACAACACCACCTGTGTTGTGATATTTTTTTGTCTTCTTTTTCTTATTTTATTTGGTTACTTACTTCCTTGTCTTTTAGTGTTTTATGGTTATGAGTCAATTGGTTTGTTGATATTTCAAATTACTAATGGAAAGAGGAACAACAGACTTGCTGCATTGCTATTTAAAAAAAAAGTATTATTACTATAGTTATTTTCTGTTTTGATTCGTTTTTCTTTTGTTCCTTCTTATTACTACTATTATTATTATTATTATAATTAATACTACTAATGCTAACATATACCTCAGGTATTTATATAGGTATATTTTATAATTCTATTAGTTCCACAGTAGTATCTGTAACTTATTTTTATTAATATTATTGTTAGTAGATATTTTTCTTAATATTTAATCATAACAAAATATAGTATTAGAGATTTTAGCCTAATTATAATATCAAATTTTGGTTTAGATTCCTGAAAATATTATTAACATATTTATAGCCATTTAAAGTATATTTTACCAAAAAGTGTATTCTTATAAATTAAGGGTTTAACCCTAATTTTTTTTAAAAAATATATTTACTAAATGTATATATATTGGTAAAAATATAGTTTCCAATCTAAAGGCATATTTTTACAAAAACTTAAAATTTTGATTTTTCTGATTTTAGTATTTTTGACCCATTGGAATATAGTTTCTAAATAATAAAATTATTTCCTAAATATTTTTAAATATTGATCTAAATTTTTACTAAAAGATATATTTTTCTATCTATAAAGTATATGTTGGCAAACTAAGAATTTTTCAGTTAAAATAAATTCTTTAGATTTTCGTAGTTGTATTTAGGTTAACCAAAACTTAGTTTTGAATTGTATAATATTTTCTAAAATAGCAGACGTATCTCTCACTCAAAAACTTCTTCGATTATCTTCCTTTTCTGCTATCAAGTCCTATTCTCAATCCCTTGCCAATTCAAGCCTACCTTATGTCCACCCTAACCGATTTGACCCTTCTGGACTCAATGACACGATCCGTGCTACCATCAGAGGTCCCCTTGCATAGTTGTTGTACCGAAATCGCAGATCGTGCCACCTGGATCATTGCATCACCACCAGGCGTACTACCAGGCAAGACACCTTGCCATTCGCTGTTTAATTATTTTAGCTCATATTTCATGCATTATTTATTTTCTTTATGCAAAATAAACTGTGATACATGGCATAACTGTTAGAACATACTGTTCATTTATTTTTCTTGCTATGTATTATTTTTCTCATATTAAACCTAGATTTAAGGGACCACCTTGTGTGTTGCATTCATTGGCCTTGACACATTGTAACACGAGGTTGTGTGTCGTATGTAGAATACGGAAGTGCGTGATTGGCTGGCCACAAGTACGTATAAGCCGTGCGATAGGAATAACCGCTAATAGAGATTGCATGCTAGTTTGACTTAGCGGTTATAGCGGTTGTGTTGTGGATGCAACACAGTAGGCATTGGGCGGAGAGGACAATTCCTTAGCGTATGGGCTTCGATGCACTTTCCCTTGTGACTGTACGCTCCACTGGAGATACGGGTTGACGACCCCTTATTATTGCTGGCCACTGACGTTCGTGGAACGATTATGCCTGAGGCCCCTGATGCCCCAAGGGGGGACTATGCTGATCCCATTTTCAGCCAGGGCCCATGTGCAGGAAGGATTGTTCTTAACTACATTTCACTTAGAACGGTAGGCTACCTTATCCGTTAGGTACGAGTACTTTTGGTTTGGGTACTTTTATCTGACCGTGACTTGGAACAATAACTTGTCGCGGATTAGTTCGTCACATCTTGTCCTTGTTTGGTTGTAGGTGTGACTTACTACTTCGATGAGAAGGTATTGAACCTTGTTGGGGTCTGGATACCATATTGGATTATTAGCATGGAAAGATACGTTACCGTGAATTAGTTTACCATCTCCTGTCCTTGTTTGGTTGGGGGGATGGTACGCTCGTTCAGTAGGCGCGTATTGGAACATGTTATAATTCGATTTACTTATTTATTTGAGCGGTATTTATTCAGTTTATATGACATGATATTATGTGTCTTGTTACGTCCCTCTGAGGACCTGGTTGTCTTACCAGGTGTATGCTATTGTCTTTCGTAGGTGCTCTAGCTCTAACCGTGATCTTCGCAAATTCTTCGAGGATGATTGCAATTGGATCGTCTTCGCTTCGCTCGCCACTCATTTCATTTTCTATGTACTTTTTCTTATTTTTGTTGGTAGTGGATTTGTCTCCGCCCAACATATTGTATCAAGACAAATTCATTCTCATTATATGATCTTTTATTCATTTATTTTCCGTGGATGAGATTAGTTATGGTTCTACTGTATTTTACAGCTTATATATTTATACGAGGCTTCCATATATTGGAGTATACTTCGTATGAATACAGCTGGCATGTCTACGTTCTAAGTCCTACGTATTTTGGGACTGGGGCGTTACATGTTTTTGTGGTGGCCCATACAGGTCAAGATGAATTGTTTGGTTACTTTACCGTACCAAGCAAGCCTGCGTATAGGATTAGAAGTCTAGGATCTCATCCACATACTTACCACTTTCTTCAATCTACTGTTGACTCATCGATTGCATCTTGCTTGATTCCTTCTATCATTATTCTTATTTTCCCTTCGTTCTTACTAGAGATTGACCCTATTAGTTAGCTGTCCCAAACACCATTAGTTTAATTCTTTTAAGTTGGGTAGAATGCCTTGTGACCTAGCAATCCCTTAAGTTTAGAGGACCCTAACCCATCTAGTCAACCAAGCCTTGGTCAATAAAACCGTAGAATGATAGTATAGGAATAAACAAAACCTAGATCCTTATGACTCTTAGACTATTCATATTTGTTTTTATTCATCCATTATCGTGCCTTTATTTTTAATATCTAGACTAAAGATGCTAATGTAGCCTAGTTTTTGCAAGCTTAGCCTTTTACCAAGCTTGTTCGTGACATATATGTTAATGAAGGTACCCCACTAACATATTGTCTATCAGAACCGGTGTATAATGGTCTGATCAACCGAGTGCACTTTGGTTCGCTTTTATTTATCGTTCTACGTGGATTGGGACATACCTAAACTTGTCCTCTAGAGTTCCATCCGCGACTGCCTTGGCAACTCCTTTTTGAAATTTTTCGGTGGTCTTTAAATCACGTATTCGTATTCGATAACGCCTCCTTCGAACTCTATATTGCATCGCCCTCACCTATTTTAGGAGGACGAAAGCGTCATATTAGAACTCCCTCTAACCTTCCCATCGACTATGACCATTAACACTCATTGTGACTATATCTTTGTCTTAACTACTCGTCCTTTCCCTCGACCCTAAATCTACAATCTTGACTTTCTAATCACTTGAATTTAAGAGTGATTACAACCGTCTTTTAATCATATCCTCAACCTAGACTACGACCATATAAACTTCGAAACCCCCCCTTGTGTCCTCTCACCCCCCTACTAATTCTTAATTTCGAGGACGAAATTCTTTTAAGTTGGGTAGGATGTAAAACCCCTAAATTTCTACTATTTTTTTTATTAATATTTGTACGGATTTAAAATTTTGTATTGTACGTCGCGTAGTCGTGTTGTACGTCGCGCACGAATTTATATTTTTGCTCATCGAGTACGAATATGTGCGAGCGTACATACTTTTAGAAAAATATTTTTATTTTATTTTTATAGTTTTAAGATAATATATATAATAATTATTTTTGCCATTTTACCAAATTTTCGAGTTGGTTATCTTAAGCCCTTCTTTCTAATAATTATTAGTAATAAGTTATATTTCATTGTATACTAGAAGGCATAATTTTGTATAAATAATTATGCATACATATTTCATAATTTATTTATTAGCTTATTTTAAAATAAATAATAATATATTTTCAAAATTTATTTATTATAGTATTTTTGGAAAACATATTTTAAATTATTGGGACATTTAAATCTTGATTTAAAAATTTTGGATTTATTTAAATAAGTTAAATATTTGAAATTGATTTATCTCATGGATTTTATACTAGAAATTTAATTTGATTTAAATTAGATATTTAATTTGAAATTAGATTTGGATATAGATTGGATTTGGATTGATTGCTTTAAATTAAATTAGGAATTATCTTAATTGGGTTTTAAATCTATTCCTAATCCTATCCAACTTGGAATTCTCACATCCTATAAATAGGCAGGTACTCCTCCATTAATCCTCCACACAAATTTTTCCACAAATTTTTCCACAAATAATTCTTCAACCATGGTGCGTGCCCCGTGTCCGTGTTCCATCGTCCAAATCTTATTTCATTAGTTTACATGTACATTATTCATCTTCTTTCCCGTGTCGAACACACCCCGACATCAATAAATTTCCAAACCCTATCCCTATCCCTCTAACCCGTCTCCTCCGTTCCTTTAAAACTCCGACTCCCTCTCCGCCGTACCCGTCTCATGCCACCAACGACCCTGCCGCCATCTTCACCTAGTCCCGGCCGCCCGACCAACGTCGCCGACGCAACCCGACTTCGACTCCACCACAAACAAACCCTAAACCCGTCGCCCCAACCACCACCAGCATCCCCTTCAGCACTGCCATCCCCAACTCCGCTACACCCCGGCCACCCGAACAACCACAGCCACCTACGACACCACCACCGACCGCCTCCACCCGTGGCAACCGCCACCGTCACCATTACCAGAACCCGACCGCCGCCACGACCACAGTAAAGAAAAAGGATAGGAAACACAATTTAAACCCTAACCTAACCACACAACCACTGCCATCACGACCGCCGTCGGCATCCCCGGCCAAAAACCCCGATGACCACCACACACAAAATAGATAAAGAAAAGAAAAACCCAGCACAACACCACCGTCGTCGGCGCCATCCGCCGGTGACACACCCAAAACCAAAATCTACGAAGGAAATTCTAAAGCCACCACATACCTCGTCCGACCGCCCTAGCCTCTGTCTCCCGGCGCCATCCACCGCCGACGAGATCGACCGATCATCCCCCGCTTCCTCCGCCGGTCGGATCTGCCGCCGTGCCGTCCGATCCAGGCGAGTGCCTCCCGCTTTCCCACACCAGCTTCACTCCGCCTCTCTGTCAGTCTCTCCGGCCACCGTGCGAGTCGCCCCCTTCACCGCGAGCTGCGCCGCCGGGCCAGACGACCGCCCGCGCCCCTCCTCTTCTCTCTGCTTCCTCCGAACCACGAAACCCCTTTTTCCCTTGGCCTCCGTCGCCTAGCTAGCCATCCGCTAGGGCCGTGCTGCTCCTCGCGGCCGCCCAACGGAGCCCGTAGCACCAGCCCGCGCTCGTCCCCTCTTCCACCGTCGCTCGACCTAGCCATGGCCGAAGTCTCCAGCCCTATCAGCCGCCTCCGCCCGGTGATCCGTCGCCTCCAGAGTCGGAATGACGGCGAGATCTCCGCCCCCCTGCTTCCCCTCTCTCTCGTCTCTCTCTCTCACTCTCGCTGCTCTCGAATCCCTCTCTCCCTTCCGCCCACTCCTCCATCCTCACCTTCCCTCTTCCCTCCAGTACGTAGGAGAACAAAGAACACAACACCACCTGTGTTGTGATATTTTTTGTCTTCTTTTTCTTATTTTATTTGGTTACTTACTTCCTTGTCTTTTAGTGTTTTATGGTTATGAGTCAATTGGTTTGTTGATATTTCAAATTACTAATGGGAAGAGGAACAACAGACTTACTGCATTGCTATTTAAAAAAAAGTATTATTACTATAGTTATTTTCTGTTTTGATTCGTTTTTCTTTTGTTCCTTCTTATTACTACTATTATTATTATTATAATTAATACTACTTATGCTAACATATACCTCAGGTATTTATATAGGTATATTTTATAATTCTATTAGTTCCACAGTAGTATCTGTAACTTATTTTTATTAATATTATTGTTAGTAGATATTTTTCTTAATATTTAATCATAACAAAATATAGTATTAGAGATTTTAGCCTAATTATAATATCAAATTTTGGTTTAGATTCCTGAAAATATTATTAAAATATTTATAGCCATTTAAAGTATATTTTACCAAAAAGTGTATTCTTATAAATTAAGGGTTTAACCCTAATTGTTTTTAAAAAATATATTTACTAAATGTATATATATATTGGTAAAAATATAGTTTCCTATCTAAAGGCATATTTTTACAAAAACTTAAAATTTTGATTTTTCTGATTTTAGTATTTTTGACCCATTGGAATATAGTTTCTAAATAATAAAATTATTTCCCAAATATTTTTAAATATTGATCTAAATTTTTACTAAAAGATATATTTTTCTATCTATAAAGTATATGTTGGCAAACTAAGAATTTTTCAGTTAAAATAAATTCTTTAGATTTTCGTAGTTGTATTTAGGTTAACCAAAACTTAGTTTTGAATTGTATAATATTTTCTAAAATAGCAGACGTATCTCTCACTCAAAAACTTCTTCGGTTATCTTCCTTTTCTGCTATCAAGTCCTATTCTCAATCCCTTGCCAATTCAAGCCTACCTTATGTCCACCCTAACCGATTTGACCCTTCTGGACTCAATGACACGATCCGTGCCACCATCAGAGGTTCCCTTGTATAGTTGTTGTACCGAAATCGTAGATCGTGCCACCTGGATTATTACAGCACCACCAGACGTACTACCAGACAAGACACCTTGCCATTCGCTGTTTAATTATTTTAGCTCATATTTCATGCATTATTTATTTTCTTTATGCAAAATAAACTGTGATACATGGCATAACTGTTAGAACATACTGTTCATTTATTTTTCCTGCTATGTATTATTTTTTTCACATTAAACCTAGATTTAAGGGACCACCTTGTGTGTTGCATTCATTGGCCTTGACACGTTGTAACACGAGGTTGTGTGTCGCATGTAGAACACGAAAGTGCGTGATTGGCTGGCCACCAGTACGTACAAGCCATGCGATAGGAATAACCGCTAATAGAGATTGCATGCTAGTTTGACTTAACGGTTATAGCGGTTGTGTTGTGGATGCAACACAGTAGGCATTGGACGGGGATGACAATTCCTTAGCGTATGGGCTTCGATGCACTTTCCCTTGTGACCGTACGCTCCACTGGAGATGCGGGTTGACGACCCCTTATTATTGCTGGCCACTGACGTTCGTGGAACGATTATGCCTGAGGCCCCTGGTGCCCCAAGGGGGGACTATACCGATCCCATTTTCAGCCAGGGCCCATGTGCAGGAAGGATTGTTCTTAACTATATTTCACTTAGAACGGTAGACTACCTTATCCGTTAGGTACGAGTACTTTTGGTTTGGGTACTTGAATCTGACCGTGACTTGGAACAATAACTTGTCGCGGATTAGTTCGTCACATCTTGTCCTTGTTTGGTTGTAGGTGTGACTTACTACTTCGATGAGAAGGTATTGAACCTTGTTGGGGTCCGGATACCATATTGGATTATTAGCATGGAAAGATACGTTACCGTGAATTAGTTTACCATCTCCTGTCCTTGTTTGGTTGGGGGGATGGTACGCTCGTTCAGTAGGCGCGTATTGGAACATGTTATAATTCGATTTACTTATTTATTTGAGCGGTATTTATTCAGTTTATATGGCGTGATATTATGTGTCTTGTTACGTCCCTCTGAGGACCTAGTTGTCTTGCCAAGTGTGTGCTATTGTCTTTCGCAGGTGCTCTAGCTCTAGCCGTGATCTTCGCAAATTCTTCGAGGATGATTGTAATTGGATCGTCTTCGCTTCGCTCGCCACTCATTTCATTTTCTATGTACTTTTTCTTATTTTTGTTGGTAGTGGATTTGTCTCCGCCCAACATATTGTATCAAGACAAATTCATTCTCATTATATGATCTTTTATTCATTTATTTTCCGTGGATAAGATTAGTTATGGTTCTACTATATTTTACAGCTTATGTATTTATACGAGGCTTCCATATATTGGAGTATACTTCGTATGAATACAGCTGGCATGTCTACGTTCCTAGTCCTACGTATTTTGGGACTGGGGCGTTACAATTGTACTACAGTGGAAATCTACTATAGATTGGGAGTATATTGCATTATACTACAAGCTATAGAGGTTAATCGTTTGATTGATAGCCAAGTCTAGTATTACATTTCCATAGTGCTTGTCGTATTTTAGATATCTTTCTTGTACCGTTCTTATCCACCTTACATATTATTTACTGTTATATTAGTAGGCATATTTTATGTATCTTGCTAGTCCTCTGAGGACCTGATGATCTCTTCAGGTTTAGCCAAGTATTGAGCCAGGTGCACATGAGCAGGTTTGAGTCAGCATTTGACCACAGTACAACCACAGCTGACGGTATCCTGATGAATTGCAGTTGGAATCAGTTATCTTATTTTCATATCTTTATTTTATATCCGTCCACTGCTAATAGATTTGTGTCCACCGGACGTAACTTGAATTCTTGATAAACAGGATACTTCATTTTATATTATCATTCATTTTCCAGTCTCATTGAGTTAGTTGATTATTGTGGATGAGATATAGATTACCTTGATTGTTCTAGATTACTGGCACTGATGCATTCTAGACAATGTTCTACTGCCGACACTGCGACATAGGCTGGGCTTGGACATAGACTCGTATCCAAAAAGTGGGTACGGGTTATGACAAGATGGGCTACCCCTTGCTGATCTCCAACTAGTCCATTCTCTACTGGATTCTCTCCCATGGCGGCTCCCCCAATAGCCGAGAACGAGGTGCCCCTAAAGAAAAGGATACAAGGTATCAAAAGACAGGATGGGAAAGAATTGAGGATGAAAACTAAGTTAGCAATCAAGGTGGGAAAAAGAGAAGACGAATCAGGATATCAAGGGGGACATGTTTTGATTGAGACTCCTATAACTGTAACACCCCACAAGTCTGAAAAACAAACCTGCATGGGCCACCAATAAAACCTTGTCATACCCCAATATCGAAATACTGAGGGTAACTAGGCCAACTATACCATATGAGGTATGCAAACATCATACGACGATCGTAGCTGTCAAGTGACAAGGGGGTGTATGCTACAATCAAGTCTCATATGGTCTCACAAAGCATCTATGTCTCAATCAATCAAAACAAGAAGTAGTAAATAATGATCATATAAGACAAAGCAGTAAGGTGTCCTCGACGCTTCATCAAAATGAATCATGAGCCTAGCTATACAAATGATAAGCTAGTGCCGGGAGTCACAGGTACATAACCGTTGTCAGTTATAGTCTAAATTAACTACAATTATGTAAAAAAAACTAATGTCGAGAAAAGCTGGCTAAACAGATGCCAGTGTCTAAATGCCAAGTACAAAATAAAAGATATCAGAGCGACGAGGAAGAAACCCACACATGGTCCCTGGCACCCATGCTCCTAGTGTGTGCCAATATTCGGGTAAAAGGCTGGATCCTCAGGTGCTGCTACGAGATCTGGCCAAACAAAACTAGCTGGGTCAGGCCCCGAATAGCAAGTACCACAAGGGAGCAAAAAAGAGTGAGATAAAACCCAAGCATAATAATAAATCGTAATAACAATAAAAAGCTTCCGATCGTAACCTCGGTCTACAGCCTGTCGTAGCACGATAGTCCAACCCATCAACCAAATAAGGACATGGGTTGAACCACGCACCATGACAGTCCATGTCCTTCGGCTACTAACGAAATGTACAAGGCACAATCAAGTCATTTTTCAAGCGACCATTCATTCCTGCGGCTTTCTATGTTTGGCGGAATGCTAATTATAGGAATCCTAAGATCGTGTCGTTCCAGTAGGGCGAGTCAATAAATTATATACACGCACGTACGAAATGTACCGATCCCTCGAAAGGCTACCACGCTAAAACAAGAAATAACAGTTCCAGCCCTCTTATAGGGAGAGCGGGCTCGGCATTCACAAATCAGATACTGCACTCCACTAGTGCCGATGACTATACAGTATCCGAGGCGGCCAATCCGAGACGTTAGGACAGGGCCTAGGGTGGCTGGTAACGTACGATCTCAAGATTCTGTTTACTTCCAATGCTTCTACCAATTTAAGTTGCTTAGATTAACTCTAGGTTAATCTCGAGATTCATATATCGTGGTCATATGCTCATCCTCTGAAATATTGTACCATAGTACGTGTACCCTAAGTATGAATCCACATCAGCTTAAAGAGTCCTAAATCTAGATCCATTCTTAGTGTAATGTATCAAACAATTAATATACCACGTCAACATTACTGACCTTTTACCATGACTGTGCTGGAAGGTACACATGTATTGACATATAACACGAATGATCACTTAGCACGCAGAGTCTCACCTCAGTGCACTCATTAAATAGTACCGCGGTGCATACTAATATTGTATCTCAATACATGTATAGGACCAGCACACACATAGATAGTCAGGTCGAGAATAAAGGTCAAGCCACAAGATGGAAAAGAAACTAAAAGGCACTGCGCACTTATGGTATGAAGCGCATGCAAGTCATGAATGTTTGCCGTTGATAGTAAAAGTACAGAACAATTTTATGGGTGGACTGAACTTAAACTCACAATACAAACTCGCTTGTACAAAAAAAGCCAAGATACGAAAACCTAGGTACAATAATCTAAGTATAATTGTTTATTTTAGATTCTGGAGAGTGACGATAGAGGCTCGAAAAAGCGACAGCAGCTCTGCCTTACTCCTTGGATGATCGAACGCAGCTTTGGCTCCGGAGAAGAAAATGCTCATGCATGAAGAAGTCTCTCTTTGGATCTCGGGCTCTGTGTGTATGTATATGTCTCTGTCTCTCTCTATTTGCCAGCCCTTTTTTTCTCCTCCTTTGCAAGGGAATGGCACCTTGCTATTTATAGGGGTAGAATGTGATCATTAGGGTTTGCCAATGATTGCCTGTTTGGAAAGTCGGCAGCCCCTTGATTAATCTGAGCCCTTCATCACGAATATAATGAATCTGGGCCATTAATATGGATAGCACTGAATCCTGTGGGTAATTAATGCTGATTGTCTTAAATCTTCATGATTTATGCCAAGCTCGGATCTCCCACCATGTGTCCCATTTACTTGATTACAAATGATATGATTTGATCTCAGTAGTTATGAGGATGGCATTATATTGGGATTTGATAAATCTTTGATTGATTTAATGCCACGTGTCCCAATATTATTCTGTTGTTATCTGTAAGGCCGTGGGGGAGAATTGAGTCTCTGCCACGTGTTTTAACTGTGGGCCCTGTCAGAGCTGTATGAACGTGGCCTTCATGAACCGTATGGGGTGACTTCTCAGTAAGCCGCATGAAGATAATCCCTACGAGCCGCATGAAATGGTTCCTCAGTGAGCCGCAGGAAGATAGTTTCTGCGAGCCGCATGAAATAGCTCCTCAGTGAGCTGCAGGGAGATGGTCTCTGCGAGCCGCATGAAATACCCTCAGTACGCCACAGGAAGATAGTCTCTGCGAGCCGCATGGAATGGCTTCTTAGTGAGCCGCATGAAGATAGTCCCTACGAGCCGCATGGGGTGGCTTCTCAGTGAGCCGCATGAAGATAGTCCTCGCGAACCGCATGGAATGGCTTCTTAGTAAGCCGCAGGGGATGACTTCTCAATGAGCCGCATGAGGTGGTTTCTCAGTGGGTCGCATGAGATAGTTTCTCAATGGGCCGCATGGAGATACTCCTCGCGAGCCGCATAGCATAGCTTCTCAGTGGGCCGCATGAAGGTAGTCCCTACGAACCGCATAAGGCTGTCCGCTGCTCGAGTCGCATGCGACTGGCCATGTGGCAATATTGCACAAGGGATTTTGAATTTTTGACGGATTGTGTCAGAGATCTCCTTCATTTTCCAAGGAGTCTGTCATCATGACAGAGCCATCATTACGTTTTATGTCAGAGCCGTCAGTTACAGCTGTATAATCGTGTCAGACCATTAAATAGGGCCGCTGCTTAGTGGCCAGCTGTAGAAAAAGGCCACATGGGGGGCACGTGGCATTTTCGTGAGCCGCATATCTCTGTCTGTGGATTTTGAGCCGCATATAACTCTTGAGCCGCATGAGACTGAGGGTCACTATGAACCGCATGAGACTGAGGGTCTCTATGAGCCGCATGAGACTGAGGGTCTCTATGAACCGCATGAGACTGAGCCTGTTTAAGCCATATGGGTTTTCCTGCTCTGTGCCGCATAGACTATTATTCTGGTATTTTCTATGCTTCTACAAGACCCCCTTCAAAGTTTTTAATTTGCAAAATTGAAATACTTTGAATAAGAAGCATGGACTTATTCATGCCGCATAGGATGCTCTGACCGCATTGCTTTCCTAGCCGCATAGATGTCCCGGCCGTATGGATTCGTCTGGTCGCATGAATTTGTCTAGCCACATAAGCCAGTTTGGTAGCAGAGGATGTTTAGCCGCATAAGCTCCTTGCCACGTCTCCCTACCACGTGTGAAAATCTTCTGCATTAATTGTCCTTGATTCACTTTTAATTTATAACTGTCTTTTAGGGGAGGATCCCAAGGGTCAGTTTCGCTTTGACCGAAGTATTTTTGCTTTTATTTTTTTAGGCGGCGCGTGAATCGAGGCGTCGATTGATTTTAGGAACCCCCTCTGCCTATAAATTGGAATAATTATTCTTGAGGGGACTCTTTACTTTCTCTTTCTGCTCGAACTCTTTGTTGCTGCCTCCTTATTCTTCTTCTTCCATCGACGATCGACAACGGCTCCCTAGAAGACTGCTGCGGCTAAGGGCAAGAAGGCTGCGTCCTCATCGACTGCGGCAGCAAAAGGCAAGAAGGCCGCATCTTCGTCGACTGCAGCGGCGAACGTTAATGTAGCCGCCCCTCCGCTGGCCGACGTGCCCGCTGTGTACCCTGATATTCACTCCCTATTGCTGGTAAGGCTGTTGTTGTGGATTGTCATGGCTATGCCGCATGCTCCATGCGCGAGCCTGTGTCTTCAAGCGTGCCGCATGTACGACTCATGTCTGAGCCGCATGGGATATGACCCCTGGCTGAGTAGCATGAAAGTTGTTGTTTACGGCCGCATAAGCACTGTACCGTCAGGGCCACATAAGTTTATCTGGGCTGGACCGCATAAGCTCTTTCAAATAGAGCCGCATAAGCTCATTCGAACTGAACCGCATAAGCTCATTCGAACTGAACCGCATAAGCTCTTTCAAACAGAACTGCATATGCACATCCAAACTGAACCACATAAGCTCATCCGAGCTGAACCGCATAAGCTTGTCTGGACTGGGCCGCATATGTTGATTCATCCTGAGCCGCATAAGTACTTCAGAACTGAACCACATAAGCTCATTCGAACTGAACTGCATAAGCTCATTCCGAATTGAACCGTATAAGCTCGTTTAATCTGAGCCGCATAAGGCTGTACTGAACCAAGCTGCATAAGCATTAAGTGGTTTTGTTTCGGCTATCTTTTAATCTTGTTTCTTTTGTCTTTCTTCAGTGAATCTGCCAGTCAATCCAGCAGGGAAACCTTTGGTAGGTAGTGCCCAAGCCGCTATAGGCTATAGGCTCGACGAGATAGTTCGGTATGTGGCGGACCCATTTTCCAGTGACGAACCTTCGACCAGGCTGAGGGCTATCAAGAACCAGCCTTTCTATTTTTTTTTTGGCCATGATGAACTTAGGGCAGCTGGACGGGGAATACCTGAAGCCGGCATTCTTCTTTGGAGACGCTCTGACTGTGAAGAACAGTCAAGTTCTAGATGTATCTAAGAATTGGAGTTTTACCTCTAACGGGATGGCGATCCGTATCCCTCAAATGGAGCGTCACTTTCCGCTATCCTGGTTCAACATGCTTCCGTTGGACAGAAAGATGGAAGGTCCTTTGACCCCGACCCGGAATGGGATGTTTATAGGTGACATCCACTACAATAGCAGCATGAAAGTAGTGTGTGCGAACAAGGTGCATAACAGCCGCTATATAACGGGGCTAGCTCCAGGTACTTTCTTAAGTACGCCGGGTCCCAATTTCACGTTCTCTGCAGCCGACACTTTCTTGAATCAGCTTGCTCGGAAAGGCTCCTATCCAGTTGGTCGGTTGCCGCTCCCAAGTTGGATAAACCCTATCCCCTCATGGATCAGCTTGTCGATGTGGATCTCGCAAAAATATGAGACTCTTTTGCATAAAATCGGCCTTTATCAGGCCATTAGGGGCACCAGCTACGGCTTGCCCATAAATAAAAAACTATTCATGGCTTTGCTGGAGATGTATAACAGCCGCACAGGAACTTTCTATACACCTGTAGGGGAAATGGGACTTGCACTCCACAAAATGCACGTGGTCTCCAAGCTTCCTTGGGGAGATAAAGCTTTTGAAGTATACACTCCTACAAATGAAGAGTTCGAGGAGCTGGAGCGATGGTATCCGGGCCTCGTGGCTGTTTATCAGAAAGTATTGTGCCATCCTAGCAGATGTCAGCAGCTAGCCAAAAAGAAGGATAATAGTTCGGAAGGGAATGCTCCCCACATGAGGGCCTGGGTGAGCTATCTCTTTTCGACAGGTGCCTCGGGCTGGGTTACTTCTCGAAGTCCTCAATCTCGGGAGGCGGTACAAGCCCTGATATTGTCGGCCAAGAGAGTGGCCACTACCAGTAATAGATTCGGGAGTCAAATCGACTCCATGAATTATTTTTATCAGGACACCCAGGAACTGTCGGAGAAGGCGCTCTTAGCAGTATTCCTGATGATATGGCTGCGGAACTGTGTAGTTTTGGGCAGGGCTGGCACTATTGAGAGGATCAGCCGTAACTTTATTCTTCCTGCGATGAAGCTAGTTTTCGGAGTCAAACTAGCTCTTCTCCCGGCCATGGTGTGCAGTATACACCGTGGTCTTCGCACTTTCACGTCCAAAGTTATTGCTCGTGATATGACGAAGGACTTCGAGCGGATCGAGCTGTCTTACTATTATTTAATGGGATGGCTATTGATGCATTATCTGTCTTTGATAAGGCCCAATCCTGATGACGACTTGAGTGTTGATGAAACTTTTATATTCCGTTATCGTAACCAGCCTTGGGAGTGTGATACCATGCGTGCTTGCCGGATGACACCGGCGAGAGCCGACAAGTATAACTTTTTCGTATCTGTCTCCTGTTTCACAGCTAGGGTGATAGCGGGCGAGCATCTCGACGGTATTGGTCCTCCTCAGCTTTTGGATGGCAAGATGCTTCTGTGGTTGCGTAACATCCGCTCCGCTTATTTGGTATATCACAATCGCAACACTATCTTCTCAGATCCCTACCTACCTAGCAGGTTTGCCCGGCAGTTTGGGTACAGCCAGCTTTTCCTGGAGAATCCCAGCCCTTGTTAGGCTTTTGAAGGTAGTCTCCTCAATGGGATCAGGGCCTGGCAATATTACGATACGTTCCATACTCGTGCCACCTTCTCAATTCCTGATACTGAAGCGCCGGTGGATATTTTGTATATGGCAGCCTTATACCATGTCATGGCGAACAAGCTGCCTGTCGGCTTTGACCAGGGGGCCAGTTTCATTGTTGGTACTTGCCTGGATGAGAAGTCCCAGGGGGCTAAGACGAGGAAGAAGAAGAAGAATATAGTGGAGATGCCAGATTCGGACTCCACAGATATGGACGATGAGGACGACGAGAATGTTCCTGATGACGTTCTTCCTCCTACTGATGAGATGGCGGACTAGTCGTCCGTTATGACAGAGGAAGAGGTGATGATGGACCAGCCGCCTACCATGCCTGCCTCCTCGCGCAAGCGGAGTAGGTTTGAGTCTGGCGGGATAACCTTCTCTGTGAAATGGGCTGCGATTAGACATCGTGGGATGTTTATTAAAGAGAGAGGAGAGGCCGTTGAGACCGTTCCCGAGGTAAACGAAGTTGTAATCATCTTTTCTTTGCATGTTTTCTTTCTTTTGTGCTATGCTCTGATAGTTTTTTCTCTTTCTTGTAGGCGTCGAAAGGAGCGGGCTCTCCAGAATCGGCCCCGACCTTCGAGATTGATCCGACCTTGGCCACTTTGATCAGTGATATGTGTGCCGAGATTATCTCTACGGGGATTCTCTCGGCGGGGGCTGAGGGTTCTCATGTCGTTGAGACCTCAACCTACGATAATGGAAGCCCTGTCGACCCCGTCACTGAGGCTGCTGAATTCCAGCAGGGCGAAGCGGATCCCGTCGTCTTCCCTCGTGAGACGGCTGGGGTAGAGGAGCCGACTGTATCGGGCCCGGAGGTTGCCGGTGAAGAGGTTCCGGTGGCTGAGGCTGAACTCCCGTCTCAGCAACTCTCCCCTGGTAAGCTAAGTCAAATCTTGACTAGTTAGGTGGCTCGATTGCTCTATCATCACATCCTTCGGGTTAAGTTGATCGATAGTTGCTCTGGACATATAGGTCCTGCTCCTCAACTGTCGGAGACGGACGTTGCTGGAGGAGAAGCTGCCTCTGAGGATCTGGCGGGAGGGAGTATGCCTCCACCTCCTCCTGCTTTCATGGAAGGACCTACCGCGGAGTCGAGGTCAAGGGAGCAAATGGCGGAGCTACCAGGACAGGAGGACACAGTCCCTGCCTCTTCTAATATTTATGTGGCGGGAGACATGGTTCCTGCGTCCTCTCATGTTCCTGTAGCTCCGGAGGTCAACTTCTCTACTCTGTCGAGCCTCCAGATTCTTCGGGATGCGGAAAAAGAGCTGGCTGCTATCCAAGCATCCTTCCGCTTAGAACTCGTTTCTCTCATGGCAGGGGCGTCGAGTTCTGTAGCATCTTCTTCGACTCTGCCAACCACACTCCCTTTGACGCTGGCTTTTTCGAAAGTTTTAGATGAGTCGTCGAGGGACGTAGATGACAGTTTCTATCATCACCTGAGGCGGGAAGTTGAGGCTGCGGTGGAGAGGGGGATCTCCTTTGCTCTGGCCCGTCAGTACGCCCGTGGCCAGATAGAAATTCTCAGGACTCTTCCTTACGGGGCGAGGATGGTCGAGCTGCTAGAGCCCAAATTGTCTGAGGCTGATCAGTTGGTGGCTCAATATCAAGGGCTGCGGCAAGTCGACTTATCCTCGGCCATAGATCAGGAGCGCGCTTTCCTCCTTGTCGTCGTGGAGAAGGTGCAGGCTGCGCGAGATACATCCAAGCCAGCAATCATGGAAGATCTCGATCGCCTGTCTCTTTAATATGATCAGCTGAGCCGCCGTAGTGAAGAATACTTGGCCCAGAAAGAGGCTGCTTCTTGAGGCATACGGGATACTAGAGAGCAGATCCTTGAACTCCAGAGAAAGCTGGTTTTCTTGGAGTCTGAGCTCGAGATCTCTCATGCCAACAGGGAGCAGACTGTTAAAGAGGCGAATAAAGTCACTCGAGTTACTGCTGACTTGGAGCGCACCTTGAAGCAGTTTGAGGATGGCTGGCGGGCGCATGCCTATCTGGAGGATGTTGAGCAGCTGACTCGAGAGGCCGAACGCCGGGCCAAGCAACGGTTTGAGCAGTCGACGACTTTATTGAGAAACCGTCTCAGGGAGCTTTGCGAGGCCAAGTCGTAATCGCCCCTTTTTTGTTTCTTCTTTCTTATTTTGTCATTTTGATAGGGACGTAGTCTAAAAAAGATGTAGCACCTTGACTTTTTCTTTAATAAATGACTATATTTTTATTCATCGCTATTTATCATGTTTGTACCACATTTTTGGTATAGTGATGTTCGTCCCACTGGAGGACTTTTAGTGGACCTACTACCCTTGGCGTACCTCGGTTTTAGATACGGATAGTAAGTTTGATGGGGATACTTGGAACAATCCCACTGCAAAGTGGCTGCGGGTGTTCCTAATATCAGAAGATGGAATGCCATGGAGCAGCTGGGCTCCCGGGGTGTACAATGTTTGTGGTCCGCAGAGGACATTTGTGGACCTATTATCCTTGGCGTACTCTGGTTTTAGGTACGGATGATAAGTTGAGATAGGACCAACATATTTACTCAGAGGTAACGAGGACGTAGTAAATATGAGGGTTTCTTCGATGGAGCCTTCCCACTCAGAGGTACTGAGGACATGACAGGAGTGGGCTCCATGAAGGATACATAGAACGACTCAGAGGTAACATCGACGTGGAAGTTCAACGTGAGGGGGCAGTTTGTTTTTGGTGGAGGTAAAACAACTCAGAGGTAACATCGACATGGTCGTTTCGGCGATGGAGCTTTCCAACTCAGAGGTAACGAGGACGTGGTTGGAGGGGGCTCAAATACATAGAATGACTCAGAGGTAACATCGACGTGGACATTCTATATAAAGGGTGTTTTGTTTTTGGTAGAAAAGAAACAACTCAGAGGTAACATCGACGTGGTTGTTCTCAGAAATTTTGTGGATCTGTTACCTTTTTTGTGCACTGGGAGTGCGGATAGTAGATCAGGATGAAGAAGCTCCTTTTAGGAAGAAAGTTCAGAGGTATGATCATACATGACTTACTGCCAAAAAGATGCGACATGATTTTGTTTGGAACGGCCAGAGTGCAAGTTCAGCGATACCTGCGGGTACATGACTCGACAACCTGGGGGATTTGGGGTCAGAAGGTAAGTTCAGCGGTACCAAAGGGTACATAACTCGACAATCTGGGATGTTGCGAGGATGTGAATGAGTTCAGCGGCACCAAAGGGTATATAACTCAACCATCCGGGATATATGGGAACAGAATGTGGGTTCAGTGGTATTAAAAGAATACATGACTCAACAATCTGAGATATTTTTGAGGTGGGTATGAGTTCAGCGGTACTAAAGGGTACATAACTCAGAGATCGGAGAAAAGATGTCATTTCAGACATAATATTTCTTCAGGAACTTGCCATTGATGGGCAACATGAGCAAGTCTCTATTTTGCTTTGCGAGGCGGTACGCACCATTTGAGAACACGGCCTCGATGATGAATAGGCCTTCCCATTTTGGCTAGAATTTGCCGGTGATTTTGTGTGTCATAACCATCGGCCTCCGAACTGCCAATACGAGATCGCCGACTTAAAATGTTCTGACTTTGACTTTCTTGTTGAAGGCTCTAGAGATACGTGCTTGGTAGAGCTCGATTCGTTGCTGGACTAATAGGCGTTTCTCGTCTAAGGCCTCCTGTTCTTGTAGGCGACGGCGGTAATTATCATCCGTCGTCAATTGGTATGTGAGAGCGACACGGAGTGAGGGGATTTGAGTCTCCAATGGGAGAACTGCCTCGTTTCCGTACACCAAAGAGAATGGTGTGTTTCAAGTGGTCGCCCGGACTGTAGTGCGGTACGCCCATAAGCATTCGCCAAGCTTCTCGTTCCAGTCGCATTTGTTCGAGGATATCAACTTCTTGTGCAGCTTGATTATTGTTTTGTTAAATGCTTCAGCCAAGCCATTAGCAGCCGGGTTGTATGGTGTTGAAGCAACATTTTGGATTCGGTGCTTGTCGCAAAACCGATAGAAGGCATAGCTTGCGAACTGTGGGCCATTGTCATGGATGAACCTTCACGGTAATCCGAATCGATAGATGACGTGATGCTTGAGAAAGCTGATCATGTTAGATGTCTTTACTTCTACAAGCGAAACAGCTTCCGCCCATTTGGAGAAATAATCAGTGATCGCGAGTATGAAGCAGTGTCCTCTAGACAAAGGTGGAGTGATTGGACCGATGATATCTATTTCCCAGGCTTCGAATGACCAAGATGCCACTGTTGGATACAGAAATTCAGATGGCTGATGAATGAAATCGGCATGGACTTGACAGGCCTTGCATTTTTATGCATAATTTATTGCATCTGCCACCATTGTAGGCCAGTAGTAGCCCATTCGGCGAAGGCGGTCTTGTAATTTCGAGCCAGGTTGATGAGCCCCGTATACGCCATCGTGGGCCTCGCGCACTGCGTCTCTGGCTTCTGTATTAGACAGGCACCGGAGTATCATTCCGTTATATGACCGTCGGTACAGCATTTTCGTCTCGGTATCATAGAAGAATCAGAGAGATCGTCTCCTGATAGATGTGGCTTCTTTCGGGTCTTCTGGTAAGATGCCATAGACCGCGAAGTCAATGAATGGGAGCCTCCAATCTGGTGTTTCGTCGACCGTCATAGCTGAATAGCTTTCAACACATTGGACGTTCTTGGGACAGACCAGTTCATGGCCTATCACATCTTCTAGGTGATGAATATGATTTGGAATTGTCAGAGAAGCAGCAAGTCCTGCTAAGGCATCGGCTTCAATGTTCTGGAGTCGAGGGATTTGCTCTATAAAGAACCCCTTCAGAGATGTGATAATAGTGATCGCTATTTGATGATAAGGGATCATATCTTCATGGCGGACTTCATAGGATCCCCTGATTTGATTGACGATTAATTGTGAATCGCCATATGCTTCTAAGTACTCTATCCCCAGCTCTTTTGCAAGTCGGAGGCCGATGACCAAGGCGTTGTATTCGGCCACGTTGTTTGAACAAGGTTCCATGAGCGAGTATGCCCGATTAATCACCAAGCCAGTGGGAGAGATTAGTACTACTCCGACCCCAACGATGATATTGCCTTTGGGTCCTGTCCTTGAGGCCCCGTCGAAGAACATCCGCCAGACGGCTTCGTGGGACACCATATTTGAACTAGCTACCTCATCTAGGATTTCTTCATCTATCCTGGTTGACTTCGAACCTGGATGAGCTGCCAAAAAGTCTGCCAGAGCTTGGCCCTTGACCGCCTTTTGTGGTACGAAGATCATGTGGTAGGAAGACAACAATATCGCCCATGTAGCGAGGCAAAAACTGAGAGCTCCTGGCTTGGTCATGAGAACCCTGAGGGGATTGACCCTTGATATGATGTTGATGGTTTGTCCTGTGACATAGTATCGCGTCTTTTGAATGGCGAACACCAGAGCAAGATATTACTTCTCCATGGCCGTGTATCTGTGTTCAGGCCCTATCATCATTCGGCTGAGATAGTAAATAGCTTGTTCGTGTCCTGTATTGTTGTTTTGTGCTAGCAGAGTACCGAGCGAGTGTTCCATCGCTCGTACATAGAGTAAGAACGGCTTTCCAGTGACTGGAGCTACGAAGACTGGAGGGTTTGACAGATATTCCTTGATATTGTCGAAGGCCCGCTGGCATTCTTCATCCCATGCGAAGAAAACACCTTTCTTCATAAGATGGGTGAATGGCTGACATCGCCCGAATATGTTGGAGATGAACCTTCGGATGTAAGCGAGTCTTCCTTAAAGGCCTCTGAGTTCACGGAGGTTTCTCGGGGGACCCATCTCCATGATTGCCTTTGTCTTCTCAGGATCTACATGGATTCCCTGGGCGGTAATGATGAAGCCCAAGAATTTTCCACTAGACACTCCCAAGAAGGATTTTGTGGGGTTCATCTTCAAGTTATGTGCTCGCATTAGATCGAACACTGTTCGCAGGTCATGCAGATGATCTCCTTTGGAGCGGCTTTTGACAGCAATGTCGTCGACGTAATACTCCACAGTCTTTCGTAAGTGATCTCGGAAGATAACGCTCATAGCTCGTTGATATGTAGCACCGACATTCTTCAAACCGAAGGGCATAACTGTGTAACAGTAAACGCCAATTGGTGTTCGAAATGACGTGTGTTTCTCGTCGTCAGGAAACATCTTGATCTGGTTGTATCCTGAGAAGCCATCCATAAATGACATGCGCTCGAAGCCGCATGTATTGTCGATCATTATGTCCGTAATAGGAAGAGGGAACTCATTCTTTGGGCATGCTTCATTTAGATTTCAGAAGTCGATGCAGATTCGAATCTTCCCATTTTTTTTGAGGACCGGCACAATATTGGCGACCCAATCTGGGTGTTGTTCTTCCCGGATAAAGCCACTGGTTATGAGTTTATTAACCTCAGCTTCGATGGCGTTCATGATGTCTGGATGGAATCGCCGTTGTTGTTGCTTGACCGATTTTGCGTCCGGTCGTATGTTGAGTTTATGGAGCACAATTTCAGGGTCCAGTCCTGGCATATCTTCATAGCTCCAGGCGAACACATCAATATATTCTTTGACGAGCTGCAATAGCTCTTCTCGCTCTTCGTCAGTCAAGCTTTTGCTGATGAAGATGGGCTTTGGAGAAGCCTCATTGCCGAGATCGACTTGCACGACCTCATCTTCAGTAGGGGCTCCCGTTGTTCAAAACGTTTCTCCTATTGTGCATCCATTTGTTGGAACCAAGGCTCCAATTCAAGGAGTTTAGGTACGTCTTCGCCTTCTTCGTAAATATCGACGAACGCAATATTAACGGACAAAACTTGCCTGAATACGTCTCCGATGCTGACATCTAAATCAGAAGTAGGTGATCCCGTCGAATGTGAGTGCCATTCACATTCTTCATCTGAACTCTTGGGAGTTGTTGAAGGAGTGACATAGCCTAGGCCATGTCTAGTCTTGCTGTAGTAATCCCTCAATTTTCCAGTCGGGGCTGGTGATCATACGGGTAATCATCGACCAGTGCCGTAATTCAAACTTGGTGTGGACTCCATATCATACCCTTACTTTTGCATGAGGTACTTGGACCGAGAGCTGTATAGATAAAGTGGTAGCCTTCCAGTGTCGGACTCGGGGTCGACTTCGTCTATCTTGAAGGGTTACAGATTAATCTTTCGACCAAAGATGATTAGGTGATCCTCTCCTTCGACTATGAAGCAAGCATCTTCCTCGGGCGTAATTTGGTTTACGGCATAGACATTTGTCACCTGTATGTGTAGATTGGTGCCTATATCGTGTTCCATTGCATACATTGTTCGAAGCTTATCAAGCTCGAGGTAGTTCAAAGATAACCCTTTTATGATAAAGTACGGTATCTTTTCTACCGGAATTACATCATCAGCGGAAGAAACATCAGTAAATGTAGCCACATACTTGGCTAATTCTGGCTCGTCTTCAAACACTTCCTGTATCTGAGAAGACAACTTGGGTAGCTTGATCGCCAGTGGTTCTGGTGATGGCACCGGACGTGGAGTGATTGGCTCATTGACAACCCCCGGCTTGGCTGCAGACTGCTGGCTTATTCCCGGCTCTTGTTCATTCATCCTCTGCACTGGCGGTTGAGAAGACGACCTTGAAAGCTTGATTGTCAGGGGCCCCGCCGAAGGTCTTGAGCGTGGAGTTGTTGGTTCACTGGCAACCCCTGCCCCTTGTTCGGTCAACCTCTGTACTGGTGGTTGGAAAGATGACCTGGCAAGCTTGATTGTCAGGGGCCCTGCTAAAGATATTAGATGTGGAGTTGTCGGCTCACTGACAACCCCCGGCTGAGTGCTTAGTTGCCGATTGGTCTTAGGAAGGCGGATTACCAACGACTTTTGATTAGACCTCGGTAGTCGAATAGTCATCTGCTCTTTATGTGTAGTAAACACTGGAGAGCTGTGCAGAGTGGCCGTAAGAGGCACGGTATTGCCTGGCTTACGAGGCAGGAGGTAGATTTTCAATGTTTCCTCAGATCCTGTAGTGGTCTCTGTCTGCTCCAGATCCTCTTCCTCTAGCAAGTGTCTCTTCGAATTTTCGTACAAGCAGGAGTCTGAATAATAGAATTCGACCCCTTTGAAGGGATCGATGTCAGCAAATTATGTTCTGATAAATCCATGCTTGTCTATGTACTTGAAGCATTGGTGTAGCGTGGAGGGTATGATCATGTAATTTTGTATCCACGGACGCCCCAGGAGAAGGTTGTAGGAAGTGTCGGCATCTATGACGTAGCACGTTACCTCTGACTAGAGGTCGTCGATTTGACATTTCAGGCAAATCTTTCCGATAGGGTAGCTCCTGCCTGAATTAAATCCACTGATGGTAGTACTAGTGGGAGTCAGCTGGTGCATGGGGATACGGAGGAGATGGAGCAAACTCTTCGGGATGATGCTTATCGAAGAGCCAGGATCAATATGCATCCGATCCACCTTGACGTCGCCGATGTATCCAGTATAATACAGCGGGCGATCGTACAGATTCGTCTTGATGAGCATGTCTTGTGGAGTGAACACAATATTGGGCATCGCACCAGTATAAGCACTATCCTGGGTACCTGCTTGAGAGTTCTCCCCTGCGACCTTGACTTAGGCCAGATAAGCATCAGCATTCTGTAACACGTCACTTAGGGCGACACGGACATCCTTAGAAAATCTTAGGAGCTCATATAATGACATTTTGGCTGGCGTATTGGCCAGTTGTACCAAAATATCAAAATTATAGGGCCTTTCCAGCCCCATAGGTGCATCCATATGAAGTGGCTTGTCAAAGCGAGTCTCCTTCGGCTTGGACTTGTCGGTAGTTGGAGGCTGAGAGGGTCCTGGAGCATCGGTGGTAGCTGGTTGACGATCCTCAGCCGAGTTACCCGGTGCGGATTGAGTTTGTGCACCGGATCGAGTAACCACAACTGTTGCTTCTTCAATATTGGCCGAGATTGTACGACAGGACTTGACTTTCTTGCCCTTTTTCTTGCCAGCGGATGGTGAAGTTGGTCGAGTCACTTCAGCGACCAAATCGGGATGGACCCACATAATCTCCCTTCGTGATGTAGTAAATGGTACAAGCCCATCAGCTTCGTCTCGTGGAGGTGGAAGATTAGCAATTTCCATCGTCGCCCGAAGGATAGGTACCACGCTGTCTTGAGTTTCTGTTGGAGGGAAGGTGCCAAACTGGACAGACACCATATTGGCGGCTACAGTCACCTCTTCAAAGTCAATAGCCAGGGCATTAGAGTCGATCAAGCCCTGGATGTATCGCTTTAGTTGGAAGCAGTCTTGAGTTGCGTGATGGAGATAGCGGTAATAATGGTAGAATTTTGGGCTCTCCATCTCTGCTGGCCTGGGCTCGCGTCTTGGAGGCGGAAGCTGAATTTTGCTTCCTTGAATGAGCATGTCCAATATGGGCTTGACATGACTGTCTTCGAAGGAGTAAGTCATCTGAGGCCACTGCTTCTCGGCTTGCTTAGGTTCCGGCTTCTGAGCAGTATCGGTCACCATAGCCTGCTTACCCTTGGCCTCCCGATTGTTGGAAGAGCTGCTGCCGTTGTTGTTAGTGGTATTCGGCCGTTTGCTCTTATCTTCTCCTTCCGAGATGTGTATGCCCAGTTGGCGGGCCTTCTTCAATTTTTCTACCGCACCCGTGGTGCTGATGATGAAGGTCTTCCAGTCTTTGAACTGACTTCCACCCATCCAGTGACTGATTGTCGGGAGCAGTCTCTTGTGGCAAATTTTAATCAAGGACGAATCCGGGTTACCAGAGGGCAGCTACATTGCGGTTTGGCAAAACCGCTCAATGTAGTTCCTGGTCAGCTCCTTTTCGCCCTGAACAACGTCCATGAGTGTGGATATCGTCACATCTTGTCCTACCTCGTAGAACCTTTCGAGAAATATGTGCTTGAAGTCGGCAAATAAGTGAATGCAGTTGTCTGGAAGATTGCGGTACCAATCAAATGCTACCCCCTCCAGTACCCCGATGAACAATCGTGTGAGGATTGCATCATCATGTGGCAAGTGGTCTGTTGTGACCTGGAAGTATGTTATGTACCGGCTTGCAGATAACTTCCCATCATATGGATTGATGGGAAATGGCTTGTACCGTGGGAGAAATGGGACATCCCTCCATGCAGCAGGATATGGCTGTCGTGTCTTCAAGTCTTGGGAACACTTTCATGCATGGAACATTGCCCGGAGCTCTTGGACTTCTCTTCTTGCCTCTCTAGCTTCGTCGGCAGCACTCAGAGTTGTTACTTCGGTTGGGTTGTTTCCCGGAGTTGGTGCAGTTGCGTTTGAGTCCGCATTGGCGGCCGGACCCAAACTTGTCTGATCGGGCGTCTTTCCCTGAAGAGTTGGTAGAGCCACCTTGATTTCTTCCACCGACTTTACTAAGTGTTGTAGTATGGCTTCGAGAGTGTCGAGGCGCTGTCGATCATTAGGACCATCTTGATTATCGTTAGTCATGATTACTGTTCTCACTCGAGGAGTCGTGGAAGGAACAGTAGAAGATGTGCTCTCCGAGTCATACCCTCGTATGGAGAAGTCATCAGGATATGTGGGAATGTTCTACTCCAGTTCTGACTCAGAGAAACCTCCTGCATCCGAGGCTGCTTTATCTTATGATTCACCCATGTCTTCAGAGACATCAGGATCTGCTGTACTTGTTGGAAGAATCGTCTCCCCTGGCTCGTCCTACTGGAACATCGGGTTGTTATGGATATTCTGGGGAGTGGTACCCCCAGCTTCAGTTGGCCCCATGGATGACGAACCCTCGAGTGAGAGTTTTGCTTTGGAACGGGTACCCTGGAATACCCCTCCTGCAGCGGCTGTGGTCAATTTCTTGGCCGAGAGTTTCCTGGCCACACTGGTAGAGATTGTGGGGTCGGAGACATTGGCCTTCTTTCATTCTTTGCTGGAAGGGATTTTTCGAGCGGAGTTGCAGGAGGCAACAAGGAGCTCTTCGTCCTCCAAATCATTTTGTATAGCTGACCCTGACCGTTGTAGTCGTTGGAAGACAGATGGCCGGTCTTGTTGCGTCGCTGTGTTGTTGCAACAGCAATTGATGATGACCTGGGTGCAGTGATGTCCTTGGGAGGTTTCTCTGCACACCGAGCTTTCTTTCCTTTTCTTGCGTTTGTGATGGATCACGTCACGCAAATCAACTGGGTCCCGAACAACCCTCACATCCCGAGCAGACGGGCATGTTGGCATCACTTTTGCTTCCTGGTCGGGAGACTTTTGAGAACCATCTTGTCGCTTTGCCGTCGAGGGCCGGACATGATTGGTACGATACAACTTTCCATCAGAGGCCCGCATAACAGTAAGCGAAGCTCTCTGATGGTCAGAGGTTGGGACAGCTGACTGAGCTCGCCGAGCCAGCGCTGTCCTAGACTTCTTCGCTATAGCACCTGAAGGCGCATAATACGAAGAGTCCAAGTGGTGCCCCATAGGGTCTGGCACACCTATATCAGAGCATCCGAGATCAGGGCCGTATAAGAGACGGTCAAAGACAGAGCGTAAGCCACATAGGACAGATGGTATGCGGCTAGGATCGATGGCCGTGCAGGCTGACTGCATACGGCTATCCCTTGTGGCCGCATAGTCCTTTTGTATGCGGCTGGAAGCAGTGGCCGTGCGGGCTGGCTGTATGCGGCTGGCAACTTTGGCCGTATGAGCTTTCTGCATGCGGCTTGAAGTAGTGGCCGTGCAGGCTGGCTCTATGCGGCTAGCAGTTTTAGCCGTATAAGTTTTCTGCATGCGGCTGGAAGTAGTGGCCGTGCATGCTGGCTGTATGCGGCTGGTAACTTTGGCCGCATGAGCTTTCTGCATGCGGCTGGAAGTAGTGGCCGTGCAGGCTGGCTCTATGCGGCTGGCAGTTTTGGCCGCATAAGTTTTTTGCATGCGGCTGGCGCCTTTATGCGGCTCAGACTGCATAGAGTTTCTCTTTGCCCCTGCAAGTCCAGCATCATAGTATTTTCTTCTACCAGACTTAGGGACAACAGAGTCCTCTATGGTCTGAAGTGGGGCCGCAGGAGAGTCTTTTCCACCATTTTGAGTGACAGAGAGCGTCACATCGAAGACTTGAGGAGGAGCGAATGATTTGGGCCTTCACTCCTGGCGGACCTTCTTCGTACGGGGTCGTCGCTGGACGGGGCCAGCGCTCTCGTCAGAGAGCATCTCTTCAAACGCCTGTTGGTCGAACCGGGCGACCAACATCTGTTGAGTGGAGCCAAGTTTGGCTGCGTCCGATTGCATCACCAACTCCTCAGCCATGGAGAAGTTAGTCCCCAGCAGAGTTGCCATCGTGTTTGCCATTGATAGTAAAAGTATAGAATAATTTTATGGGAGGACTGAACATAAACTCATAATACAAACTTGCTTGTACAAAGAAAGCCTAGATACAAAAATCTAGGTACAACAATCTAAGTACAATTGTTTATTTTAGATTCTGGGGGGTAACGATAGAGGCTCGGGAAAGCGATAGAAGCTCTGCCTTACTCCTTGGACGATCGAACGCAGCTTTTGCTCCGAAGAAGAAAATGCTCCTGCGTGAAGAAGACTCTCTCTGGATCTCGGGCTCTGTGTGTGTGTATATGTCTCTGTCTCTCTCTATTTGCCAGCCCTTTTTTTCCCCTCCTTTGCAAGGGAATATCACCTTGCTATTTATAGGGCTGGAATGTGATCATTAGGGTTTGCCAATGATTGCCTGTTTGGAAAGTCGGCGGCCCCTTGATTAATCTGAGCCTTTCATCATGAATATAATGAATTTGGGCCATTAATGTGGATATTACTGAATCTTGTGGGTAATTAATGCTGATTGTCTTAAATCTTCATGATATATGCCAAGCTCGGATCTCCCACCACGTGTCCCATTTACTTGATCACAAATGATATGATTTGATCTCAGTAATTATGAGGATGGCATTAAATTGGGATTTGATAAATCTTTGATTGATTTAATGCCACGTGTCCCAATATCATTCTGCTGTTATCTGTAAGACCGTGGGAGGGAATTGAGTCTGCCACGTGTTTTAACTGTGGGCCATGTCAGAGCTGCATGAACGTGGCCTTCATGAACCGCATGGGGTGACTTCTCAGTAAGCCGCATGAAGATAATCCCTACGAGCCGCATTAAATGGTTCCTCAGTGAGCCGCAGGAAGATAGTTTCTGCGAGCCGCATGAAATAGCTCCTCAGTGAGCCGCAGGGAGATGGTCTCTGCGAGCCGCATGAAATAGCTCCTCAGTGAGCCGCAGGAAGATAGTCTCTGCGAGTCGCATGGGATGGCTTCACAGTGAGCCGCATGAAGATAGTCCCTACGAGCCGCATGGGGTGGCTTCTCAGTGAGCCGCATGAAGACAGTCCTCGCGAACTGCATGGGATGGCTTCTCAGTGAGCCGCAGGGGATGACTTCTCAATGAGCCGCATGAGGTGGTTTCTCTGTGGGCCGTATGAGATGGTTTCTCAATGGGCCGCATGGAGATACTCCTCGCGAGCCGCATAGCATAGCTTCTCGGTGGGCCGCATGAAGATAGTCCGTACGAACCGCATAAGGCTGTCCCCTGCTCGAGTCGCATGCGACTAGCCACGTGGCAATGTTGCACAGGGGATTTTGAATTTTTGACGGATTGTGTCAGAGATCTCCTTCATTTTCCAAGGAGTCTGTCATCATGACAGAGTCATCATTACGCTTTATGTCATAGCCGTCAGTCACAGTTGTATAATCGTATTAGAGCATTAAATAGGGCCGCTGCTTAGTGGCCAGCTGTAGGAATAGGCCACATGGAGGGGGGCACGTGGCATTTTCGTGAGCCACATATCTCTGTCTGTGGATTTTGAGCCGCATATAACTCTTGAGCCGCATGAGACTGAGGGTCTCTATAAACCGCATGAGACTGAGGGTCTCTATGAGCCGTATGAGACTGAGGGTCTCTATGAACCGCATGAGACTGAGCCTGTTTAAGCCGCATGGGTTTTCCTGCTCTGAGCCGCATAGACTCTTATTTTGGTATTTTCCATGCTTCTACAATAAAGTGGCACAAATAATGCATGGGCAAAAATTGCATAGCACAAGTTGCAAGGTGCACAAGGTACAAGGTGCAAAAGGTGCACAAGGGGCAAGGTGCAAGGTAAAAAAGGTGCAAGGTACACAAGGTACAAAGTACAAGGTGCACAAGGTGCAAGGTGCGTGAGGTAAAAGGTACGTAAGGTGCAAGGGGTGTGGACAAAAAGGTGCGTGAGGTACAAGGTGCGCGGCCAAAAGGTGCACGAGGTGCAAGGTGCACGAGGTGTCGTCCCTACCAACAAACTTTTGGCCATGAAGTTTTAGAAACTTCTAATTTCCATAACTGAGACAATATGACTCGAAACTGGAAAAAATAAAGGTCTAAACTGAATGAAATTGAATTCTCTACAACATGGAACAAGTAGTTTTTGAAAATAAGCAAGTTTGATAGATCAAAACCACAAAAACCCATAAAACCCTAGTTTTGGAAACTTAGATCTACTCAAAGATAGCCGTTAAAATCAAAAACACCAAGTACTATATATGTAGAGAATGAAGAGATCAATAATCTAGACTAATAATATCAAATGTACAATCTAGAAAATGAAAATACAAGAATCTCTCCATTTGGGCAAGGTGTACTTGCCTAAAAAGTTAGTTTGAGGAAAATAAATAAAAGAGTGAATGAGGAGAGAGAGTGTGGAAGAGATTATATATAGGGGTTGGGTTGACTCAAGAAAATCCTAATCTTAAGCATGCTCTTAACCATATGAGTAATAACATGTTAAATGCTACATGATACAACTAATTAAATTAATTAATAAAAATCCTAACCACAACACGGTCAAAAAATCTTATCATCGAAGCAGTGAGCCATGCCTACAACCAGACAAGGATAAGGGGTGCACACTAATTCGCGACGAAATACTGTTATATGCCATGACCAGTTATAAATACAGGATACATGCAATCAAGATATAGGTACCAGATACCATATACAGAAAAAACAAAAATTTACATATTTCGGGATCGGGAAGTGACAACTACGAACCTTAATCTTTGCTTCAGGCGAGGAACTGGTTGGCTGTGCCGATGTCGCCTACGCGATCACCTGAAATCGCATAGGCAACGGATTAGAACACTGTATTATTCAAAGAATTCGATACGAATGTTACTTCGAAAATACAAGCTATCATAACCATCGAAAATATTCATGAAAACTAAAGCCAAAGTCAAAGTCAAAGCAAGTGCGGCATGAAAAACCAGAGCAACGAGAGGTCTCTCCCGACTCAACCGCAGAGCTAATCCTTGAGAAGCAACCCTTTAAAAATGGGACTTGATTCCTATGAAGCCTTTCTATAACGAGAAAAGGATCTTAATTCAATCATTCCCGTTCGAACAATTCAGCCAATTTCGATCTATCGGTCCCGACTCAATCAGAAGCGATAGTGTTCCTTTCTCGTGTACCCCGTGGACGAAAACGGGACACGATGTAGGAATGGGGTACTAGACCATAACCATAATAAAAAGTTTTATCCTCAAAACTTAAGAATAAAACCTACCACTAAGAGAACAATGAAGGAAATTTCTCCTTCATCTCCGGTTCGAGCTCCCAAGTCGATTCTTTAACCGAATGGTTACTCCAAAGTGCGTGAACGAGAAAGCGTTCGATTCTGAAGCAACTTGTCCTTGCGTTCCAAGATTTGGACCGGTGCTTCAACGTAGGATAAGTCCGCCTTTAGCTCCAGCTGACCAAAATCTACCACGTGGCTTCGGTCATGCACGTACTTCTGCAGCTGAGAGATGTGGAAGATATTATACACACTCGGTAGCACTGGCGGTAGGGCAATCCGATAGGCCACTGGGGTGACTCGTTCGAGTACTTCGAACGGTCCAGCGAATCTCGGATCCAACTTTCCATTTGCACCAAATCGGGTAACTCCATGCATAGGCAACATTTTAAGAAATACTTGATCGCCTTCTTGAAACTCGAAGGGTCGACGATGAACATCTGCATAACATTTTTGTTGACTCTGTGCGGTCTTTAATCTTTTCTGAATGAGCCAAACTTTTTGTACAGTCTGTTCCCCCGGTTCTAGACTGAGAATCTATCGCTCTTCGACTTCATCTAAGCAAATGGGTGATCGGCACTTTCGTTCGTACAAAGCTTCATACGGTGCCATATAGATGCTGGATTGATAGCTTTTGTTGTATACAAATTTGGCCATAGGTAGATGAACGTTCCAACTCGACTTGAAGTCAATTGCGCAGAGCCGTAACATGTCTTCGAGAATCTGATTTGCACGCTCCGTATGGCCGTCGGTCTAGGGACGGTAAGAAAGCTGAACTGTAACTTCGTACATGGAGCCGACTGAAGGCTACTCCAGAAGCGTGATAGAAATCGTGCATCCCGATAAGAGACGATGGTTACTGAAACTCCGTACAGCCGTACTATCTTGTCAAGATAAATCTGAGCCAGGCGATCGATGCTCCAAATAACTTTAATAGCAATGAAGTGCACTGACTTGGTTAGACAATCGACGATGATCCAGATGACATCATTTCCCTGCGACGTCTTCGGCAGACCAATAATAAAATCCATGCATATGTGCTACCATTTCTATTTTAAAATTGCCAGATTTTGTATCTCCCCGCCCGGTCTCTGATGCTCAGTTTTCACCTGCTGACAAGCTATGTATTGAGACACGAAGAGTACCATATCTTTTTTATTTTATGCCACCAGAAGTTTGTACGGAGGTCCTTGTACATCTTTGTGCTACCGGGATACAAGGTGTTCTTCGCATAGTGTACCTCCGCCAATATTTTTTTAAGTTCTGAATTATCCGGAACGCAAAGCCTATACTTCAATCGAAGCATGTGTTTACAAAAAGAAAAGTATTTTATTCACAAACTTTGTAAGAAGATTACAATTTAAATTCTGGAAAAGTACAACTTTAGGAATCCGATCAGAAGACGATCGTTTTATCCCTTGTACGATGTGAACTTTGAAGACGGTAGCCTCTAAAGAATGCAGCAGCACTTGGGCAAGAACTCCTGATCTCTGATGATAATGATCTCTCTGTTCTCTGATTGATTATGATGATCCCCTCTGGTGAAGAACTTAAAACTCTATTTATAGAGTTCTGGAAATAACTACTTTTTAGTTATTCTGGATTGTGCATGATAGATTGCACATGTATTGGACCGCACAGACATTAGACTGCGCTGGCAGTTACTCGATCGTGGGCCAACCGTACGAGACACACGACATTATTTGATTGAAATACGTATGATCGTGTATAGACAGTTGCCACGTGGTGAGCAATTGATGACATGTATGCCACGTACAAAATGTCAGTTGTTGATGAATTGTGCCACATGAACTGCGCTGGCTTCAGATTGTACTGGAATCCGATTGCCCTGGCTTTTGGCAGCTGGACTGCGCTGGACAGCTGTCATAGCGGCGTGGCACGAGAAATGAACAGTTTTTTTGTTCTTCGGGCTATCAGTTGTCAGAAGATCAGATTTTGTGTCAGGTAATGATGACGCTGCCACATTATCAGCGCGCTCGGATAGGTACGCGGTTCAGCCTGCGCATTCAGGCTGCACAGTTGAGTTGTTGTACAGTCTGTCTCCTGTGCAGTTCACTTGAAGGGTGCGCAATATGCGTTCTACTGCTCTTTTGATGGGTGCAACTTGATTTTTAGGACCTACAAGACCCCTTTCAAAGTTTTCGAAATTTGAAAATATTCAAAGTTTCGAAATACTTTGAAGTTTGATTTTTAAAATCAAGTTGCACAAGTAATGCCTTGTCTGCGCATTTGGAGGAGCTCCTATATCTTCGGCATAATCTAAGGCGACTGTTACTTTCGAAAAACTATAAATAGTTCTCTTTCTTCTTTCTGTCATTCTTTACTTGTTTCCAACTGTTCAAGAGAGAAGAACTCCTGTGCCAAGTCCGACTCTTCTTTTCTTTCTCATCTTCGATTACAATAGCACCCAAGCGTTCAGCCACCGAGAAAGGCAAAGCCCCCGCTGAGTCTTCGGCTCGGGTTGCACCTCGTGTGTCTCGTCATGATGCTGGTCACCCTGCGCTGCAAGATAGACGATCGAAAAAATCCTTTTTAGGGTTCTTCGACAATGTTGAACCTTCAAACCTATCTCTTTTTAGAGATTTGGTTGTATTGCGCCACCCTATTTAGGGTTTAGGTTGCACACACACAATAGTTTTCATTTTTATGAAAACTATTTTCTTGCACAATCTATTAGAAAGTACTGGCAAATATTCAGCACAATCTATCGATTTGCGCATGTCTGTCAGCGCAAACTGATGCTTTGCGCAAGTTGTTCTCCGCCATCTGATGACTTGCGCAAGTGGATGTTTTTGGAACAACTAGATATTTTGCGCTTATAGGCTGCTTTAGCGCAATCTAATGCCATACACACAGCACAATCTGATTCTTGCACAATTTGGCCAATCTTTTGAACAGACTCTTTGATTTGTATGTACTGAATTATGTCTTTTTGTTTGATGCAATTAACATCAGGGAAGACCCAAATTATGAAGTCTTTGCAAGGACCCTAGCTGAACCTGAGTTTAAGGAAGATCTGTCCCATGTAACATTTCCTCAGTATGCTCTGCCATCGTCCCGTCAAGCCATTTTAATAGCACAAGACAACGAAACCTTGCCGAGTCTGATGAACGGGCAACCTCTGCAAACTGTTGATGCTGTTATTCATAGAAAACCCTTGTTTCTGTTTGGTGAGGCACTTGATAAGAGTTCTCAGCCGAGACCTCGAGTTGAACAGAGACTCTTTCAGAGAGCCGAGAAAAGGATACTCTTGCCTGAAATTTCCAGGTGCCTTCCATTATCTCGCTATGCTCATGCGAGTTATCCCAGGAGGATGGACTGGGATATCACTCCTCTTTAGCAAGCCAGAACAGTAAACATTTGTGTGAAGAAGGGGTCGAACAATAAGGATATGTTCTACAGCTCCTCTGAGCGTCACAGCTCCATGCTCAGAGGATTGAAGCCCGGCTGCATTCTGCGAGAGAACTCCTCCCTGCTACTGCCAGTTAGAACACCGATCTTCGCAAACGAGTTTACGAAGGCTGAGGGAAGATACCCGGACCAGGACATCCGATTAACAGTTCTGGTGAATCCAGATAATAAAAGATGGAGCTGCATAGCCAATTGGATATTGGTTCAGTTCGAAGATAAGCTCAGGGAGATTGAGCTGTACCAGCCGGTATACTCTACCGTATATGGTTTCCCGCCTAACCCGCATCTGTTCCTCGCATTGGCGGAGAGGTACAACTACCGAACAGGGACTTTTATGACGCCCTATGGAGAAATTGGTTTGGCTCTTCACGAGATGAAGTATATCTCGAGCTTGCCGATGGGGAAACTCCCCTATGAAGAATTTGTTCCAACCAATAACGAGTTGGACAAACTTTGCCTAGAGAATACTGACATGGTGGCCGTCTTTGAAGAGCTGCTGTGCCACTATAAGATTTGTTCCCTGTACTACAAGAGTGGTACCTCAGGCACCTGCTACTCGTAAAGTGGTTGCCCAATCTTTTTCTTAACCATATCGTGGAGAAGAAGACTAAGGAGCACGATAAGTGCAACCCTAACTTCTTCAGACCACTCAGCCGTAGTGAGGTGACAGGATTGATGGAGGAGAATACGAAGATGGACATCAGGGTCGATGATGAACTTCAATATCCTCCTTTCAAGACATGAGATATTATTGAAAGTTTTATGAGGATGGGCTATAGATCCATGTCAAAGGAGGCCCAGCTGGCGGGTTTCCTCACCTACTGGCTTCGACGATTCGTCGTCCCTAGAGTTAGCGCCGTTGATCGCTTCCATCGCGGTGTGCTCTTTGCTGTCGTCTGCTTAGTCTTTGGCTATCGGATGGATCTGTTGTCGGCGATGACCTGCAGAGTGAACGCTGGTCTTCGTCTTTATGTCGAGTCGATGCTGAAAGAAAAAAGGCGAGAAAGGGAACTTTCCTCGAGTGGAGCTACCCTACACTTATTTATTTGGATGGTTGCTTCTACACTATCCTACATTGATGAACCCTGATATGGGGGCAGTAAGCGGCAGCTTCTTGCGGAGATTTTCCAAGAGTAAATGGATATACACCATCCTGAGAGGTTGCAGACGTACTTTGAATTTTGGAAAGGGATGGAACTTCTATTGCATTTACCCTCCAGTTGGCTATGAGAACATGTCCACCAATCTCGTCGACTCTGTGAGAGCACAACCTCTGGGCCACACAGCTTTCGACTGGTTGAGGACGATCCGACCGTCACACTTGGTCTACCGATTTGAAGACGAAAGTTATTTGGAGCTCTATCTTCCCAGCCATTTTGTACGACAATTCGGCTATGACCAATTCTACGTAGGCAATGCTATAACTTGCCTGCAAGGAAAAGGTTATCTGATTGATGGCACCCGGGCTTAGGCATACTATAATGCTCGAGACACAAGAACAATGTTCTCGATGCCGACGAAGATCAATCATGGTCCTTGGATGCTGTATACATATTCGCTCTTCTACATATCAGCAAATACCTTTGTCGAGAACTTCAGTCTTGCAGATAGCTTTGCAACAGCAATGCGACTAAAAAAAGAAGCAACTGTTGCGTTGGCTCCAGGTAATGACGAAGAGCATACGCCAGTTGATGCCCCGTTGGAAGCTTCAAGGGAAACTAACTTTCCTGAAGAAGTCAACGAGCCACTGCGTGTCTCTTTAAAGGTTGTTAGATCTCCAGCTAAGGAGAAGAAGAGAAGGATAGAAGAACCTTCTTCTCCAGTCACTAAGAAAAAGCTTGTTTTAGATTCATCAGAAAGGATCACAACCCGGTCGCAATCTCGGCAGCAAGTCGAGTCGACTCAAAGAGAAGAGGCGGCGACTCCGACCTCTCTTCAAAGACTAGCATATGTTGTAGAGATAGAGAGTCCGGAGAGGCCTCTACGCAGAAAGAAACTAGTCTTGAGAAGAAAGAATGTGGTCTCTCCTCCGAGACAAATCCTGTCATCGGTTGTGATTAGTACCATCACCGGAGTCACAATGTCGTCTCCTACACCTGCCCCTGAACCCAGGGAAGAAACTCCTAGTCCAGAGAAGAGGGATGAAGCTGTAGAGCCCAGGGAAGACATTATGGAGAGGGAACATGAAACTTTGCGATCTCCTTCACTTGCAGTGGAAACTACTCAGCTTCCTGCTACACCAGGAATACTCCGTGAAGATAAAGATCGATTAATGATCGATGCATTGAATGATTGCGACTTTAGCTCGCAGGATGATGTCGATCCGGCCGCCACAACTGCCAGCAAAGAAGCACCAGAAGAAAGTGTAAGTGATGAAGATACATCAACAGAGGCTGTTGATGATACTTTAAATCAAGAAAAGGACGCTGATGTCCATATATCCCCCGAAGCTATTGATAACACACTGAATCCTGAAGAGGATGTTGAGGTGCATGTGTCTCCAAAAAAGATTGCGGGTGAGGAAGTAGCACTTAAGGAAACTACTACCACTGATCCCAAAGGTATAGAATGAAATTATCAATCTTCTTTTCATAGAGTAAATGGCTGACATCTCTATTTTAAATCCATGCAAAAATTGAATCTTCCCCAATTCCTTCCACTTATACTGACATAGTGCCAATAACGGCGATAGCTAGTGGTAGCCGACATTTTTCGGGCGGCTCCGAGGCGGGAAGTAGCCAAGCAGTAATGTCTTAGGCTACTTCTACTAGGTTGGAACCTGTGCCAGCAGATGACAGACTTGTCACTGGACCCAGCAATGGTAAGATTACCCTTACTTTTGATCCTTTTCGATAGTTACTAATGACAGCAAATTGATGGTGTTCTTTTAATTTCGCAGAGAAACATTTGGGAGGGGCAGCCAGCTCAACCATGGCTCCTTTGACTAAAGAGCCTTCCACTCACGTGCAAGAATCTGAACGTCCATCTGTGCAGGCACCTGCTGCTTCGTCGTTCATAGGAGTAGCTGCTACACCTGGTGCCATAGCTACCAACAAATTTATAATTGGTCCATTCACCAACTTCATCTTCAACTCACTAGGACCCTTAGTAGATAGGGTCATGGGAAGAGAAAATGTTGGCTTCATCACCGTTAGAGGTCTGACCTCTTATCTGATCAGTGCTATACGAAATCAAGTTGATGAAGCTCAAGCGGTTTATCTCGAACACATACTAGATGAGCTGGAAGAATTGATTAAGATCTACAAATATTTGAACCGAGGAGACGTAGAACCCTTGGTATAGGCTAAATTTGAGAAGATGTCTCAAGAGGCTGTAATTGCGAAAGTTGATTTCCAGGTTCTCTTGGACACTTTCACTGCCAAGTCTTCAGAGTATAACTCCCAGGTGGAAACAATAGCATCTGCTGCAGGAAAGAAGGAAAAGAAAATTGCTGAACTAAAAGCAGAATCTGCCCGTCTTCAAGAAGAGTTGAGACTTATTCAGCTTGCTCTGGAAGATGTGGTAACACAACATCAGGCTGTGGTTCAGCAACTGGACGCTCTAACCCAGAAAATAAATAAATATGTCGAGACCCATCAAGCTGAAGTCTCTCGTCGACTGGTGACTATGCCAACATTTAATGATATATCTGGAATGGCATAAGCTAGAAGGCGAGTATTGAATGCTCGTGAGGAATGACTTCAAGCTCTAAGGCAGCATATGGCTAGCCTGATGACTCCACCAGTGGAATAGAAAGACTTTTTATATCTTCTGTTTTGTGACATGTAATGCCTTTTGATTTTGATCAATAAAAAGACATTTTCTTTGTGGCTCTATTATTTATTGCATATCTTATTCAGATATAAATAATAGCGATAGAAAATATATTCAAAGGTGCAGGACATAATATATTTCTTGATGTAGAAAATAATTATATTCATTATATCTGCTCAGAGGTAATGTGGACATGGCAGAATATAATTTGTTGAATATCATTATTTCAATAGACAACTTAATCAGAAATAAATTCGTGACAAGTTGCTGATGTAGATAAATGGATGAATGAACGAAATAAATCGTCAGGATGTGTGAATGAAATAAATCGTCAGAATGAACGGATGAACCGTCAAATGGATGGAATGAACGGATGAATCGTCAAATGAATGAAATGAACGGGTGAACCGTCGGGTGAATGTAATGAACGGGTGAATCGTCGAATGAAATATTAGGAAATGAACGGATGAACCATCTTGGGAATGAACGGGTGGACCATCTTGGGAATGAACGGGTGGACTGTCTTGAGAATGAACGGGTGGACCGTCTTGGAAATGAATGGGTGGACCGCCTTGGGAATGAACGGGTGGACCATCAAATGAACCTTGGGAAGGACATGGACATGTTGCTTTGATTTTTTGTAGTCGACTGTCTCCAAAATTCTCTATAAATAGAGTAGAATTTCGATGGGATGATCAACTTCAATCTTCTCAGAATATAATGTCTTCCCAGGTTGCGTTAAAGAAGGCAGAGATTGCCCCAAAGGTTGAGAAGGGCACCGAGGGCCGTCCAACCGAGCCGAAGAAAGCGGAAGCGGGAGAAGGTTCGTCAGCCCCCGAGCCGCCACGTGATATCCTAGACTTCCTAGTTGAACCAGGAAAGACCGAAGAAAAAGAGGCCATGAGGATGGCCGCCTGCAAATTTCTGGTGGGATCGAGCAAGAATGTTCTCGACTCTTTTGCTGATTATGTATTCAATAAGGACGGCAGTTGTCCTCGTCCTGACTTTGAGAAGGATGATAGTGACCTTCTTTGATATTTTATACTATCAATCATGATGAAATAAAATAAGAATTTTATTTATGAACTTGTCTGATGATATTTATAAGCAATCTCTTTTACATTCATGTATAGTATTTCTTAAGGAATTTGTCATTGATAGGCATCATTGTAACTCGACCGTCTAGTTCTGTGAGCTGATAAGCACCGTTTGAGAAGACTTTGCTCACGATATATGGACCTTCCCACTTTGCGTCGAACTTGCCCTTGCTCATGTGAGTCATAGTCATAGGACGTTTGACTGTTAGAACAAGTTCTCCTTCTTGAAAGGCTCTGACCTTAACTTTGCGGTTAAAGGCCTTCGAGATACGAGCTTAATACAATTCGATGTGTTGCTGAGCAAATAGCCGCTTCTCGTCAAGTGCCTCTAGTTCTTTAAGGCGAAGAAGATCGTTGTTCTCTGTAGTGAGTTCATTGGCAATGACGATCCGCAGAGACGGGATTTGAAGCTCCAAAGGAAGAACAACTTCACAACCGTACACCAGAGAGAAGGGTGTACAGCCTGTGGGGTTACGGACCGTAGTACGGTAGGCCCATAGGCATTCTCCAAGCTTTTCACTCCAGTTCCGTTTATTGGTCAAAATAAACTTCTTCAGGAGTTTGATAATGGTTTTGTTGAATGCTTCAGCTAGACCATTGGCAGCAGGGTTGTAGGCCGTAGAGGCGACATTTTTAATACGATGATCATCACAGAATCTGGTGAACTTTTGGCTTATGAATTGTGGTCTATTATCATGAATGATCCGTCGAGGTACACCAAATCTATAGATGACATGGTGTTTGATGAAGCTGATGACACTACTAGTCTTGACTTCAGCCAGAGGTATAGCTTCAGCCCACTTAAAGAAGTAGTTCATTATCGCTAATATGAACCGATGTCCTCTAGAAGAAGGAGGATTGATGGGGCCTATGATATCCATGCCCCAAGCTTCGAAAGGCCATGAAGCGGCAGTCGGATGTAGAAATTCCGATGGTTGGTGAATGAAATATGCGTGGATTTGACAAGCTCAGAATTTTCTTGCATATTCGATGGCATCTAAAACCATGGAGGGCCAGTAATAACCCATGCGTCGGATACGATCTTGTAGTTTAGGACCAGGTTGATGTGCTCCACAGACACCATCGTGAGCTTCATGTAATACTTGCTTTGCTTCATCACCAGTAAGACAGCGTAAGAGAAGACCGTCATAAGTCCGTCGATAAAGAGTTTTGGTGGTCTGGTTGTAATAAAATTGAAGATATCACCGATGACTACTTGTAGCCTCCTTGGGATCTTCAGGGAGTATATCATGGACCACAAAGTTGATGAAGGGAGTTCTCCAGTGTTCACTGAGAACATTGGCTTCAGTAAGATTACTGAACTCAATATTGTGATTGTTTTCGACGTAAAACAATTCTGGATTAGAGATGACCACCACCTGCTGTCTTTTAACAGGAATGGCTAAGACTGCTGCCAGATTAGCCAGAGCGTCTGCCTTCGTATTGTAAGCTCGACGGACATATTCGATGAATAAGGCTTTGAATGATGCAGCCATGCTGATTGCCGCTTCATGATAAGGTACCAGATCTTGATGGCAAACTTCGTAGGTTCCTCTAACCTGGTTAACGACCAGCTTGGAATCACCGTAGACTTCAAGATACTCAACGCCCAATTGTTTAGCTAACTGGAGAGCAATGAGTAGAGCATTATATTCTGCTACGTTGTTGGATCAAGACTCATCTAGGGAGTAGGCTCTTTAGATAGCTGACCCGTCCGGAGAAGCAAGAACAATCTCGACTCCCGCGATAATTATTTGGTCTAATCCTGGACGCACTGTCAAAGAATAGACGCCAAGTAGGAAATTTTCGGAGATCATATTTGATTCTAATTGTTTGCCATAAAATATAAAAGAGCAGAACAGTTTTATGGGAGGACTGAACTTTTACTTCACGTTACAAACTCGCTTGTACAAAGAAAGCCTAGGGACGAAAACCTAGGTACAGCAATCTAAGTATAATTGTTTATTTTTGATTCTGGGGGGTGACGATAGAGGCTCGGAAAAGCGACGGCAGCTCTGCCTTACTCCTTGGACGATCGGACGTAGCCTTAGCTCCAGTGAAGAGATGGTTGGCGTTGAAGAAGAGATGCTCTCCTTGCTCTCTTTGTGGTTGCTCCTTTGGGCTTCTCTCTCTCTGGAATGATCTCTGTGTATTCTCTCTGATTATCGGGAGAGCATCCTTTTACAAGGGAATGACACCTTGCTATTTATAAGAGTGGGGGCATCATTAGGGTTTGTAATAAATGCCCATTCTCCAAGTGACGGTAGCCTGATGATTAATTAATCTGGGCCATTAGTCTTGAGCGTGAAGAATCTAGGCCATTAATGTGGATTATGCCAAATCCCATCAACAATTAATGTTGATTACAATAAATCTTTATCATGATGATTTGCTGACATCTGCAAATCTAAATGAATAAATTTATTCATTCCTCTGCCACGTGTCCCAGATCATTGGAGTTCGACCCAAGATTTGATTTGGCTTCATGACATGTGTCCTGTCATCAATGTTGAGCCGCATGGGAAGTGTTAATATTTAGACCGCATGAAGGTTGTCATGACCGAGCCGCATGAAGGAGTTCATGGCCGAGCCGCATGAAGGGTTCATGACCGAGCCGCATGAAGAGTCTCTATACCCGAACCGCATGAAGGTTGTCATGACCAAGCCTCATGAATATGTTCATGACCGAGCCGTATGGGGGTCTTCATGGCCGAGCCGCATAAGAGTCTTCATGACCGAGCTGCATGGGGGCCTTCATGATCGAACCGCATGGGTCTATCTGTTCTGGCCGCATGGACTTTGTCTAGTCTGGCCGCATAGACCTGCCTCGAAGTTTGGTGGGCAGCCCCATACATGTAAAGATTTTTATCATTTCCTAGGAAGATGGTACTTTCCGTGTCAGTCATTATGACAACTTTACGTCAGGCTGTCAGCTGTCAGATCTTGTCAGTTGTCAGAGCATTAAATGCGTCCAGACGTTGGGCACAGCTGTCTTGAAGGCTACGTGGCCTCTCTCGGAGTCGTATGGAGTTTGATCGAACTGTATGCACGTTTGAGCCGTACGGGACTCCTGAGCCGCATAGGCCTTCCGAGCCGCATGCGGCTCCTTGGCCGCATGGATCATTCTTCTCTTCTTTTTCATGCTTCTACAAGACCCCCTTCAAAGTTTTCAATTTATAAAATTGAAATACTTTGAATAAGAAGCATGACTAGGCAAGAGCCGCATGGATGTATTCTGTTTTAGCCGCATGGATTTGTCTAGCCGTATGATTACCTCGGCCGCATAACTCTCTGAGCCGTATGGGCTGTTTTGGCCGCATGAGCTTATTGCCACGTCTTTCTGCCACGTGTGCAAATCCTTTGTAAATCTTCTGCATTTAATGCTCTTGATTCTCTGTCAGATTTAAGAGCCGCTTTTTGGGCCAAGATCCCAAGAGTCAGGCTTTGATTAGCCGTTTTGCCTCGATGACTGAAGAGTCGGTCATCATGTTGCACAAAATTCGAAGCATTTCCTCTCTCTGCCTATAAATGGGAATGTTTTTGCTTTTGAGAGATTTTTTTATTCTCTCTCATCTTCGACCTTTTGCTGCAAACTCCTTTCTTCTCTTTAGCATCCATGGCTCCCAAGAAAGCTGTTGCGTCGAAGGCGGCGAAGAGCAAGGCGGTGGCTTCTGCGGCGACTGCGGCGTCGGACACGGCCGCTCCTCCACCGGTCGCTGTACCGTCTGTCCACCCTGATGTTCATCCGCCCATTGCTGGTAAGGGCGTCGCCTGAGAACCCTAACTGCTGCCATAGCTCTGTTACATATCTTATGCACAAGCCGCATATACGAGACTCGTCGATATGACCGCATAAGCACTTCACCCCATGGGGCCGCATGAGCTTGTCATACTCGATCTGAACCGCATGTACTTTTTTTGATTTGAGCTGTATAAGTGTCGCTCACTTTTGAACCGCATAAGCTCACTTGTTTGTAGCCGCATAAGCTCATATGAGTCTGGACCGCATAAGCGAGCTTGAACTTGCACCGCATAAGTGTTGTCTGTTCAAGGCCGCATGAGCCCGCGTGAACTTTGAACCGCATAAGCTTGTATGAACTTGAACCGCATAAGTGTGTCTGAATCCGAGCCGCATAAGCTCATAAGCTCTTGTGGACTTTGATTTTGTATGAACTCATCTGACTCTGAGCCGCATGAGGCTATGATGAACTGAGCCGTATAGACTCATCTGAGCCGCATGAGGCTATGACGAACCGAGCCGCATGGACTCATCTAGTTCTGAGCCGTATAAAACTATGCTGATCTGAACCGCATAGGCTTAAATGATCTTCAAGTTTTGACTATCTCTTAACTTTGTTTCCTTTGTCTTTCTTCAGTGAGTCTGCCAGTAAATCCTGCAGGAAAACTTCTGGTGGGCTTCAATCAGCTTGCCATGGACGTGCGACGGGACGATTTAATTCGTCAAATGTCGGAGCAGCTTCTTGTCAATGAGCCTTTGGAGCGAATGAAGCCTATCAGGACTCAACCTTTCCATTTCCTTAATGACATGATGTTCTCCGGGAAGCTAGATGAAAAGTATCTGAGGCCGGACTTTCTTTTTGGGGATGCACTGACCATAAAAAACTCCCGAGTGATGGATATTTTCGAGAGTTCGGATTTTGATCTGGACGGGATGTTGATCCATATACCTCTTATGGAGCGTTATTTCCCTTTGCGTGGTTCAACATGATCTTTTTGGACAGGCAGATGACCGACCCCCTCACTCCAACCAGGCCGGGGGTGTTCGTGGACAACATTCGTTACAATAAAACTACTGGGTCAGTGCGTACGATCAAGGATATGGTCAGTCGATCTGTGATGGCGTTAGCTCCGGGTACCTTCATCAACACACTCAGTCCCAACTTCTCATTTTCTCAGGCTGATACCTTCCTGAATCAGCTTGCTCAAAAAGGGTCCTATCCTTTTGGCAGATTGGCACTGCCGAGATGGATAAACCCCATTCCCACGTGGGCTAATCTGACTTCGTGGATTCTGCGGGAATATGAGACATTTTTGTGAGAAGTCAATCTTTACGATGCTATCCGGGGTACTAGCCATGGGCTACCCATCAATAAGCCATTGCTCATGGCCCTCTTGGAGATGTACAACCATCGGACATGAACTTTCTTCACACCTGTAGGGGAGTTGGGGCTCGCTCTCCATGAGATGTATGACGTCTCCAAGCTGCCCTGGGGAGACGAGCCCTTTGAGGTGTACACTCCAACGAACGAGGAGTTCGAGAATCTAGATCGGCAATTCCCAGGCTTCGTCGCTGTGTACCGAGAACTGTTATGTCACCACAGTACCTGTCACCAAACGGCTATCAAGAAAGATGGTAGCTCGAAAGGGGTCACTCCTCATACCACTTCTTGGGTATCATATCTTTTTAAATTCTATGCTGCCGGCCGAGTTACTTCCCGAGATCGTCAAACTCCTAGGGAAGTAGAAGGCCTGGTGTCGACTGCAAAGAGGTCAAAATCCAAAGGTGACACATTTGGGAGCCAAATTGACTCCTTCAGCTATTTTTATTATGGTACTCGACGGCTGTCAAAGAAGGCACTCTTGGCAGGGTTCTTAATGGTGTGGCTGTGCAACTGTGTGGTCTCAGGAGGGACAGGTTCCATTGAGAGGATCAGCCGTCACTTTATTCTTCCAGCCGTGAAGCTGGCCTTTGGAGTCAGACTGGCTCTTCTTCCAGCTATGGTGTGCAGCATCCATCATGGTCTCCGCACCTTCTCGTCTAAGGTCATTGCTCGTGACGTCGCGATGAACTTTGAACGTATAGAGTTACCTTATCATTACCTGATGGGGTGGCTGTTGTTGCATTATCGATCTTTGATGAGGCCTGGGACAGGAAGTGGCATTACAGACGATGACACTTTTCTTTTTAAGTGTCGCAATCAGCCTTGGGAATATAGTACTATACCGGCGTGTCGGAGGATGCTGGCAAGGATGGATGGATATAATTTTTTCGTGTCCGTTTCCCGTTTCACCGACGAGGAAGTGAGAAGTGTCCATATTGATGGCACTGGGCCTCCTCACTTCTTGCCTGAGAAGATGCGTTTCTGGTTGCGTAGTATTCACCCAGCGCACTTAGTTTACCGCAACCGCAACCAAGTGTACCTGGAGCCCTACTTGCCTAGCAGGTTTGCCCGCCAGTTTGGGTATAATCAACTGTTTCTTGGACGTCCTAGCCCTTGCCTGGGCTTCGAGGGTAGCATCCTTGACGGCGTTAGGGCGTGGAGCTACTATGACACTTGTCATACCCGAACTAGTTTCTCCATTCCTGCAGCAGACGTGCCAGGGGACATCTTGTACACGGCAGCTTTATACCATGTCACGGCGAACCAGCTTCCCTCTGATTTTGACCTGAGGACTAGCTTCATCGTGGGTACTCGTTTGGCAGAGAGGGCCACGGTGTCGAAGGCGAAGAAGAAAGGGGCGAATAGGGTTCCCGTGCCTGATTCCGAGTCCTCTGACACGGTTGAGGAAGACGACGAGCGGAATGACAGGGATTCTCTCCATTCTGGAGACGAAGCAGGGGCTGACCAACCGCCCATCATGGCAGATAAGATGATGATAGACCAACCGTCTATTATATCTAATGAGGTAGTGGATCTACTGCCAGCTGTACTAGAGGTAGCGAGAGAACAACAACCGCCTACTATGCCTGGTCCCTCACGTAAACGAGTCAGGCGTGAGTCCTCCGAAGGCGGCTTGACTTTCTCCGTGAAACGGGCTGCAGTTAGGCATCCTAGGTTGCTTATCACGGAGAAAAGAGAGGATGTCATTCGGAAGGTAAGATTAAATTGTAGCCATTTCCTAGTTGTGCGTTTTCTTTCTCCTGGGGTATGGCTTAATCGCTTCTTATTTGCAGGTGCTTGACGAATCTGGCTCTCATGACCCGTCTACTGCTCCTGAAGTTGATCCGGCCTTCGCCGTTTTGATTAGTGGTGTGTATGCCGCGCTCCTTTCTGTGGGGGCTCTCTCGGTGACGGCTGAGGGCTCCCAAGTTGTTGAGGCCCCGGCTCAGGGGGATGAGGGTTCCCTTGGGCCTATCTCCGAGTCTATTGAGTTTCAGCAAGGCGATGCCGATCCCGTTGCGTCCCCTCCCGGGGGTACCGGGACGGAGGAGCCTATTATATCTGACCTGGGAGCAGCTGGTGAGGAAGCCGCGGTGGTTGTGAGGGAACCACAGCCTCCACGATCCTCCGGTGGTAAGATAAGCCAAATTTTGACTAGTGAGGGGGCTTATTTGCTCTATCAACATATCCTCTGGGTCAAATCGATTCATGATTGTCTTGGCCATACAGGTCCTGACCCTTCACTCCCCACGACGGATGTTCTTGGGGAAGGCTCGGCCTGCTGGGATTTGGAGGAAAGGAGCGTCCCTTCTCCTCCATCGGCTCATGTTGAGGGTCCTCCCGCTAGCTCCGGGCAGATGGAAGTGGAGCCTGGTCCGGGAGCGATGGTCTCCACCTCATCCTCTGCTGCTTATACGACTTCGAAGATTGACCTCTCAGCCTTGCAGAGCATTCAGGTTCTACGGGCCGCTGAAGAAGAGTTGGCCGCTGTTCATGCGTCCTTCTGTACGGAGTTTATTTCCCTTGTGACATGGGTGGCAGATTCTGTTGCATCTTCTTCGATGTTGCCAGCTATACTCCCGTTAACGCCAGCTTCTACGGAGGCTCTGGACGAGGCGTCGTAGGATGTGGTGGATAGCTTCTATCGCCACCTGAAGAGGGGTGTTGATGCTGCCATAGAACGGAGGATCCCTTTTACTCTGGCCTTGCGGTGTGCTCGCGGTCAAATTGACACCCTGAAGACTCTTCCTGGCGGGATGGGGCTGGCTGCGCTCTTGGAGCCCAAATTGGTAGAGGCTGATCGGTTCGTGACCCAGTTGCTGGCGTTACGGCAGGCTGATTTGCGTGCTATGATTGAACAGGAACGGGGCTTGCTTATTGCCGCTCGAGAGAGGATAAAGTTCGCCCGGGATACTGTCGGGCCAGTTGTGAAGGGGGATCTTGACAAGCTTTCTGCCTCGTATGACAGGCTGGGTCGTCGAAGTCAAGCTTGTAGGACTCGGAAAGAGGCCGCTTCCTGTGGGATAGCTGACACGAAGGGGCGGATTCTCGCGCTTCAGAGGGAGTTGGCCTTCCTAGAGTCGGAGCTGGAGGTTGCTCGCGCGAAACATGAGTCAATCGTTCGGGAGGCCGAAAAGGTCTCCCGGTCTTCTGCTAGCCTAGAGCGGGCTTTTAAGAAATTTGAGGACAACTGGCAAGCTCATGCTCATCTGGAGGATGCGACACTGCTGGCCCAAGAGGTTGAACGTCGAGCCAAACAGAGGTTTAAGCGGTCGGTTGCCTTTCTGAAGGACCGTCTCACGGTGTTGTGTGCTCCGGAGCAGTGATCAGTATTCTGTTTCTTTTTGCTATTTTCTTTTTATTTCCATTTTGTAGAGGGATGTGATACTGAATGATGTAGTACTTTGAATTTTGAATAAATGAGCATGTTTCAACCCATCTTCTGTTTCTTGTACTTGTGGTGTTTGTGGAATTGGACCTGCTGGGGGATTTATTTGTGGACCTGTTACCCTGGGCATACCTTGGTTTTAGGTACAAGTAACAGGTTTTTTTGGAAGGGAATACCTAGAACAACTTTTGCGATAAGACAGCTGCAGAAGTTATTTGGTATTCGAGAGAATGCTAGGGAGCAACTGGGCTCCCAGTCATGGTGAGGACGGGAGTGGCATGTACTGGAGACCCGGTACAGCATTTGTGGTCGACTGAGGACATTTGTGGTCATCGGGAGACATTTGTGGGCCTATTATCCTTAGCGTACCCTGGTTATGGGTACGAATAATAAGTTGAGGGAGGACCATCATACTTGCTCAGAGGTAGTGAGGACATGGCAAGTATGGGAATTTCTTTACCGTAGAATCTTCCTACTCAGAGGTAGTGAGGACATGGCAGGAGTGGATCCAACGGATGATATTTGTGGACCTACTATCCTTGGCGTACTCCGGTAGTGGGTACGGATAATAGATTGAGGGGTAACCATTATACTTACTCAGAGGTGTAAGGACCTGGCAAGCATAAATGGTTTCTTCGACGGAGCCTTCCCACTCAGAGGTCGTGAGGGCGTGGCAGGAGTGGGCTCCATGAAGGATATTTGTGGACCTACTATCCTTGGCGTACTCCGATCGTGGGTACGGATAATAGGTCAGGGGGTAACCATTATAATTACTCAGAGGTGTAAGGACATGGCAAGCATGAATGGTTTCTTCGATGGAGCCTCCCCACTCAGAGGTCACGGGGACATGGCAGGGGTGGGCTCAATGAAGGATACATAGAACAACTCAGAGGTAGGAGGAAGTGGAAATTCTATGCGAAGGGGCGGTTTGTTTTTGGTGGAAGTGGAACAACTCAGAGGTAACATCGACATGGTTGTATATAGAAATTTTTGGATCTGTTACCCTTTTTGTGCATTAAGAATGCGGATAGTAGATCAGGTGAGTTCAGTGGTACCAGCGGGTACATAACTCGGCAATCTGAGATTTCGTGGATACGAGTTCAGCGGTACCAGCAGGTACATAACTCGATGATCTGGAAAATATGAGTATGAGTTCGGCGGTACCCACGGGTACATGACTCGATAATTAGACATATTTGGAGTATGAGTTCAGCGGTACCAACGGGTACATGACTCAATGATTGGAGATATTTGGAGTGTGAGTTCAGCGGTACCAGCGGGTACATGACTCTACAATTAGAGATATTTGGAGATGGACTATAGGTTCAGTGGTACTAAAGGGTACATGACTCTACAATCGAAAAGATTTTGAGATAGGTTGTGAGTTTAGTGGCACCGAAGGGTACATGACTCTACAATCAAGGATATTTGGAAGTAGGTATGAGTTCAGCGGTATCAAAGGATACATAACTCGACAGTTTGGCGATATATGGAATCAGAATGTAAGTTCAGTGGTACGGGAAGGTACATAACTCTACACTCTGAGATGTCTTGAGGATGTCGTTTCAGACATAATATTTCTTTAGGAACTTACCGTTGATGGGCAACATGAGCAAGTCTCTATTTTGTTTTACGAGACGGTAGGCGCCGTTGAAGAATACAGCCTCGATGATGAACGAACCTTCCCATTTTCGCTAGAATTTACCGGCGGTTTTATGCGTCATAACCATCGGCCTTCGAACCGCCAGAACGAGATCGCCTACTTGGAATGTTCTGACTTTGACTTTCTTGCTGAAAGCTCCAGAGATTCTGGCCTGATATAGCTCGATTCGCTGTTGAGCTAATAGACGCTTCTCGTCTAGGGCCTCCAACTCCTGTAGTCGGCGGTGATGGTTTTTGTCTGTCGATAATTGATGTGTGAAAGCGACGCGGAGTGAAGGGATCTGAGTTTCTAGTGGGAGGACAGCCTCACTCCCGTATACTAGAGAGAATGGCGTATTTTCGGTGGCTGTTCGGGCTGTGGTACGATACGCCCATAGACACTCGCCGAGCTTCTTATTACAGTCGCGTTTGTTGGAAGAGACGAATTTCTTGAGCAGCTTGATTATGGTTTTGTTGAATGCTTCTGCGAACCCGTTTGCTGCCGGATTGTAGGGTGTCGAAGCAATATTCTGAATTCGGTGCTTATCGCGGAATCGATAGAATGCGTAGCTTGCAAACTGTGGCCCGTTGTCGTGAATGATCCTTCGGGGCAGTCCAAAGTGGTAGATAATGTGATGCTTGAGGAAGCTGATCACGTTTGAAGTCTTCACTTCTGCAAGCGAAACAGCTTCCGCCCACTTGGAGAAGTAATCGGTGATTGCGAGTATGAATCGGTGCCCTTTAGACGAAGGCGGGGTGATTGGACCGATGATATCCATACCCCATGCTTTAAATGGCCAAGAGGCTACAGTCGGGTGTAGGAACTCAGATGGCTGGTGGATGAAGTCGGCGTGGACTTGATAGGCTTTGCACTTTCGTGCATAGTCTATTGCGTCTGCAACCATCGTGGGCCAGTAATAGCCCATTTGGCGAAGGCGATCTTGTAGTTTCGGGCCAGGCTGATGGGCCCCGCAAACACTATCATGGGCTTCACGTACGGCTTCCTTGGCTTCTGTATTTGATAGGCACCAAAGTAATAACCCGTCGTATGATCGTCGATACAGCATTTTCGTCTCTGTATCATAGAAAAATCTGAGAGAACGTCTTCTGATGGAAGTAGCTTCCTTCGGATTCTCTGGCAGAATATTGTAGACTACGAAGTCGATGAATGGCTGTCTCCAGTCTGGTGCTTCGTCGATTAGAAAGGCGGAGTAACTTTCAATGCATTGAACGTTAGCCTTAGGACAGACCATTTCATGACCTATTATTACAACCTGATGATGAGTGTAATTTGGCACAGCTAGGGAAGCGGCCAAACCAGCTAGGGCATCAGCCTCAATGTTCTGGAGTCTGGGAACATATTCTATGAAGAATCCCCCCAAAGACGAGATGATGTCGATTGCTATTTGGTGACACGGGATCATGTCTTCGTGGCGGACCTCGTACGACCCCCGAATCTGATTGACGATTAATTGTGAATTGTCGTATGCTTCGAGATACTCTACCCCCAGCTCTTTTACAAGCCGGAGGCCAATAACCAGAGCATTGTACTCGACCACATTGTTTGAACAGGGTTCTGTGAGTGAATAGGCCCGATTGATCACCAAGCCGGAGGGAGAAATCAGCACCACTCCAACTCCAGCGATGATATTGCCTTTAGGTCCAGTTCTCGAAGCGCCGTCGAAGAACATCCGCCAGATGGCCTCGTGGGAGACTGCATTTGAACTGGTGACCTCGTCTGGTATCTCTTCATATATTCTGGTTGTCTCTGAGCCCGGATAAGCTGCTAGAAAGTCTGATAGAGCCTGGCCTTTAACAGCCTTTTGCGAGACGAAGATCAAGTGATATGGTGATAGTAATATTGCCCAGGTAGCGAGGCGAGAGCTGAGTGCCCCAGGTTTGGTCATGAGGACCCTGAGGGGGTTGATCCGTGATATCACGTGGATGGTTTGTCCTGTGACGTAGTGTCGCATCTTCTGGATGGCGAACACAAGAGCAAGGCACTCCTTCTCTATGGCCGTGTATCGGTACTCTGGCCCAATTATCTTTCGACTGAGGTAGTACATAGCTTGCTCATGGCCTGCGTCGTTATTTTGTGCCAACAGGGCACCGAGAGAGTGTTCCATAGCTCGTACGTAGAGCAGGAATGGCTTCCCGACAACAAGAGCTACCAGAACTGGAGGATTCCACAAGTATTCTTTGATACTGTCAAAAGCGCGTTGGCATTCCTCATCCCATACGAAAGAGACTCCCTTCCTCATGAGATGTGTGAATGGTTGACATCGTCCGGAGAGGTTAGAGATGAGTCTCCTGATGTAAGCTAACCTGCCTTGGAGGCCTCGGAGTTCACGGAGGTTTCTCGGGGGACCCATCTCCATGATTGTCTTTGTTTTCTCAGGGTCTATATGGATGCCCTGAGAGGTGATGACGAAACCCAGGAACTTCCTGCTGGAGACACCCAAGAATGATTTCGTGGGATTCATCTTCAGATTGTGTGCTCTCATCTGGTCAAATACTGTCCTGAGGTCTTGCAGATGATCTTCTTTGGAACGGCTTTTGACGGCGATGTCATCGACGTAGCATTCCACTGTCTTGCGTAAGTGCTCTCTAAAGATGATGCTCATAGCTCTCTGATAGGTGGCGCCAGCAATCCTTAATCTGAAAGGCATAACGGTGTAGCAGAATATGCCAATCGATGTTCGAAATGATATATGCTTTTCATCTTCAGGGAACATCTTGATCTGGTTGTATCCTGAGAAGCCATCCATGAAGGACATACGTTCAAAGTCGCAGGTATTTTCGATAATGATATCTGTGATAGGGAGAGGAAACTCATCCTTAGGGCATGCTTCATTCAGATTCCGAAAGTCGATGCAGATTCGGATCTTCCCGTTCTTCTTAAGGACTGGTACTATGTTGGCTATCCAGTCTGGATGCTGCTCTTCACGAATGAAACCACTGGCTATTAATTTGTTGACCTCAGCTTCGATAGCATTCATGACATTGGGACGGAATCGTCGTTGTTGTTGCTTGACCGATTTTGCGTCCGGACGAATATTGAGTTTATGGAGCACGATCTCGGGGTCCAGTCCTGGCATATCTCCATAGCTCCAGGCGAACACGTCGACATATTCCTTGACGAGTTGGAGCAACTACTCTCGTTCTTCATCTGTCAAACTCTGGCTGACGAAGATTGGTTTCGGGGAGGCTTCGTCACCCAGATTAACTTGTATGACCTCGTCTTCAGTGGGAGGTTCTCTTTATTCGAAATGCTTCTTCCATTATTCATCTAGCTATTGTGCCCATGGTTCAAGATCAAGGAGTTCGGGGATGTCTGTTTGCCATGAAATATAAAAGAGCAGAACAGTTTTATGGGAGGACTGAACTTTTACTTCACGTTACAAACTCGCTTGTACAAAGAAAGCCTAGGGACGAAAACCTAGGTACAGCAATCTAAGTATAATTATTTATTTTTGATTCTGGGAGATGACGATAGAGGCTCGGAAAAGCGACGGCAGCTCTGTCTTACTCCTTGGACGATCGGATGTAGCCTTGGCTCCGGTGAAGAGATGCTTGGCGTTGATGAAGAGATGCTCTCCTTGCTCTCTTTGTGGTTGCTCCTTTGGGCTTTTCTCTTTCTGGAATGATCTCTGTGTATTCTCTCTGATTATCGGAGGAGCGTCCTTTTGCAAGGGAATGACACCTTACTATTTATAAGAGTGGGGGCCTCCTTAGGGTTTGCAATGAATGCCCATTCTTCAAGCGGCAGCGGCCTGATGATTAATCAATCTGGGCCACTAATCTTGAGCGTGAAGAATCTGGGCCATTAATGTGGATTATGCCAAATCCCATCAACAATTAATGCTGATTGCAATAAATCTTCATCATGATGATTTGCTGACATCTGTAAATCTAAATGAATAAATTTAATTCATTCCTCTGCCACGTGTCCCAGATCATTGGGGTTCGACCCAAGATTTGATTTGGCTTCATGACACGTGTCCTGTCATCAACGTTGAGCCGCATGGAAAGTATTGATATTTGGGCCGCATGAAGGTTGTCATGACCGAGCCGCATAAAGGAGTTCATGGCCGAGCCGCATGAAGGGTTCATGACCGAGCTGCATGAAGAGTCTCTATACCCGAACCGCATGAAGGTTGTCATGACCGAGCCGCATGAATATGTTCATGACCGAGCCCATGGGTGTCTTCATGGCCGAGACGCATAAGAGTCTTCATGACCGAGCCGCATGGGTTTCTTCCTGGCCGAGCCGCATAAGAGTATTCATGGTCGAGCCGCATGGGGGCCTTCATGGTCGAACTGCATGGGTCTATCTGTTCTGGCCGCATGGACTTTGTCTAGTCTGGCCGCATAGACCTGCCTCGAAGTTTGGTGGGCAGCCCTATACTTGTAAAGATTTTCATCATTTCTTAGGAAGATAGTACTTTTCGTGTCAGTCATTATGACAACTTTACGTCAGGCTGTCAGCTGTCAGATCTCGTCATTGTTAGAGCATTAAATGCGTCCAGACGTTGGGCATAGCTGTCTTGAAGGCCACGTGGCCTCTCTTGGAGCTGCATGGAGTTTGCTCGAACTGTATGCACGCTTGAGCCGCATAGGCCTTCCGAGCCGCATGAGACTCCTTGGCCGCATGGATCATTCTTCTCTTCTTTTTCATGCTTCTACAAGATCCCCTTCAAAGTTTTCAATTTATAAAATTGAAATACTTTGAATAAGAAGCATGACTAGGCAAGAGCCGTATGGACGTATTCTGTCTTAGCCGCATGGATTTGTCTAGCCGCATGATTACCTCGGCCGCAAAACTCTCTGAGCCGTATGGGCTGTTTTGGCCGTATGAGCTTCTTGCCACGTCTTCCTGCTATGTGTGCAAATCCTTTGTAAATCTTCTGCATTTAATGCTCTTGATTCTCTGTCAAATTTAAGAGCCGCTTTTTTGGACCAGGATCCTAAGAGTCAGGCCTTGATTAGCCGTTTTGCCTCGATGACTGAAGAGTCGGTCATCATGTTGCACGAATTTCGAAGCATTTCCTCTCTCTGTCTATAAATAGGAATGTTTTTGCTTTGGAGAGATTTCTTTATTCTCTTTCATCTTCGACTCTCTGCTGTTCTAACTTCCTACTTCTCCTAAGCATCCATGGCTCCCAATAAGGTTGTCGCGTCGAAGGCAACGAAGGGCAAGGCAGTCGCTGCTGCAGCGACTGCGGTGACGAACACGGCCGCTCCTCCGCCGGTCGATGTGCCATCTGTTCATCCTGATATGCACCCGTCCATTGCTGGTATGGGCGACGTTTGAGAACCCTAACTGTCATGGCTCTGTTGCATACTTTATGCACAAGCCGCATATACGAGATTGGTAAGTGTGACCGCAAAAGCACTTCGCCCCATGAGGCCGCATGAGCTTGTCATACTCGACCCTAGACCGTATGTACTTTTTTGATTTGAACCGCATAAGCGTAGCTTATTTTGAACCGCATATGCTCACCTGTGTATAACCTCATAAGCTGATATGAATCTGAACCGCATAAGCTTGTCTGTTCGGGGCCGCATGAGTCCGCGTGAACTTTGAACCGCATAAGCTTGTATGAACTTGAACCGCATAAGCGTGTCTGAATCCGAGTCGCATAAGCTCATATGCTCTTCTGGACTTTGATTTTGTATGAACTCATCTGACTCCGAGCCGTATGAGGCTTTGATGAACTGAGCCGCATGGACTCATCTGAGCCGCATGAGGCTATGACGAACCGAGCCGCATGGACTCATCTGGTTCTGAGCCGCATAAAACTATGCTGATCTGAACCGCATAGGCTTAAATGATCTTCAAATTTTGATTATCACCTAACGTTGTTTCCTTTGTCTTTCTTCCAGTGAATCTTCCAGTAAATCCAGCCGGAGAGCTTTTGGTGGGTTCAACACAGCATGCCTTAGGTGTGCGGCTTGATGACTTGGTTAAGTATGTGTTGGGTCAATTTCCTGCTGATGAGCCTCTGTGGAGGCTGAACGCCATAAAGAACCAGTTCTTCCACTATCTTTGCTCTATGATGAATTCTGGGAAGTTAGATGGATCGTACCTGAAGCCCTCATTCCTCTTCGGGGTCGCTTTAATTATAAAGAATTCCAGAGTATTGGAGATCTCCGAGAACTGGGATTTTACTTTGGATGGGATGGCGATCCATATTCCTTTCATGGAGCATCATTTTCCTCTATCGTGGTTCAATATGGTGCTGTTGGATAGGAAGATGGTGGACTCCCTAACTCCTACCAAATCAGGGATGTCGCTGGGCGACATCCGTTACAACCCTAACATTGGGTCGACATATGCAGGTAAGGAGTCTGTCAACCGGTACATGATGGGACTGGCTCCAGGCACTTTCATGAACGTGTATGGTCCCAACTTTACATTCACTCAAGCTGACACTTTTCTGAATCGGCTTGCTCACAAGAAGTCTTATCATGTTGGTCGCCTGACATTGCTGAACTGGGTAAACCCTACTCCTACATGGGCCCATCTGACCACTTGGGTTCTGCGGACCTACGGGACATTCCTGCGGGAGATAGGCCTCTATCATGCCATCCGGGGCACCTGTCATGGGCTGCCTATTAATAAGCCATTGTTTATGGTGCTCTTGGAGATGTATAATCGGCGAACGGGGACATTCTTCGCGCCCGGAGGGGAGTTGGGACTCGCCCTCCATGAGATGTATACCGTCTCCAAACTTCCGTAGGGAGACGAGCCTTTTGAGGTGTACACTCCGACGAATGAAGAGTTCGAGGATCTTGAACGACGACTCCCGAGCTTTGTTGCCGTGTACCAGGAATTGCTATGTCATCATAGTACTTGTCACCAGATGGCTATCAAAAAGGACGGTAGCTCAGAAGGGAGTGCTCCTCACACTACGTCCTGGATCTCTTATCTTTTAAACGTTAGTCCCTCTGGCCAGGTTTCTTCTCGAGCCCCCCAAACCCAGGGAGAGATAAGGGACCTGGTGTCGAGTGCCAAGAGGTCAAGGTCCAACAGCGACATATTTGGGAGTCAAACTGACTCTTTTAGTTATTTTTACCACGGTACTAGGTAGATGTCTGAAAAGGCGCTCCTGGCCGGATTTCTGATGATTTGGCTACGGAACTGCGTTGTCTCAGGCGGGGCAGGTTCTATTGAAAGGATCGGTCGTCATTTCATCCTTTCTGCTGTTAAACTGGCATTTGGAGTCAGACTGGCTCTTCTCCCAGCTATGGTGTGTAACTTACACCATGGTCTTCGTGTATTCTCGTCCAAGGTCCTTGCTCGCAACAAGACTTTGGATTTTGAGCGAATAGAGCTACCCTACCACTATTTGATGGGGTGGTTATTGATGCACTGTCAGTCTTTGATGAAGCCCGGAGTAGCAGAAGATGCTACAGATGAGGACGCTTTCCTTTTTCAACATCATCACCAGCCTTGGGAATACAGCACCATGCCAGCTTGTCGGAGGCCGCTGGCTAGGGTGGACGGGTATGGCTTCCTTGTGTTTGTACCTCATTTTTCTGATAAGGATGTAAGGGGTGTACACCTTGATGGTACCGGACTGCCCCACTTTCTGTCTGTGAAAATGCTCACCTGGTTGCGCAACATCCGCCCCGCGCACCTGGTTTATCGTAACCGTGATAATGTGCACTTGGAGCCCTACCTGCCTAGTAGGTTTTCTCGTCAATTTGGCTATAGCCAGCTATTTCTTGATTGCCCCAGCCCTTGTTTGGGCTTTGAGGGTAGCGTCCTCGATGGTGTCAGGGCGTAGAATTATTATGACGCCTACCATACCCGGTCCAGCTTCTCGGTCCCCGATACTAAGGTGCCGGAAGAAATTTTGTACGTGGCTGCCTTGTATCACGTTACAGCGAACAAGCCCCCCGTCGATTTTGATCCGAGTACTAGTTTTATCGTGGGTACCGGTTTAGAGGAAAAGCCCAAGGGGGCTAAGGCTAGAAAGCAGCAAGCGATTCAGACTCCCCTCCCTGAATCAGAGTCCTCCGAGGCAGCTGAGGAGCATGACGATCATGATAGCGAGGACTCCCTTCCTTCTGGAGATGAAGAAGTAACGGATCAGCCGCTTGCCACGTCAGACGAGTTGGTGGGGGTCAGTTGCCTACTGTACAGAAGGAAGCAGCGAGGGAAGAACAGCCGCCTGCTGTGCCTGGTCTCTCGCGAAAATGAGTCAGACATGAGTCCTCTGAAGGCGGCACAACTTTCTCTGTGAAACGGGCTGCAGGTAGGACTCGTCAGCTGCTTGATACGGAGGGAGGCGAGAATGTTGACGCCATTCCGGAGGTAAGATTGAATCGCAACCCTCTCCTTGTTGTGGTTTTCTTCCCCTTGGGGTATGGCTTAATCATTTCTATTTACAGGTGCCTGACGAGTCGGGCTCTCATGACCCGTCTACTGCTCTTGAAGTTGATCCGGCCTTTGCCACTTTGATTAGTGGTGTCTGTGCCGCGATCCTTTCTGCGGGGGCTCTCTCGGCGGCGGCTGAGGGCTCTCAAGTTGCTGAGGCCCTTGCCCGGGGTGACGAGGGTTCCCTTGGGCCTGTCTCTGAGTCGACTGAATTCCAGCAGGGTGATGTTGATCCTGTCACATCCCCTCCCAGGGGTACAAGGGCGGAGGATCCTATCACATCTGATTTGGGGGCTGCTGGTGAATGGGTCGCGGTAGTTGTGAGTGAACCTCAGCCTCCTCCATCCTCCGGTGGTAAGATAAGCCAAATTTTGACTAGTGAGGGAGCTTATTTGCTCTATCAACATATCCTCCAGGTCAAATCGATTCATGGTTGTCTTGGCCATACAGGTCCTGACCCTTCACTCCCCACGGCGGATGTTCTTGGAGAAGGCTCGCCTTGCTGGGATTTGGAGGAAAGGAGCGTCCTTCTCCTCCACCGGCTCATGTTGAGGATCCTCCCGCTAGCTCCGGGCAGATGGAAGTGGAGCCTGGCCCGGGAGCGATGGTCTCCACCTCATCCTCTGCTGCTTATACGACTTCGGAGATTGACCTCTCGGCCTTGCCGAGCGTTCAGGTTCGACGGGCCGCTGAAGAGGAGTTGGCCGCTGTTCATGCGTCCTTCCACACGAAGTTTGTTTCCTTTGTGACAGGGACGGCAGATTCTGTTGCATCTTCTTCGGTGTTGCCAGATACACTCCCGTTGACGCCAGCTTCTACGGAGGCTCTAGACGAGGCATCGCAGGATGTGGTGGACAGCTTCTATCGCCACTTGAAGAGGGGTGTTGATGCTGCCATAGAATGGGGGATCCCTTTTACTCTGGCCTTGCGGTGTGCTCGCGGTCAGATTGACACCCTGAAGACTCTTCCTGGCGGGGTGGGGCTGGCTGCGCTCCTGGAGCCCAAATTGGCAGAGGCTGATCGGCTCGTGACCCAGTTGCTAGCGTTACGGCAAGCTGATTTGCCAACTGCGATTGAACAGGAATGGGGCTTGCTTATTGTCGCTCGGGAGAGGATAAAGTTTACCCGGGACACTGTCGGGCCAGTTGTGAAGGGGGATCTTGACAAGCTTTCTGCTTCGTATGACAGGCTGGGTCGTCGAAGTCAAGCTTGTAGGACTCGGGAAGAGGCCGCTTCCTGTGGGGTAGCTGACACGAAAGGGTGGATTCTCGCACTTCAGAGGGAGTTGGCCTTCCTAGAGTCAGAGCTGGAGGCTGCTCGTGCGGAACATGAGTCAATCGTTCGGGAGGCCGAGAAGGTCTCCCGGTCTTCTGCTAGCCTGGAGCGGGCTTTCAAGAAATTTGAGGACAACTGGCAAGCTCATGCTCATCTGGAGGACGTGGCGGTGCTGGCCCAAGAGGCGGAACGTCGAGCCAAACAGAGGTTTGAGCGATCGGTTGCCTTTCTGAAGGACCGTCTCACGACGTTGTGTGCTCCGGAGCAGTGATCAGTATTCTGTTTCCTTTTGATTTTTCTTTTTTATTTCTATTTTGTAGAGGGATGTGATACTGAATGATGTAGTACTTTAAATTTTGAATAAATAAGCATGTTTCAACCCATCTTCTGTTTCTTGTACTTGTGGTGTTTGTGGTATTGGACCTGCTGGGGGATTTATTTGTGGACCTGTTACCCTGGGTATACCTTGGTTTTAGGTACGAGTAACAGGTTTTTTGGAAGGGAATACCTAGAACAACTTTTGCGATAAAACAGCTGCAGAAGTTCTTCGGTATTCGAGAGAATGCCAGGGAGCAACTGGGCTCCCAGGCATGATGAGGACGGGAGTGGCATGTACTGGAGACCCGGTACAACATTTGTGATCGACTGAGGACATTTGTGGTCATCGGAAGACATTTATGGACCTATTATCCTTGGCGTACCCTGGTTATGGGTACGGATAATAAGTTGAGGGAGGACCATCATACTTGCTCAGAGGTAGTGAGGACATGGCAAGCATGGGAATTCTCTTTACCGTGGAATCTTCCTACTCAGAGTTAATGAGGACATGGCAGGAGTAGATTCAACGGAGGATATTTGTGGACCTACTATCCTTGGCGTACTCCGGTCGTGGGTACGGATAATAGATCGAGGGGTAACCATCATACTTACTCAGAGGTGTAAGGACATGGCAAGCATGAATGGTTTCTTCGACGGAGCCTTCCCACTCAGAGGTCACGAGGACATGGTAGGGGTGGTCTCAATGAAGGATACATAGAACAACTCAGAGGTAGGAGGACGTGGAAGTTCTATACGAAGGGGCGGTTTGTTTTTGGTGGAAGTGGAACAACTCAGAGGTAACATCGACATGGTTGTATATAGAAATTTGTGGATCTGTTACCCTTTTTGTGCATTGAGAATGCGGGTAGTAGATCAGGTGAGTTCAGCGGTACCAGTGGGTACATAACTCGGTAATCTGAGATTTTGTGGATACGAGTTCAGCGGTACCAGCGGGTACATAACTCGATGATCTAGAAAATATGAGTATGGGTTCGGTGGTACCAGCGGGTACATAACTTGATGATTGGAGACATTTGTAGTATGAGTTCAGCGGTACCAACGGGTACATGACTCGATGATTTGGGGATATTTGGAATGTGAGTTCAGCGGTACCAACGGGTACATGACTCGATGATTGGAGATATTTGGAGTATAAGTTCAGCAGTACCAGCGGGTACATGACTCGACAATTGGAGATGTTTGGAGATGGACTGTGGGTTCAGCGGTACCGAAGGGTACATGACTCTACAATCAAGGATATTTGGAAGTAGGTATGAGTTCAGCGGTATCAGAGGATGTAACGCCCCAGTCCTAAAATACGTAGGACTAGGATCGTAGACATGCCAGCTGTATTCATACGAAGTATACTCCAATATATAGAATCCTCGTATGAATACATAAGCTGTAAAATGTAGTAGAACCATAACTAATCTCATCCACACAGAATAAATGAATAAAAGATATCATATAATGAAATGAATTTGTCTTGATACAATATGTTGGGCGGAGACAAATCTACTACCAACAAGTAAAGGAAAAGTACATGAGTAAAGATATGAATTTGGTGAGCGAAGCGAAGACGATCCAAGTTCAATCATCCTCGAGAAATAGCAATGAACACGGCTAGAGCTAAAGCACCTGCGAAAGACAATAACACACACCTGGCAAGACAACCAGGTCCTCAGAGGGACGTAACAAGACACATAATATCATGCCATATAAACTGAATAAATATTGCTCAAATAAATAAGTAAATCGAATTATAACATATTCCAATACGTACCTACTGAACGAGCGTACCATCCCCCCAACCAAACAAGGACATGAGATGGTAAACTAATTCACGGTAACGTATCTTCCCATGCTATGAATCCAATATGGTATCCGGACCCCAACAAGGTTCAATACCTTCTCATCGAAGTAGTAAGTCACACCTACAACCAAACAAGGACAAGATGTGACAAACTAGTCCGCGATAAGTTATTGTTCCAAGCCACGATCAGATACAAGTACCCAAACCAAAAGTACTCGTACCTAACGAATAAAGGTGCCTAACCATTCTAAGTGAAATGTAGTTAAGAACAATCCTTCCTGCACATGGGCCCTGGCTAAATAGGATCGGCGTAGTCCCCCTTGGGCACCAGAGGCCCCATCAGTAAGAGCATGACGTTCCGCAGAATCGTCAGTGGCCGTCAGTAATCATGGATCATCAACCCCGTATCTCCAGCGGAGAGTCCGGGTCACAAGGGAAAGTGCATCGAAGCCCATACGCTAAGGAATTGTCCTCCCCGCCCAATGCCTACTGTGTTGTATCCACAACACAAACCACTATAACCGCTAAGTCAAACTAGCATGCAACTTCTATTAGCGGTTTATTCCTATCGCACGGCTTGTACGTACTGGTGGCCAGCCAATCACGTACTTCTGTGTTCTACATGCGACACACAATCTCGTGTTACAACGTGTCAAGGCTAATGAATGCAACACACAAGGTGGTCCCTTAAATCTAGGTTTAATGTGAGAAAAATAATACATAGCAGGAAAAATAAATGAACAGTAAGTTCTAACAGTTATGCCATGTATCACAGTTTATTTTGCATAAAAAAATAATGAACATGCATGAAATATGAGCTAAAATAATTAAACAGCAAATGGCAAGGTGTCTTGCCTGATTGTACGCCTGGTGTGCTGCAATGATCAAGGTGGCACGATCTGCAACTTTGGTGTAATAATTATGCAAGGGGACCTCTGATGGTGGCACGGACAGTTCCATTGGGTCCAGAAGGGTTGATTTAGTTAAGGTGGACATAAGGTGGTACGAATTTGGTGACAGGATGGAAATAGGAGGATCGGTTACGGACATGAGAGAAATCAAGGAATAATGGATAAAATAAATATATATGATTTGGAAAACCATTCATAATCCTTGAAACTATATTTTACTATCCCGAGATATCTATAAGTAGTAAAAATCGTTTTAAGTTGTAAAACTATAATTTACTCATTAAAATATTTATATAATACTAATATCTAAAAGAACTATTTTTACTACAAACGCTAAGTTTGTTAAAGTTACAATTATGGGTAGAAAGCTATATATATTAAGTTTGAAAAATATTATATATATTTTTAAATAAGGAAAAACTAATTTTTAGAATACCATATAATATTACTAAAACTAATAATATATATATATATATATATATATATATATATATATATATATATATATATATATATATATATATATATATATTTATATATATATATATGTATAAAGATATAAGATAATAGTACTCATTGATATACAATTATTTATATCTATAATGTATCCCAAAATAATACCATATATTTATGTATATGCAAATTTTACCATACTGGTGTATTAATAGAAGAAAATATAATAATAATAATAATACTAATTAATAATAATAATGGTAATAATAATAATCAACAAAACAACAAAAAATAAAAAATACCAATAAAATAAAATAGCCAAAAAAACAAAACCTATGCAACATGCTCTTCCCGAGGAGGGAGTCACAGCAAGCAAGTAAAAAGCAAAAGAAACACACAGCAAAACGCAAAATTTTGAAACAGTAAATACGTAAAAATAAAATCAATTAATAAACTCACCCAAACCAACTTTTCTGCTCGGCTCCCAATTGAAAGAGGAGAGAGAGTGAGAGGTTCGGGGAGAAGGTTGAAGAAGAGAGGAAGGGCGCGCAGCCGCTGGTCGTGGGCGGCGCGGAGGAGGAGGAGAGTGAAGGAGAAGACGAGAGCGGAGGCGGATCTGGAGTCATGGCGGACGCGGGAATCTCGTCGAGTCTGGCGGACGCCGGCGGCGAATAGAGGAAGGGCGCGCGACGGGGGAAGATGGGAAGAAGGGGTTTGGGTCGGCGGAAGAGGGGTTGGTCACCGGTGGAAGGGCTGCGGAAGAGGGCCGAGGTACACGAAAGAGAGATCGGAGAGGGGGAGTTGGAGGAGAGCCTGATGGAGACGTCGGCGGACAGACGCCTCTCCGACGGAGGGAAGACCAAGGAGCGGGTCAGCCATCGTGGAGACGCGAAGTCTACGGAGAAAAAAAGAAAAGGGGGATCGGAGCTGCGGGAAGGACGGGGATCGAGTGGGGCGGCTCGTCCGGCGTTCCCCGGTGGGGCGGTGGAGTGGCGGAGTCTACGGGCGGCGGCCGGGAAGGGAGACGGAGGGAAGAGCTTACGGCGGAGGAAGTGGGGGCGGAGCGGAAGACCCGGTGGCAGGAGCGGGGAAGTTGGGGCGCGAAGGCTTCTCGCGGTGGCCGTCGGCGTTTCGTGGCTAGGCGGCCAGCGGAGGCGGACGTGCTGGTGGCAGCGGCCAGAAACGGCCAACGTGACCGTCGGCAAGGTGAGGGCTTCTACTTTCTATTTTTCTTTGGTTGTAGTTATGGTCGGGTTGGGTTGGCCGGAGACGGCGCTAGCCTCGGTGGTGATGGGGTGGCTGTTGATGACGGCGAGGGACGGCCATGGCGAGGCTGGGTGGTCGAGGTCGGGTGTGTGGTGTTGGTAGGCTGTGGTTGGGGAAGATGACGTCGGGGGTGGTGCTGTTAGGGACGGTCTGGTCGGAAAAAGATGGACGGGTGGCTGGGATGGCGAGGGCGGAGGGAGATTGAATTGCGGGGACTGTGATTACGGCAGGGACGGGATTTAGACTAGGATTTGATTGTGTCGGGGGGTGTCTGACACGGAAGAGGTGAATTTGTATTTGTAAAGATTGGAATAAGATTTATGGACGAACACGGACACGATGCACATAGATTTATGGAGGAAATTTTCGGGAGATGAATAATGTGGAAGAGTACCTGCCTATTTATAGGATGTGGGAATTCTCACTTAGATATGGATTAGGATTTAATTAAAACCCAAGGGGAGAGACCTCAAGCGCAAGACTATCAGTTTAGTTCATGTTGCTTGAGTTCATCGCTCCTTGGGAGAGTCAAACGTGGGAGTGTGAGTGTTTGCCATTGAGTGTAAAAGAACAGAACAATTATCGGAGGACTGAACTTAGACTCACAATACAAACTCGCTCGTACAAAGAAAGCCTAGGGACGAAAACCTAGGTACAGCAGACTAAGTATGATTGTTTATTTTTGATTCTGAGGGGTGACGATAGAGGCTCGGAAAAGCGACGGCCGCTCTGTCTTACTCCTTGGACGATCAGTATGTAGCCTTGGCTCAGGGAAGATCTGCTCGACGTTGAAGAAACGCTCTTCTTGCTCTCCTCGGATTGCTCTCCTGGCTTCTCTCTCTCTGTGATTATCAAGAAGAAAGGGGGAGCTCTCTCTGTGTAGATCTCTCTCTTTTTTTTTTATTCTTTTGTTGCCGACCTCTCCTCTCTCTTTTTTTTCAAGGAAATGATGCTGGCTATTTATAAGAGTGGGGGGTGATCATTAGGGTTTGCTAATGATTATCTGTTTGAAATGTCGGCGCTCCTTCATTCTATCTGAACCCTTGATCCTGATTACAGTGAATCTCGGCCATTAACGCGGATAGCATCGTATCTTATGAGCAATTAATGCTAGCTGTTTTAAATCCTCGTGATTGATTATGCCAATGTCTGATTGCTCGCCACGTGTCCCATTAGCTTGATGATAAATGATGTGCCCTGATCTCAGTAATTATGACGATGATGTCAAATATATTTGTTAAGATTCGGTTAAATCTCTTATTGATCCTATGCCACGTGTCTTAATTGTGAGTCCTGTCAGAGCCGCATAGGATTGACTATCCTCGAACCGCAGAGAGATACTCTTTGTAAGCCGCATAGGACGATGCTTCATCGAGCCGCATATGCGTAATCTTTATGAACCGCATGAGCTGGTGTTGTATTGGACCGCAGGGAATGTGTTCCCAGGGAGCCGCATGAGCTTGTGTTGTATTGGGCCGCAGGAAACGTGTTCCCAGGGAGCCGTATGAGCTAGCGTTGTATCGAACCGCATGGAACGGGTTCTCAGGGAGCCGCATATGACTGATTGCCACGTGGCAATCTAGGACTTCTGACGGATTTGGTCAGAGATTTTCTTCTTTTCCCGAGGAGTCAGTCATTATGTCAAGGCCATTATAAAACTTTATGTCAGGGCCGCCACAGTGAATCGTGTTGGAACAATAAATGAGGCCACTCCTCAAACGACCAGCTGTAGGAAAAGATCACACATGGCGTCCATCGAGCCGCATATGCCTTGCTGAACCGCATACGCTCCCGAGTCGCATGCGATTGAGAGTCTTCTTTGAACCGCATAGGGCCGCTCCTGGGTGGGCCGCATAAGCTTCTTACTCAGAGCCGCATGGATCATTATTCTAATATTTTCCATGCTTCTACAGGACCCCCTTCAAAGTTTTCAATTTTGTTAAAATTGGATTACTTTGAACAAGAAGCATGGCCCCGTTCATGCCGCATAAGTTCCTTAGCCGCATAAATTCATCTGGTCGTATAAACTTATTGCCACGTGTCCTGATCACGTGTGAAAATCTTCATTAAGTGCCTTTGATTTTTGAATAAATGAGCATGTTTCAACTCATCTTTTCTTTCTTGCACTTGCGGTGTTTATGGAATTTGGACTTGCTGGGGGATTTATTTGTGGACCTGTTATCCTAGGCGTACCTTGGTTTTAGATACGGATAACAGTTTAGATAGGATGTCTGAGACAGCCACGGCAAAGTGGTCATGGATGTTCTCGGTACTGGAGGAAGGAGTGCCGTAGAGCAGCTGGGCTCCCGGGACATGGTAAGATGGTGGATTTATGCTAAGAAGCTTAGCGAATGAATATTTGTGGACCTATTACCCTTGGCGTACCCTAGTTCAGGATGCTGATAATGGGGTGAAAGGGAACCGATCACATTTGCTCAGAGGTTATGATGACATGGCAAACATGAAGGTTTTATCGTGAAATCTTCCTGCTCAGCGGTAATGAGAACATGGCAGGAGAGACTTTACGGAAGCTATTTGTGGTCAACAGAGGACATTTGTGGTCAACAGAGGACATTTGTGGTCAACAGAGGACATTTGTGGTCAACAGGGGACATTAGTGGACCTATTATCCTTGTCGTACTCCGGTTGTGGGTACAGATAATAGGTTAAAAGAGGATCGACATACTTGCTCAGAGGTAATGTGGACATGGCAAATATGAAGATTTCTTCGACGGAGCCTTCCCACTCAGAGGTAGTGAGGACATGGCAGGAGTGGGCTCAATGAAGATTGGGTACATAGAACGACTCAGAGGTAGGAGAACGTGGAAGTTCTATGCGAGGGGGCGGTTTGTTTTTGGTGGAAGTGAAGACGACTCAGAGGTAATGAGGACATGGTCGTTTCGGAAATTGGTGGATCGACTATCCTTTTTGTGCACTGGGAGTGCGGGTAGTGAATCCTGAGGGAGGATCTCTGCTAGGAAGAAAGTTCAGGGGTATAATTATACTTGACTTACTATCTGAAAGAGTGACCGGAATGTAAGTTCATAGGCACCAGCTGGTACATAACTTGGTAATTTGGACTGTTGAGGGAGTGAGAGTTCAGCGGCACCAGCGGGTGCATGGCTCGATAATCTGAAATAGGGTGGATGAGAGTTCAGTGGTACTAAAGGGGTACATGACTCGATAATCTGGAGAATGATAGATGAGAGTTCAGTGGTACTAAAGGGGTATATGACTCGATAATCTGGAGAATGATGGATGAGAGTTCAGTGGTACTAAAGGGGTACATGACTCGATAATCTGGAGAATGATGGATGAGAGTTCAGTGGTACTAAAGGAGTACATGACTCGATAATCTGGAGAATGATGTTCAAACGTAGTATTTCTTCAGGAACTTGCCGTTGACGGGCAACATGAGCAAATCTCCGTTCTGCTTAGCGAGGCGGTAGGCGCTGTTGGAGAACACGGTCTCGATGACAAATGGACCTTCCCATTTTGGCTGGAACTTACCGGTGGTCTTGTGAGTCATGACCATCGGCCTCCGGACTGCCAGAACAAGATCACCCACTTGGAATGTTCTGATTTTAACTTTCTTATTGAAGGCTTCGGAGATGCGTGCTTGGTATAGCTCGATCCTTTGTTGAGCTAGGAGGCACTTTTTATCTAAAGCCTCCAACTCTTGTAGTCGTCGTCGGTAGTTATCATCCGTCGTCAATTGATAAGTGAGGGCGACGCGGAGTGAGGGGATCTGAGTCTCCAAAGGGAGGACTGCTTCGCTCCCGTACACCAGAGAGAATGGTGTATTCCCGGTGGCTGTTCGAACCGTGCTGCGATAAGACCATAAGCACTCGCCGAGCTTTTCGTTCCAGTCGCGTTTGTTGGAGGAGACGAACTTCTTGAGGAGCTTGATGATTGTTTTGTTGAATGCCTCTGCCAACCCATTTACTGCCGGGTTGTATGGTGTCGAAGCGACATTCTGAATGCGGTGCTTATCGCAGAATCGATAGAATGCATGGCTTATAAACTGTGGACCATTATCATGGATGATTCTTCGTGGTAGCCCGAAGCGGTAGATAACGTGATGCTTAAGGAAGCTGATTACGTTTGAAGTTTTAACTTCTGCGAGTGGGACAGCTTCCGTCCATTTGGAGAAATAATCAGTGATCGCAAGTATGAAGCGATGTCCTCGGGAGGAAGGTAGGGTGATTGGACCAATGATATCCATTCCCCATGCTTCGAATGGCCAGGACGCTACCGTTGGATGCAGAAACTCGGATGGTTGGTGAATGAAGTCTGCGTGGACTTGGCAGGCCTTGCATTTTCGGGCATAATCTATCGTATCAGCCACCATCGTGGGCCAGTAGTAGCCCATCCGACGAAGGTGGTCTTGCAGCTTAGGGCCAGGCTGATGGGCCCCGCAGACACCGTCATGAGCCTCTCGTATGGCTTCTGTAGCTTCCGCGTTCGACAAGCACCGGAGCAATAATCCGTCGTAGGAGCGGCGATACAATATTTTCGTCTCTGTATCGTAGAAGAATCTGAGAGAACGCCGTCTGATAGAGGTAGCTTCCTTTGGGTTCTCTGGGAGGATGTCGTATACGACGAAGTCGATGAACGGCTATCTCCAGTCCGGTGTGTCATCGACCGTCTGGGCGGAATAACTTGCCATGGCTTGAACGTTGTTCTTGGGACAGACCAGTTCGTGACCTATTACGTCAATCGAATGATGAGCTTGGTTCGGTACTGCTAAGGAAGCGGCAAGGCCTGCTAGGGCATCGGCTTCGATATTTTGGAGTCTGGGGACGTGCTCGATGAAGAATCCCTCGAATGATCATATAATGTTGATCGTAATTTGATGGTAGGGGATTATGTCATCATGGCGAACCTCGTATGAGCCCCTGATCTGATTGACGATTAGTTGGGAGTCACCGTATGCTTCAAGGTATTCTACCCCCAGCTCTTTTGCAAGTTGGAGGCCAATGACCAGAGCGTTATATTCGGCCACATTGTTGGAGCAGGGTTCCGTGAGGGAGTAGGCGCGATTGATCACCAGCCCAGTAGGGGAAATTAATACCACTCCGACCCCGACGACGATGTTTCCCTTGGGTCCGGTCCTTGAGGTGCCATCGAAGAACATTCGCCATATGTTATCGTGGGTGGCTGTATTCGAATCGGCGACCTCGTCTGGGATCTCTTCATAGATTCTGGATGACTTCGATCCTGGGTGGGCTGCCAAAAAGTCTGCTAGGGCTTGACCCTTAACAGCCTTTTGCGGGACGAAGATCATATGATAGGGGGACAGTAATATTGCCCATGTGGCGAGGCAAGAGCTGAGGGCCCCTGGTTTAGTCATGAGGACTCTGAGGGGGTTGACTCGCGAGATCACGTGTATGGTTTGTCCTGTGACATAGTGCCGCATTTTTTGAATAGCGAATACCAGGGCGAGACACTCCTTCTCTACGGCGGTGTATCGATGTTCTGGCCCGATCATCATCCGACTGAAATAATATATGGCCTGCTCGTGGCCTGCATCGTTATTTTGTGCTAGCAGGGCACCAAGGGAGTGTTCCATTGCTCGTACGTAGAGCAGGAATGGTTTTTCGGGGACCGGGGCCACCAGGACTGGGGGATTCGACAAATATTCTTTGATGTCGTCGAAAGCACGCTGGCATTCCTCGTCCCATACGAATTAGACTCCCTTCTTCATGAGATGTGTGAACGGTCGGCATCGCCCGGAGAGGTTGGAAATGAACCTCCTGATGTAAGCTAGCCTCCCTTGGAGGCCTCTGAGTTCGCGGAGATTTTTCGGGGGACCCATCTCCATGATTGCCTTCGTCTTCTCAGGGTCTACATGGATGCCCCGTGCCGTGATGATGAAGCCTAAGAATTTTCCGCTGGATACGCCCAAGAATGATTTCATAGCGTTCATCTTCAGGTTGTGGGCTCTCATCAGGTCGAATACCATTCTCAGGTCTTGCAGATGATCTTTCTTATGGCGACTCTTGACGGCGATGTCGTCGACATAGCATTCTACTGTTTTGCATAAATATTCTCGGAAAATGATACTCATGGCCCGCTGATATGTAGCGCCAGCATTCTTCAGACCGAATGGCATGACTGTGTAGCAGTATGTACCAATCGGCGTTCGGAATGATGTGTGCTTTTCGTCGTCGGGAGACATCTTGATTTGATTATACCCTGAGAATCCATTCATGAATGACATACGTTCGAAGCCGCATGTGTTGTCGATCATGATGTCTGTGATGGGAAGGGGAAATTCATCTTTGGGGCATGCCTCGTTCAGGTTGTGGAAGTCGATGCAGATTCGAATCTTCCCATTCTTCTTGAGGACGGGTACTATATTGGCGTCCCAATCAGGATGTTGCTCTTTACGGATGAAGCCGCTGGCTATTAACTTGTTGACTTTAGTTTCGATCGCGTCCATGACGCCTGGGCGGAAGCGTCGTTGTTGCTGCTTGACTGGCTTTGCATCTGGCCGTATATTGAGTTTGTGGAGAGCGATGTCAGGATTTAACCCCGGCACGTCTTCATAGCTCCAGGCGAACACATCAATGTATTCTCTGACGAGTACTAACAGCGATTCTCGTTCTTCGTCAGTTGGGCTTTTACTGATAAAGATCGGTTTTGGAGAAGATTCGCTGCCGAGATCCACTTGTATGACCTCATCTTCGGTAGGAGGTTCTCTCAGTTCGAACCGCTTTTCCCATTGTGCGTCTAATTGCTGGACCTATGGTTCTAGCTCAAGGATTTTGGGGATGTCTTCGTCTTCCTCGTAAGCGTCGGTGAATGCCATGTTGACTGACATGACTTGTCTGAATACATCTCCGATGCTGGTATCTGAGTCGGAAGTCGGTGATCCGGTTGAATGTGACTGCCAGTCACATTCTTTATCTGAGCTTTCAAGGGTCGTAGTAGGCGTTACATACCCTAAACCGCATCGGGTTTTATTATAGTAGTTCCGTGGTTTGCCCGCCGGGGCTGGCGTCTTCAAAGGTAATCATCGTCCAGTGCCGTAGTTCAGTCCTGGCGTTGTCTCTAGATCATACCCCTATTTCTGCATAAGATATTTGGATTGAGGGCTATAGAGATACAGAGGCAGTCTTCCGGCATCTGACTCGAAGTCGACTTCTTCCATAGCGGAGGAATGTAGGTTGTTCGTCCGGCCGAAGATGATTGGGTGGTCCCCTCCCTCGACTATTCGGTAAGTGTCTTCTACTGGAGTAAGTTGGATGGCGGTGTACACGTTTGTCACCTGTGTATGTAGGTGAGTGCCTATACCGTGTTCCATAGCATACATTGTACATAGCTTATTGAGCTCGGTGTAGTTCAAAGATAACCCTTTATTGATGAAGTAAGGTATCTTTTCTAGAGGGATTACATCATCTGCGGAAGGGGTATCGGAGTGGGCAGCCACATACTTGGCCAATTCTGGTTCTTCTTCGGCCACCCCCTGTATAAATGAAGACTGAGAGGACGACCTAGTCAGCTTGATCTTCAGAGGCTCAACTGGCGGAGCAGATCGTGGAGTTGTTGGTAGACTAGCAACCCCCAGTTTGGTACTTGATGTGAGGCGAGGGGTGGCTGGTTCGCTAGAAGTGTCAGACCTCGCATCGGGGTGAAGAATCTTCTTGGGAAGGTGTATTGTGAGCGGTCTGTCGGAGGGATTGGGCTTCTCCGTTTGGAGCTGACCGACTCTCGATAGTCTGATGGTAAGTGGCCCTGTTATGGGTCTCGGTGCTTGGCCGGACCTTGGCAGCCGGATTCTCATTTGTTCTTCTTGTGCGGAGAGACTGATTGCGTCCTTACGCAGAGTGGCCGTAAGGGGTGCAGAATTACCCGATTTGAGAGCCTGAAGGTGGATCATTAGAGGTTCTTCTGATCCTGTAGCCATTTTGTTGTGAGCTTGCACATCTTCTTCGACCAGATGCTTCTTTGATTTTTCGAACAGACAGGAGTCTGAGTAATAAGATTCGACCCCCTTGAAGGGATCGATATCGGCAAACTCTGTCCTCACGAAGCCGTGCTTATCGACATATTTGAAGCACTGGTGTAGCGTGGAAGGCACGATCATGTAATCGTGTATCCAAGGCCGCCTCAGAAGGATATTGTAAGAAGTGTCAGCATCTATGACATAACAGGTGACTTCTGATTGGAGATCGCCGATCTGACACTTCAAACGGATCTTCCCTATTAGGTAGCTCCTGCCCGAATTGAAACCGCTAATAGCGGTGCTTGTAGGTGTCAGGCGATGCATCGAAATACGAAGATGATGTAGCAGACCCTTCGGAATGATACTTATAGAGGACCCAGGATCAATGTGCATTCGGTCCACCTTTACGTCGTCGATGTATCCAGTGTAGTATAGCGGGCGATCATGCAGGTTAGTTTTGATGAGCATATCTTGCGGAGAGAAGACGATATTGGGCATTGCTCCGGTACACGCACTATCTTGGAGCTCTGCAGGTTGATTATCTCCCGTGAGGTTGACCTGAGCCAAGTATGCGTCGACATTTTGGAGCGCCTCACTTAAAGCCGTGCGGACATCCTTTGAGAGCCTGAGGAGTTCATATAAGGACAATTTGCCGGGGTATTAGCCAATTGCGCCAAGATGTCGAAGTTGTAGGGCCTCTCCAGCCCCTGAGGTGTCTCCTTCCGGAGGGACTTGTCGAAGCGAGTCTCCTTCGGCTTAGGCTTGTCGGTCGTCGAAGGCTGAGCCGGTCCCGGAGCATCATTGGTAGTGGGCGGATGATCATTAGTCGCGCTTTCGGTCACCGGTTGGGCTTGTGTTCCGGATCGAGTAGTGACGGCCGAGACTTCCTCTTCTTCCGCCGAGGCAGTGCAGCAGGATCTGACTTTTTCACTTTTCCTTTTAGAAGGTGGAGAGGGCTGAGTTACCTCGTGGACTAGGTCCGGATGGACCCACATGATTTCCCCTCGTGATGTGGTGAGGGGTATTAGACCAGCGGCTTGATCGCGAGCAGGCGGCAAATTAGCAATCTCCATTGTTGCTAGAGGGATGGGTATAACCCCGTCCTGAGTCTCTGTTGGAGGGAAGCTGTCGAATTGTACGGACACCATGTTGGCTGCCACGGTTACCTCTTCGAAATCGATGGCCAGGGCGTTCGAATCGATGAGGTTTTGGATATACCATTTCAGTTGGTAGCAGTCATGTGTAGCATGGTGGACGTAGCGATGGTAATGGCAGAACTTTAGGTTCTCCAGATCAGCCGGCCGAGGCTCCCGTCTTGGTGGAGGAAGCTGAATCCTATCTCCTTGTATAAGCATGTCCAAGATAGGCTTGACGTGGCCGTCTTCAAAGGAATAAGTGACTTGAGGCCATTGTTTGTCTGCTGGCTGTGGCTCAGGCTTCTGGGCTGTATCGGTCACCATAGCCTGCTTGCCTTTGTTGTCCCGGTTGTTGGAGGGGCTACCCCCATTGTCGTTGCTGGTGTTAGGACGCTTGCTCTTGTTCTCTCCCTCCGAGATATGCAACCCCAGTTGGCGAGCCTTCTTCAATCGTTCTTCAGTACTTGTAGCACTGATGATAAAAGCCTTCCAGTCCTTGAACTGACTTTCGCCCATCCAGAGATTAATTGTTGGAAGTAGTCTCTTTTGGCAAATTTCAATCAAAGAAGAGTCCGGGTTGCCAGATGGTAACTTCATTGCGGTTTGACGAAACTGCTCAATGTAATTTTTCGTCAGTTTTTTCTCTCCTTGAACGACGTCCATGAGGGTAGACACCGTCACGTCCTGTCCTACCTCATAGGACCTCTCCAAGAACAAGCGTTTGAAGCCAGCGAAGGAGTGGATGCAATTGTCTGGCAGGTTGCGGTACCAGTCGAAGGCGACTCCTTCCAATGCCCCAACGAATAACCGCGTGAGGATAGCATCATCATGGGGCAGATGGTCGGTAGTGACCTCAAAGTAAGTGATGTATCGACTTGCTGAAGTCTTGCCATCATATGGGTTGATATTGAACGGCTTATATCTTGGCGGAAAGGGAACATCCCTCCATTCAGCAGGATATGGTTGCCGTATTCTGAGGTCTTGAGAGTTTTCTCGGGCGTAGAACATTGCTCGGAGCTCCTGAACCTCTCTTCTTACTTCTCGGGCCTCATCTGTCGCGGTAGGGGCCGTTATCTCGGGAGGATTATTGCCCTGGTTTGGTGCCGCTGAATTTGAATCTACGTTGATTGCGGGACCCGTGCTTGTCTGGCCAGGTGTCACTTCCTGCAGAGTAGGAAGTGCCGCTTTGATCTCGTTTACAGACTTGACCAAGGCATGCAATATGGCCTCCAACGTGTCAATGCGCTAGCGATCGCTGGAAACGCCTTGATTGCTATCTGTCATGAATACCGTCTTCACATGAGGAGTGACGGAGGGAGTGGTGGAGGATGTACCCTCCGAGTCGTACCCATGCGTCGAGAAATCATCTGGATATGTGGGGATGTTCTCTTCAGGTTCGGACTCGGAATGAACACTACCCCCAGCTTCGGAGCTTGCTTCGTCTAGAGAATCATGGATGTCCTCGGGGATATCAGCATCTGTTGTACCCGATGGGAGGGTTGTTTCTCGGGGTTCGTCTCCTTGAAACATTGGATTATTGTGGACGTTCGGAGGAGTACTACCCCCAGCTCCTACGACCCTCAGGGTCGGGGACGATGAGCCTCCTGTTGCAGTAGATTTTGTCTTCGAACGGGTGTGTTGGTATACTCCGGTGGAGGGTAACCGTTTAGCCGACAACTTCTTAGTTGTAGTGGCTGATATCTTTGGACTGGAGATGATTGTCTTCTTCCCTCTCCCCTCGGCGGGGACCTTCTGAGCGGAATTGCAGGAGACAACAGGAGGTGCCTCATCTTCTGAGTTCGGGTGCTGTAGTCTGTGGAAGACGGACGGACGATCTTCCATCACTGCTGCGTTGTTGCAGCAGCAGTTGACGATGATCTGGGTGCAGTGACGTCCATGTGAGGATTCTTTGCACGCCGAGGCCCCTTCTCTTTCCTTGCGCTTGTGGAGGATCGCCTTCCGCAGGTCAGAGGGACCACTCTGTCCGTTCGCCGCGGGGATTGGACTTGAGCGGTTCTGTACAACTTTCCATCAGAGGCCCGTGTGATAATCAGCGGGACGCCCTGATAGTCAGAGGTTGGGGCAGCTGTCTGGGCTTGATGAGCCCGCGCTGACCTAGACTTCTTCTTTCTAGCACTTGTGGGTGCATAATAAGAAGAGTCCAAATTGGACATCACAGAGTCTGGCTTATCATCCAGAGAGTCATCAGGGTTCGGACCGTACGAGAGACGGTCGAAAACTGATCGAGAGGAGCGTGGAGCAGATGCTATGCGGCTGGGAGCAGAAATCGTACGGGCTGTCTGCATGCGGTTGTCTCCTGTCGTCGGACGAGTTCTTATGCGGCTAGGGGTCACGACCGTGCAGGCTGGCCGCATGCGGTTGGCATCTGTGGCCGCATGGGTTTTCTGCAAACGATTGACTTTACTGGCCGTATGAGTCTCATCCATGCTGTCAGGAACTGTAGTCGCATAAGTTATGCGGCTGACAGAAGTAGCCGTATGAGTTTTCTTCATGCGGTTGGCGGTTGTAGCCGCATGGGCTTTCTCCTTGCGGCTAATGCTCTTCTGCGGTTCGGTCCGCGTAGAGTCCCTCTTTGTCCCTACAAGTCCAGCATCATAATGTTTTCTTCTGCCGGACTTGGGGACAGCCGAGTTGTCCACAATCTGAAGTGGGACCGCAGGAGAATCCTTCTCGCCGTCTTGAGCAGCAGAGGGCATCCCATCGAGGGCTTGAGGAGGAGCAAATGACTTCGGTCTCCATTCTTTGCGGGCCTGCGTGGTGCGGGTGCGCTTCTGGGCCGGGCCAGCGCTGCCTTCAGAGAGCATCTCTTCGAACGCCTGTTGGTCGAAGCGGACGACCATCTTCTTTTGTGTGGAGCCAAGTTTGGCTGCATCTGATTGCGTCACCAACTCCTCAGTCGTGGAGAAGTTTGTCCCCAGCAGAGTCGCCATCGTGTTTGCCATTGATTGTAAAAGAACAGAACAATTATATTCGGAGGACTGAACTTAGACTAACAATACAAACTCGCTCGTACAAAGAAAGCCTAGGGACGAAAACCTAGGTACAGCAGACTAAGTACGATTGTTTATTTTTTATTCTGGAGGGTGACGATAGAGGCTCGGGAAAGCGACGGCCGCTCTGCCTTACTCCTTGGACGATCAGTATGTAGCCTTGGCTCGGGGAAGATCTGCTCGACGTTGAAGAAATGCTCTTCTTGCTCTCCTCGGATTGCTCTCCTGGCTTCTCTCTCTCTGTGATTATCAAGAAGAAAGGGGGAGCTCTCTCTGTGTAGATCTCTCTCTTCTTCTTTTTTATTCTTTTGTTGCCGACCTCTCCTCTCTCTTTTTTTTTCAAGGGAATGATGCTGGCTATTTATAAGAGTGGGGGGGTGATCATTAGGGTTTGCTAATGATTATCTGTTTGAAATGTCGGCGCTCCTTCATTCTATCTGAACCCTTGATCCTGATTACTGTGAATCTCGGCCATTAACGCGGATAGCATCGTATCTCATGAGCAATTAATGCTAGCTGTTTTAAATCCTCGTGATTGATTATGCTAATGTCTGATTGCTCGCCACGTGTCCCATTAGCTTGATGATAAATGATATGCCCTGATCTCAGTAATTATGACGATGATGTCAAATATATTTGTTGAGATTCGGTTAAATCTCTTATTGATCCCATACCACGTGTCTTAATTGTGAGTCCTGTCAGAGCCGCATAGGATTGATTATCCTCGAACCGCAGAGAGATACTCTTTGTAAGCCGCATAGGATAATGCTTCATCGAGCCGTATATGCGTAATCTTTGTGAACCGCATGAGCTGGTGTTGTATTGGACCGCAGGGAATGTGTTCCCAGGGAGCCACATGAGCTAGTGTTGTATTGGGCCGCAGGGAACGTGTTCCCAGGGAGCCGTATGAGCTAGCGTTGTATCGAACCGCATGGAAGGGGTTCTCAGGGAGCCGCATATGACTGATTGCCACGTGGCAATCTGGGACTTCTGACGGATTTGGTCAGAGATTTTCTTCTTTTCTCGAGGAGTCAGTCATTATGGCAAGGCCATTATGAAACTATATGTCAGGGCCGCCACAGTGAATCGTGCTGGAACAATAAATGAGGCCACTCCTCAAACGACCAGCTGTAGAAAAAGATCACACATGGCGTCCATCGAGCCGCATATGCCTTGCTGAACCGCATACGCTTCCGAGCCGCATGCGATTGAGAGTCTTCTTTGAACCGCATAGGGCCGCTCCTGGGTGGGCCGCATAAGCTTCTTACTCAGAGCCGCATGGATCATTATTCTAATATTTTCCATGCTTCTACAGTGAGGATGATATCCGATCACGTTATCCCTACCTGTTCGACTCGTGAGGTATGATGTCTTCCTTATGCCTTACGTTTTCCCTTCCTTGCATATATTGTATGATTGTATGATTGAATTGCTTAGTATAGTTGTTGGTGCTTAGTGTAGCTTGTCGTGGCAATCTCTAGCTCATTGATTAAATTTCGAGGACGGAATTCTTTTAAGGTGGGTAGAGTTGTCACCCTTATTTCCCGTATTTCGTATTTATACTCGTATTTGGATTTTGGCATGTATTTTTATTTTTCTCAACTTGTGGAATTCCGGAATTTCTCGTATTTTGGGTTTTGTCATGGCTCGGTTTTAATCGGTTTGGGTTGGTTTAGTTTGGTTTAATGTATTGGAACACCATAACCTATGCTACCCCCTCAACCCACCACAACTCCCCCTTTTTATAATCCCTACCTACCACTCTCTCTCTTCATTACCACCACCATTAATTTCTTCTTCTTCTCCTTCCTCCACAACTCTCCACCCATAGGCAAGTGCACCTTGCCACTTCATGAGAACCCTCTTTTCTTTGTCCATTTGCTAGATTAGGACATGGAGACCAACATTAGAACTTGGGTTTTTGTGATTTGGAGCCCCCATTGTCATAGATCTAAGTTTTCCTATTTTCAGATTTTGTATGGTTTGAGCTATTTATGTTGCTTTTCTATGAGTTTTGATATTTTCATGTGGAAGAGCATTCAATTCCACCCTGGTTAGAACTTTGGAAATCTGGATTTGGAGTTCGGATGGCCAAGTTATGAGGTTTTGAAGTTTTGGAGCCATAAGAGCTTCTTCTCAGCCATGGAGAAGAAGACCCAGCCCCTGCGTGCATGTTTTTACGCGTACGCAGCTCTCTGCTTGCGTGCTTTTGCACGTACGCAGCTGCTTCCTTGAGCGTGCGTGACTTTTCACGCAGCTGCTCCCTGTAGCGTGCGTGACTCTTACGTATACTGCTCCCTGTAGCGTGCGTGACTTTTCACGCAGCTGCTTCCCTGTAGCGTGTGTGACTTTTCACGCAGCTGCTTCCTTGAGCGTTCGTGACTTTTCATGCAGCTGCTTCCTTAAGCGTGCGTGACTTTTCACGCAGCTGCTCCCTGTAGCGTGCGTGACTTTCACGTACACTGCTCCCTGTAGCGTGCGTGACTTTTCATGCAGCTGCTTACTTGAGCGTGCGTGACTTTTCATGCAGCTGCTCCCTTGAGCGTGCGTGACTTTCACGCAGCTGCTCCCTGTAGCGTGCGTGACTTTCACCTACGCTGTTCTCTCAGCGTGCGTGACTTTTCGTATGCAGCCTCCTGACCCCTTGCTTAACCCAGGCTCTTGAAGTTTGGTCTTATTTCTTTAAGCTTGGCTTGTTCTGTATATTGATATTTTATTAGATATTTTATGCCCATTTTATATCCTTACGCCTTTTGTCCTGAACTTGATAATCACGAATTTACTTGATATGTTTGGAATTGATAATTGAGCTTGACCGGATAGTGGCCTGTCGTGGCGCACTCCTGACTAGTACACTTGATATGATAACCTGACCTGATACATCTTGAATAGCTGTTGCGACGGCTACCTGACATGACATGACCTGTATAATTAATCCTGACACCGTGGGCGATTGTGCTTGTACAATAATCCAGTCATATCTTGCATCATGTCTATGAGGGAACTCCTGAGTACCACGGTCTGGAGTACCTACTGAATTGGACTAAGGTTAATGACTAGTATAATTCACTAGACATAAAGAGATGTTCCCCAGTTACAGGCGATCCCGTTATCCTGGCCGCAAATGTTTGGACTTGTAGCCTGCCGACGAGTAGGGCACATTTCCAGCCCACTGTTATGTGGGGCACTCTTGATTGTCACTTTAATGATTGAACTCTATTGTCACTCTAATGTATTGAACTCTCTAAATTGTCACTATAATGATTGCCTGGATAACCTGGATAGCTGCAGGGCCTGTGACTACTTGGAGCATCTCATTACATCATGCTAGTAACTAGGATTGTGATAACCCTAGTTAGTTAATATAGAAAGCCGTAGGCAATGATTGGCCGTGATTGCTTGGATGGAGTCTAGTCTAGTATAGTATTGTCTAGAATTGATTGATTGTAAGATTGGACCAGAATGATTGAAGGATTGTCACTCCAGATTGTCACTATAATGATTGTCACTCCAGATTGTTACTTGACCTGATTTTTATATATATCTTGCCGATAAATGGTGAGAGAAACCAAGTTCCGTTCAGACGAAGGGTTACAACCCCGGTCCTTGTTTGGTTTACGGGTTGTAACCTAGCTATCTGAATAGTCCCATGGTTATCTCATCGTATGTCATCCTGTCATGCTTTTCCATATGTCCTGTCTTTTAGTGATTCTATACAAGATTGTCTTTTATAATTACCCATCATGTTTTTCTTAAATTACTGTCTCTTATTATGTAATTATATTATTGTGCTAATTTGCTGGCTTTGGTTCTTATTTTGTGGCCTCCTTTGTGGCACTTGCTCTTCCTGGGGTCTGACCCAGCTGGTTTTGTATGGCCAGATACCGGAGCAGCAGCAAAGAATCTACCTGTCTTCCAGCCCGATGGTGGTCACCAGGCGTAACCAGGGCATCGAGTGGGTTTCTTTTGTTCTCCCACTGTAATATTGTAAATTATTCTTTTGAGGCGTTGAGCCGACGAGCAAGTGTTAGCTCGATTGTACTTACTTACTGTCTGCCTACGGGTTGTAACATGATTGACAAGCCCCGAGGGTTGATCATGTATGACTGAACTCTTGCTAGTCCTCACATTTTGTAACGACTGGCTTCATGATCATCTGGATATGTAATATTTGGGACGCCTTACAATTGTATATTTGGGGATCTGATATCTTGTGATTATTATTAGTTGGTTGAGATTGAGACAATAGGATATTTTATGACCTTAAGAGACTGATGGATTGTAGTAAAACTCTCACATATCTAGACAGCCGTGACCGTACAGCGGTGTGGATTCCATTCCGTTATACGTAGCTGGCTATGTCTGCCCCCACTCTCCAGTATTCTGGTTCTGGGGCGTGACATGGTTTAAGTGGTGGCCCATGCAAGGTCTTGTTAATCAAGATGTGTGAGGGTTTACCGAATAGATGTCTCAATCGGTACTCGCCCTTGATCTCTGCTCGTATCCTCTTGATTCCTGAAAATTCTTGTCCTGATCACATTCTTGTATCATTGATCTGTCCTGGTCCTTCCTTATTGTTTCCCTGTGTCGTCTTCTTCAGCGGCACTGTACCTGACCCTGCCGATCAGCAAGGAGGAGCACCTCCCGTGGACCAGCAGCAACCCGGAGATCAAACCCAACATTTCGGGGCAGCCTCCCGAGTCGTACCTACTGGAGAAGAGTCACCAGTTCGGCCCGTCCAGCCCGTAGAGCCAGATGATGGTACCTTAGTAGGCCTCATCAGATCATTGTTAGCTTCCCAAGATATAGAGGCGATGCCTTGCACCAGGCAGTGGAGGATGCTCTGAATAGAAGTGGACCCCGAGGGAACAGTGCGGTCAACAGTTTTATGCGCCTGAACCCTCCCTTCTTCGATGGCAGCAAGGATGCCATTGCTGCCGATGCTTGGCTACAAGATATAGAGGTGATTCTCGAAGCCGCGAAGACTCCAGAAGACGAGAAGGAGGCTGTGGTGCGCCTACAATTATTGGATCTAGCCCGCAGTTGGTGGGCCGCACAAGCAGTGGGATTGACAACACCTGTCCCCTGGGCAGTATTTAGCAAAAAGTTCCAGACCAAGTATTATGATACAGTGGCTCGGTATGACTTGCAGACTAGGTTCAGTAATTTTAAGCAGATGGGGAGGACGGTCGATGGATATGCGGCCGAGTTTTCCAGACTCAGTCGGTTTGCTCCCACCTTGGTGGCAACCGAGTTTGACAGAGCGCAGAGGTTCCAGCAAGGACTTCACCTAGAGATTATATTGGTAGTAGAACAGTTCGAGCATCAGACCTATGATGCGGTGTTGCGAGCAGCAAGGAGGCACGAGTATACCTTCCAGAAAATAGTAGATAGGACCGGAGGTCGGAAGCGGTCCCATAGTCAGATGAATCAGTTTTCAGCACCAGTCCCGGCAGCTAGGGCTTTGACTATTGGAACTCCGAGGCAAGCAACCTCAGTTACGTCGGTCCAGCACTCGACCCCGACGTACCCTCAGCAGAAACAGAAGCAAGCGCAGTCTTCCGCCGTAGGCTATTCTTATTGTGGGAAGCCTGGACACGTGGTAGCAGAGTGTCGCAAGGCGTTGGGATTGTGTTTATTGTGTGGAGCACGGGATCATAGGGTAGGGTCCTGCCCCTTCAGAGTTGATTCAGCATCGACAGTATCTAGTCCCTCGGTTATGGGACCAGCACCAGCACCAGCACCAGTACCAGCTCCAGTTCACCAGCAATAGCAGTTCCCGTTCCCGAGGCCATTGCCGACTCAGGCCCAAACTTTCCAGCAACAGAACCCGCGGCAGTTTGCCCTAGCCCAGGCTCAGGTTCAGAATCGACCGAGAGGTATATGTGTCCTCTCATCTTGCTTTTCTACCGTCATTATGCGGGGTGCATGACGTATTTCATGTATCCTAAATACAACGGTATATCCCGGACCCGAGCCATGTCCTAGATCATTCGAAAACGGTTATTGGTACCAACCTTTTCGTATGAAGAAAGGCCCATGTCTCTGTTTGACCAAGGGGAGAGACCTCAAGCGCAAGACTATCAGTTTAGTTCATGTTGCTTGAGTTCATCGCTCCTTGGGAGAGTCAAACGTGGGAGTGTGAGGATGATATCCGATCACGTTATCCCTACCTGTTTGACTCGTGAGGTATGATGTCTTCCTTATGCCTTACGTTTTCCCTTCCTTGCTTGCATTGTATGATTGTATGATTGAATTGCTTAGTGTAGTTGTTGGTGCTTAGTGTAGCTTGTCGTGGCAATCTCTAGCTCCTTGATTAAATTTCGAGGACAGAATTCTTTTAAGGTGGGTAGAGTTGTCACCCTCATTTCCCGTATTTCGTATTTATACTCGTATTTGGATTTTGGCATGTATTTTTATTTTTCTCAACTTGTGGAATTTCGGTATTTCTCGTATTTTGGGTTTTGTCATGGCTCGGTTTTAATCGGTTTGGGTTGGTTTAGTTTGGTTTAATGTATTGGAACACCATAACCTATGCTACCCCCTCAACCCACCACAATTCCCCCTCTTTATAATCCCTACCTACCCCTCTCTCTCTTCATTACCACCACCATTAATTTTTTCTTCTTCTCCTTCCTCCACAACTCTCCATCCATAGGCAAGTGCACCTTGCCACTTCATGAGAACCCTCTTTTCTTTGTCCATTTGCTAGATTAGGACATGGAGACCAACATTAGAACTTGGGTTTTTGTGATTTGGAGCCCTCATTATCATAGATCTAAGTTTTCCTATTTTCGGATTTTGCATGGTTTGAGCTATTTATGTTGGTTTTCTATGAGTTTTGATGTTTCCATGTGGAAGAGCATTCAATTCCACCCTGGTTAAAACTTTAGAAATCTGGATTTGGAGTTCGGATGGCCAAGTTATGAGGTTTTGAAGTTTTGGAGCCATGAGAGCTTCTTCTCAGCCATGGAGGAGAAGACCCAGCCCCTGCGTGCGTGTTTTTACGCGTACGCAGCTCTCTGCTTGCGTGCTTTTGCACGTACGCAGCTGCTTCCTTGAGCGTGCGTGACTTTTCACGCAGCTGCTCCCTGTAGCGTACGTGACTCTCACGTATACTGCTCCCTGTAGCGTGCGTGACTTTTCACGCAGCTGCTTCCCTGTAGCGTGCGTGACTTTTCACGCAGCTGCTTCCTTGAGCGTGCGTGACTTTTCATGCAGCTGCTTCCTTGAGCGTGCGTGACTTTTCACGCAGCTGCTCCCTGTAGCGTGCGTGACTTTCACGTACACTGCTCCCTGTAGCGTGCGTGACTTTTCACGCAGCTGCTTCCTTGAGCGTACGTGACTTTTCACGCAGCTGCTCCCTTGAGCGTGCGTGACTTTCACGCAGCTGCTCCCTGTAGCGTGCGTGACTTTCACCTACGCTGTTCTCTCAGCGTGCGTGACTTTTCGTATGCTGCCTCCTGACCCCTTGCTTAACCCAGGCTCTTGGAGTTTGGTCTTATTTCTTTAAGCTTGGCTTGTCCTGTATATTGATATTTTATTAGATATTTTATGCCCATTTTATATCCTTACGCCTTTTGTCCTGAACTTGATAATCACGAATTTACTTGATATGTTTGGAATTGATAATTGAGCTTGACCGGATAGTGGCCTGTCGTGGCGCACTCCTGACTAGTACACTTGATATGATAATCTGACCTGATACATCTTGAATAGCTGTTGCGACGGCTACCTGACATGACATGACCTGTATAATTAATCCTGACACCGTGGACGATTGTGCTTGTACAATAATCCAGTCATGTCTTGCATCATGTCTATGAGGGGACTCCTGAGTACCACGGTCTGGAGTACCTACTGAATTGGACTAAGGTTAATGACTAGTATAATTCACTAGACATAAAAAGATGTTCCCCAGTTACAGGCGATCCCGTTATCCCGGCCGCAAATGTTTGGACTTGTAGCCTGCCGACGAGTAGGGCACATTTCCAGCCCACTGTTATGTAGGGCACTCTTGATTGTCACTTTAATGATTGAACTCTATTGTCACTCTAATGTATTGAACTCTCTAAATTATCACTATAATGATTGCCTGGATAACCTGGATAGCTGCAGGGCCTGTGACTACTTGGAGCATCTCATTGCATCTTGCTAGTAACTAGGATTGTGATAACCCTAGTTAGTTAATGTAGAAAGCCGTAGGCAATGATTGGCCGTGATTGCTTGGATGGAGTCTAGTCTAGTATAGTATTGTCTAGAATTGATTGATTGTAAGATTGGACCAGAATGATTGAAGGATTGTCACTCCAGATTGTTACTATAATGATTGTCACTCCAGATTGTCACTATAATGATTGTCACTCCAGATTGTTACTTGACCTGATTTTTATATATATCTTGCCGATAAATGGTGAGAGAAATAAGTTCCGTTCAGACGAAGGGTTACAACCCCGGTCCTTGTTTGGTTTACGGGTTGTCACCTAGCTATCTGAATAGTCCCATGGTTATCTCATCATATATCATCCTGTCATGCTTTTCCATATGTCCTGTCTTTTAGTGATTCTATACAAGATTGTCTTTTATAATTACCCATCATGTTTTTCTTAAATTACTGTCTCTTATTATGTAATTATATTATTGTGCTAATTTGCTGGCTTTGGTTCTTATTTTGTGGCCTCCTTTGTGGTACTTGCTCTTCCTGGGGTCTGACCCAGCTGGTTTTGTATGGCCAGATACCGGAGCAGCAGCAAAGGATCTTACTGTCTTCCAGCCCGATGGTGGTCACCAGGCGTAACCAGGGCATCGAGTGGGTTTCTTTTGTTCTCCCACTGTAATATTGTAAATTATTCTTTTGAGGCATTTAGCCGACGAGCAAGTGTTAGCTCGATTGTACTTACTTATTGTTTGCCTACGGGCTGTAACATGATTGACAAGCCCCGGGGGTTGATCATGTATGACTGAACTCTTGCTAGTCCTCACATTTTGTAACGACTAGCTTCATGATCATCTGGATATGTAATATTTGGGATGCCTTACAATTGTATATTTGGGGATCTGATATCTTGTGATTATTATTAGTTGGTTGAGATTGAGACAATAGGCTATTTTATGACCTTAAGAGACTGATGGATTGTAGTGAAACCCTCACATATCTAGACAGCCGTGACCGTATAGCGGTGTGGATTCCATTCCGTTATACGTAGCTGGCTATGTCTGCCCCCGCTCTCCAGTATTCTGGTTCTAGGGCGTGACAAGTAGGGTCAATATCTAGCAAGCACGAAGGAAAGATAAGAATCTTGATGGAAGGAATCAAGCAAGATGCAATTGATGAGTCAAACGGTAGATAAAATCAAGGAAAGGGGTCAAGTACGTAGATGAGATCTTAGACTTCTAATCCTATACGCAGGCTTGCTTGGTACGGTAAAGTAACCAAACAATTTATCTCGACCTGCATGGGCCACCACAAAAACATGTAACGCCCCAGTCCCAAAATACGTAGGACTAGGAACGTAGACAGGTCAGTTGTATTCATACGAAGTATACTCCAATATATAGAATCCTCGTATGAATACATAAGCTGTAAAATGCAGTAGAACCATAACTAATCTCATCTACACAGAATAAATGAATAAAAGATATCATATTATGAAATAAATTTGTCTTGATACAATACGTTGGGCGGAGACAAATCCACTACCAATAAGTAAAGGAAAAGTACATGAGTAAAGATATAAATTTGGCGAGCGAAGCGAAGACGATCCAAGTGCAATCATCCTCGAGAAATAGCAATGAACACGGCTAGAGCTAAAGCACCTGCGAAAGACAATAACACACACCTGGCAAGACAACCCGGTCCTCAGAGGGACGTAACAAGACACATAATATCATGCCATATAAACTGAATAAATATTGCTCAAATAAATAAGTAAATCGAATTATAACATGTTCCAATACGCACCTACTGAACGAGCGTACCATCTCTCCAACCAAACAAGGACAGGAGATGGTAAACTAATTCATGGTAACGTATCTTCCCATGCTATGAATCCAATATGGTATCCGGACCCCAACAAGGTTCAATACCTTCTCATCGAAGTAGTAAGTCACACCTACCACCAAACAAGGACAAGATGTGACAAACTAGTCCGCGACAAGTTATTGTTCCAAGCCACAGTCAGATACAAGTACCCAAACCAAAAGTACTCGTACCTAACGGATAAAGGTGCCTAACCATTCTAAGTGAATTATATAGTTAAGAACAATCCTTCCTGCACATGGGCCCTGGCTAAATAGGATCGGCGTAGTCCCCCTTGGGCACCAGAGGCCCCATCAGTAAGAGCATGACGTTCCGCAGAATTGTCAGTGGCCGTCAGTAATCATGGGTCATCAACCCCGTATCTCCAGCGGAGAGTCCAGGTCACAAGGGAAAGTGCATCGAAGCCCATACGCTAAGGAATTGTCCTCCCCGCCCAATGCCTACTGTGTTGTATCCACAACACAAACCACTATAACCGCTAAGTCAAACTAGCATGCAACTTCTATTAGCGGTTTATTCCTATCGCACGGCTTATACGTACTGGTGGCCAGCCAATCACGTACTTCCGTGTTCTACATGCGACACACAATCTTGTGTTACAACGTGTCAAGGCTAATGAATGCAACACACAAGGTGGTCCCTTAAATCTAGGTTTAATGTGAGAAAAATAATACATAGCAGGAAAAATAAATGAACAGTAAGTTCTAACAGTTATGCCATGTATCAAAGTTTATTTTGCATAAAGAAAATAATGAACATGCATGAAATATGAAACATGCATGAAAAATGGCAAGGTGTCTTGCCTGATTGTACGCCTGGTGTGCTGCAATGATCAAGGTGGCACGATCTGCAACTTTGGTGTAATAATTATGCAAGGGGACCTCTGATGGTGGCGCGGACAGTTCTATTGGGTCCAGAAGGGTTGATTTAGTTAATGTGGACATAAGGTGGTACGAATTTGGTGACAGGATGGAAATAGGAGGATCGGTTACGGACAGGAGAGAAATCAAGAAATAATGGATAAAATAAATATATATGATTTGGAAAACCATTCATAATCCTTGAAACTATATTTTACTATCCCGAGATATCTATAAGTAGTAAAAATCATTTTAAGTTGTAAAACTATAATTTACTCATTAAAATATTTATATAATACTAATATCTAAAAGAACTATTTTTACTACAAACGCTAAGTTTGTTAAAGTTACAATTATGGGTAGAAAGCAATATATATTAAGTTTGAAAAATATTATATATATTTTTAAATAAGGAAAAACCAATTTTTAGAATACCATATAATATTACTAAAACTAATGATATATATATATATATATATATATATATATATATATATATATATATATATATATATGTATGTATAAAGATATAAGATAATAGTACTCATTGATATACAATTATTTATATCTATAATGTATCCCAAAATAATACCTTATATTTATGTATATGCAAATTTTACCATACTGATGTATTAGTAGAAGAAAATATAAATAATAATGATAATAATAATAATCAACAAAACAACAAAAAATAAAAAATACCAACAAAACAAAATAACCAAAAAGAAACAAAACCTATGCAACCTGCTCTTCCCGAGGAGGGAGTCACAGCAAGCAAGTAAAAAGCAAAAGAAACACACAGCAAAATGCAAAATTTTGAAACAGTAAATAAGTAAAAATAAAATCAATTAATAAACTCACCCAAACCAACTTTTCTGCTCGGCTCCCAATTGAAAGAGGAGAGAGAGTGAGAGGTTCGGGGAGAAGGTTGAAGAAGAGAGGAAGGGCGCGCGGCCGCTGGTCGTGGGCGGCGCGGAGGAGGAGGAGAGGGAAGGAGAAGACGAGAGCGGAGGCGGATCTGGAGTCGTGGCGGACGCGGGGATCTCGCCGAGTCTGGCGGACGCCGGCGGCGAGTAGAGGAAGGGCGCGCGGCGGGAAAAGACGGGAAGAAGGGGGTTTGGGTCGGCAGAAGAGGGGTTGGTCACCGGTGGTGGGGCTGCGGAAGAGGGTCGGGGTACACGAGAGAGAGATCGGAGAGGGAGAGTTGGAGGAGAGCCTGATGGAGACGTCGGCGGACAGACGCCTCTCCGGCGGAGGGAAGACCAAGGAGCGGGTCAGCCGTCGTGGAGACGCGAAGGCTGCGGAAAAAAAGGGAAAAGGGGGATCGGAGCTGCGGGAAGGATGGGGTTCGAGTGGGGTGGCTCGTCTGGCGTTCCCCGGTGGGGCGGCGGAGCGGCAGAGTCTACGGGCGGCGACCGGGAAAGAAGACGGCGGAAAGAGCTTACGGCGAAGAAAGTGGGGGCAGAGCTGGAGACCCGGTGGCAGGAGCGGGGAAGTTGGGGCGCGGAGGCTTCTTGCGATGACCATCGACGTTCCGTGGCTGGACGGCCAGCTGAGGCGGACGCGCTGGTGGCAGCGGCCAGGTACGGCTAACGCGACCGTCGGCAAGGTGAGGGCTTCTACTTTCTATTTTTCTTTGGTTGTGGTTATGGTCGGGTTGGGTTGGCCGGAGACGGCGCTAGCCTCGGTGGTGATGGGGTGGCTGTTGATGACGGCCAGGGACGGCCATGGCGAGGCTGGGTGGTCGAGGTCGGGTGTGTGGTGTTGGTAGGCTGTGGTTGGGGAAGATGACGTCGGGGGTGGAGCTGTTAGGGACGGTCTGGTCGGGAGAAGATGGACGGGTGGCTGGGATGACGAGGGCGGAGGGAGATTGAATTGCAGGGACTGTGATTACGGCGGGGACTGGATTTAGACTAGGATTTGACTGTGTCCGGGGTTGTCCGACACGGAAGAGGTGAATTTGTATGTGTAAAGATTGGAATAAGATTTATGGATGAACACGGACACGATGTACGTAGATTTATGGAGGAAATTTGTGGGAGATGAATAATGTGGAGGAGTACCTGCCTATTTATAGGATGTGGGAATTTCCACTTAGATATGGATTAGGATTTAATTAAAACCCAAATTAGATATTCCCTAGTTTAATTTAAAATCAAATCCAATCTAAATACAATCCAATTTAAATCAAAATCCAATTTTCAAATACAATTTAAATTTTAAATCATATCCCTCTAGTTTAAAATCAAATTTCAAATATAGTTACCAATTTAATCTATTTAAATAATCCAAAAATTAAATCAAGATTTAAATGGCCATAATAACTTCCAAATATATCTTTCAAAATACCAATAATAATAATTCCAAAAATAATAAAATAATAAATATTTTTAAATATCTTTTCGAATAATAAAATATTAATATTTAATAATTTCGAAAATATAAATATATGAATTTAATTTAATGTACCTCATATGTAAGAAATATAAAATAGTTTTATAAATTACCACTAATAGGTAAATAAATAAAGTAATACGATTTCGATCATCTCAATTCACAACTTTAAGCACAATATAAATACAATAATTATTATATATATTATTGTAGAAGCATGAAAAATAAATAGAAAAATGAGCCATGCGGCCAAAAGGCCTCATGCGGCTCGGAAGAACTATGCGGCTCAGGAGTCAGATGCGGCCCAAATGAACATACTGCTCGAATGAACTCTATGCGGCTCCGCGGAAAGCTACGTGGCTCCTCCCAAGACAGCTGTGCCCAACGACTGGGCACATTTAATGCCTCGACAGCTGACAGTTGACAGCTGACAACTCTGACATAAAGTTGTCATAATGACTGACACAAAGAACGTCATCTTCCTAGGAAATGATGAAAATCATCATAAAGCATGGTGCTGCCCACCAAACTTCGAGACAAATCCATGCGGCTCGATCGAATAATGTCCATGCGGCCAGAACAGAAAGACTCCCTATAAGGCTTGGCAACGAAGGCCCCCATGCGTCCCGTTCATGAGGAACTCCATGCGGCTCAGTCATGAAGACTCTTATACGGCTCGACCATGAAGACATCCATGCGGCTCGGTCATGAACATATTCATGCGGCTCGGTCATGACAACCTTCATACGGTTCAAGTACAGAGACTCTTCATGCGGCTCAGCCATGAACTTCTCCATGCGGCTCGGTCATGACAACCTTCATGCGGCCCAAATATCACCACCCCTCATACGGTTCAACATTGATGACAAGACACGTGTCACACCAAATCTTGGGTCAAATCCCAATAATTTAGGATACGTGGCAGACGAATGAATTAAATTGATTCACTTGGATTTGCAGATGTCAGCGGATCATTATGATAAAGATTCACTACAATCAGCATTAATTGCTGATGGGATTTGGCCTAATCCACATTAATGGTCCAGATCCTTCCCGCTCAAAATCAATGGCCTAGATTGTTTAATCATCAGGCCGCCGCCACTTTGAAGAATGGGCATCCATCCAAACCCTAATGATGCCCCCCATTCTTATAAATAGCAAGGTGCCATTCCCTTGCAAAAGGACGCTCCCCCGATAATCAGAGAGAAAATACACAGAGCTCGTCCCAGAAGAGAAGCCGAAGGAGCAACCACAAAGAGAGCACCAGAGCATTTCTTTATCAACGCCGAACATCTCTTCACCGGAGCCAAGCTACGTCCGATCGTCCAAGGAGTAAGGCAGAGCTGCCGTCGCTTTCCCGAGCCTCTATCGTCACCCCCCAGAATCAAAAATAAACAATTGTACTTAGATTGCTGTACCTAGGTTTCCGTATCTAGGCTTTCTTTGTACAAGCGAGTTAGTAACGTGAAGTAAAAGTCCAGTCCTCCCATAAAACTGTTCTGCTCTTTTATATTTCATGGCAAACACGATGGCGACTCTGCTGGGGACAAACTTCTCCACGGCTGAGGAGTTGGTGACGCAATCGGATACAGCCAAACTTGGCTCCACTCAACAGATGTTGGTCGCCCGGTTCGACCAACAGGCGTTTGAAGAAATGCTCTCCGACAAGAGCGCTGGCCCGGTCCAGAAGCGAGCCCGCACAAAGAAGGCCCGCAAGGAGTGGAAACCTAAATCATTTGCTCCTCCTCAAGCTCTTACAGAGATGCCCTCTATTGCTCAAGACGACGGAAAAGACTCTTCTGTGGCCCCACTCCAGACCATGGAGCACTCTGCTGTCCCCAAGTCCGACAAAAGAAAACACTATGATGTTGGACTTACTGGGACAAAGAAGAGCTCTATGCGGTCCGAGCCGCATAAGGGTGCTGGCCGCATGAAGAAAGCTCATGCGGCTAACTCTGCCAACTACATAAAGAAAACACAGGCGGCTACATCTGTCAGCCACATATCTTACGCGGCTACAGTTACCAGCCGTATGAATGAGACTCCTACGGTTACTGAAGTCAATCGCTTGCAGAAAACCCATGCGGCTACCATTGCCAACCGTATGCGGCCAGCCTGCACGATCGTGACTCCTAGCTGCACAGAAACAACTCCTACAACAGCTGAAGATAGCCGCATACAGATAGCCTGTACGGCTTCCAATCCCAGCCGCATAGCATCCGTTCCACGCTTCTCTCGATCCGTCTTCGACCGACTCTCATGCGGTCCTAATGGTTCTCTGGGTGTGGGGCCAGACCCTGTGTTATCCAACTTGGACTCTTCCTATTACGCACCCGCAGGTGCTAGAGAGAAGAAGTCTAGGGTAGCACGGGCTCACCAAGCCCAGTCAGCTGCCCCAACCTCTAACTATCGGGGCGTCCCGCTGATTATCACGTGGGCCCCTAATGTAAAATTGTATAAAACTACCCGTACCCAACCCTCTGCGGCCATCGGACGGGATAGTCATCAAGCATCTCCCAACAACGATCAAAGGCAAGTATACGTACTACCTTCGAATCAGGGAGCAGGCAGGAGGCCCACACACTCTCGTGCTCAGGATTCTCGAGTCCACAAAGCGAGTGACTTACGCGATGTGATCCTTCACAAACGTAAAGAAAGGGACGATAACTTGGGGTACAAAGAATGTGAGCATCAATGCACCCAAGTTATCATCAACTGTTGCTGCAACAAGGCGGTATTACAAAAAGATCGACGGTCCGTCTTCATGCGATTACAGCACCCGAATTCTGAGGAGGAGACGCTTCTCGTCGCTTCCTGCAACTCTGCCTTGAGAATCCCGGGCCACGGAAGGGGAAAGAAGACAAACACATCTAGCCCTAGAATCTCAAGCAAGCGGTTGCCTACCACCGCTTCGGAAGGAGTTTTCCAAGGCACTCGTTCAAAGACGAAATTTGCTGTACTTGGAGATTCATCGAAGGACATTGAAGCCGGGGGTAGTATTCCCCCAAACATCTATGATAATCCAATGTTCCGAGAGGATAACTCGAGGGAAACAGTGCCCCCAACAAACACAGAAGGTTCCGACGTCCCTGAAAACGTCCACGATTCCCAAGAAGAGGCAAACTCGGAAGCTGGGGGTACCATTCCTTCCGAATCAGAACCCGAGGAGAACATCCCCACATATCCTGACGACTTCTCAGTACAAGGGTATGACTCCGAGAGTACATCATCCACCTTCCTCTCCGTCTCCCATCGCGTGAAGACGGTGTTCATGACAGATAACAATCAAGAAGGATCCAATGATCGTCAACGTATTGATGCTTTGGAGGCCATACTTCTCACCTTGGTTAAATCCGTGGACGAGATCAAGTCAGTACTTCCAACTCTGCAAGGAAGGACACAAGGCCAAACAAACGTCGGACCCACAATCAATGCAGACTCAAATTCAGCTGCACCAAACCCGGACAATAACCCTCCCGAAATATCAGTTTCTACTGCTGCAGACGAGGCCAGAGAAGTAAGACGTGAGGTTCAAGAGCTCCGAGTCATGTTCGACGCCCGAGAAACCTGCCCGGACCTCAGGGTTCGTCAACCGCATCCTGCTGCATGGAGACATGTTCCCTTTCCACCAAAATATAAACCATTTAATATCAATCCATACGATAGGAAGACATCGGCAAGCAGGTATATTACCTACTTTGAGGTCACCACTGACCATCTGCCGCATGACGATGCCATCCTCACACGATTATTCATCGGAGTATTAGAAGGAGTTGCCTTCGATTGGTACCGCAATCTGCCCGACAACTGCATCCAGTCCTTCACTGGCTTCAAACGTCTATTCCTAGAAAGGTTCTACAAAGTAGGACAGGACGTGACAATGTCCACCCTCATGGACGTTGTTCAAGGGGAGAAAGAGCTAACAAGAAATTATATTGAGCGATTCTGCCAAACCGCAATGAAGCTGCCTTCCGGTAATCCCGATTCCTCCTTAATTGAAATTTTCCAAAATAGACTGCTTCCAACAATCAGTCTCTGGATGAGCGAAAGTCAATTTAAAGACTGGAAGACGTTCATCATCAGTGCCACCAGTGTCGAAGAAAGATTGAAAAAGGCTCGTCAACTGGGAGTACACATCTCAGAAGGAGAGAATAGAGGCAAGCGTACTAAGACCAACAATGACATTGGTGGTAATCCCTCCAATAATCGAGACAATAAGGGCAAGCAGGCTATGGTGGCCGATACAACCCAGAAGCCCGAGTCAAAGCCGACAAACAAGCAATGGCCACAAATAAATTACTCCTTCGAAGATAGTCATGTCAAGCCCATCCTAGACATGCTCATATAAGGGGGTCGGATTCAGCTCTCTCATCCAAGGCGTGAACCTCGCCCTGCAGAGGTGGAAAGTCCCAATTACTGCCATTTCTACCGCTATCTCCACCATGCCACACAAGATTGCTTCCAGCTGAAGCGATATATCCAGCACCTCATCGATTCTAATGCTCTAGCCATTGACTTTGAAGATGTGACTGTGGCAGCCAACATGGTGTCAGTACAATTCGGCAACTTTCCACCAACAAAAGCGCAAGACGGAGTAGTGCCTATTCCCAGAGCGAAGATGAAGGTCACTAATCTTCCACCTCCCCGAGACCAGGCATTCGGTCTTGTACCTCTCACCACACCACAAGGAGAAATCATGTGGGTCCATCCAGACCTAGTGTCAGAAATGACTCAACCTACGCCACCCTCTGCTGTCAAAAGGAAGAATGGGAAAGTCAGATCTTGTCGAACAATCTCAGCAGAAGTTGAAGAGGCTACTGCCGTAGTCACTCGATCCGGGGCACAAACGCAGCCTCCACCAAGCAATTCAGCAGATGATCGTCAGCCTACCCCCGCTGATGCTCCAGGACCTTCGACGACCGATAAGCCTAGGCCGAAGGAGACTCGATTCGACAAACTGCTCCGAAGGAAAGCACCTCAGGGGCTGGAAAAGCCCTACAACTTTGACATCTTGGCACAATTGGCTAACACACCAGCCAAGTTGTCACTATACGAACTCCTGAGGCTCTCCAAGGACGTTCGCATTGCACTGAGCGAAGCACTCCAAAATGCCGATGCTTATCTGGCCCAATCCAGCCTTACCGGGAAGGATGCATCTTTGGATCTCCAAGACAGTGCCTGCACTGGCGTAATGCCAAACATCATCTTCACTCCGCAAGACATGCTTATCAAGACCAACTTACATGATCGTCCCTTGTATTATACTGGATACATCGGCGATATCAAGGTTGACCAGATGCATATTGATCCCGGCTCCTCCATAAGCATCATTCCGAAGAGTCTGCTGCACCATCTGTGCATCCCAATGCATCGTCTGACACCAACCAGTACTGCCATCAGTAGCTTCAATTCGGGCAGGAGCTACCCTATCGGGAAGATTCGTCTGAAATACCAGATAGGCGATCTTCATTCGGAGGTGACTTGCTACGTCATAGACGCTGATACATCCTACAACATCCTCCTGGGGCGTCCTTGGATACATGACTACATGATAGTGCCTTCCACACTACACCAGTGCTTCAAGTATGTCGACAAGCACGGCTTTGTGAAGACAGAGTTCGCTGACATCGATCCCTTTAAGGGAGTCGAGTCTTACTACTCTGACTCATGCCTATATGAAAAGTCGAAAAGGCACCTGGACGAAGAAGACATTCAGACTCCAACCGAAGCGACAATAGGATCAGAAGAACCTCTGACGATCCGCCTTCAAGCTCGAAAACATGGTAGAACTGTACCCCTTACAGCCACTCTGCGTAAGGATGCAATCAGCCTCTCAGCACAAGAGGGACAGATGATAATCCGGCTGCCAAGGTCTGGCCAAGTACCAAGACCCTCAACAGAGCCACTAACAATCAGGCTGCCAAGGGCCAACCGTCAACAGTCAGAGGCGCTTCATCCCTCCGACAAACCAATGACAATTCGTCTCCCTAAAGCTAATCAGCGATCCAGCCTTCAACCGGGGGTAGTAAGTGCTCCGACGACTCCCCGTCTTGGAACAAACGTTCAGCCGGTGGTAGCAAGTGCTTCCACAACTCCCCGCAGTATGCCGGGGGTAGCGAGTGCACGCACGACCCCTCGATCAATTCCATCAATGGAGCCTTTGACAATCAAGCTGCCCAGGTCGTCATCCCAGTCTTCATTCGTCTTAGGGGTTGCAGAAAAAGAGCCTGAGTTAGCCAAATATGTGGCTGCTTACACTGATGTCCCATCCGCAGATGATGTAATTCCCCCTGAAAAGATCCCCTACTTTATTAATAAAGGGATAACTTTGAATTACCTCGAGCTTAATAAGCTTTGTACATTGTACGCTAAAGAACACGGCATAGGCACTCACCTACACATACAGGTGACAAATGTTTACACCGCCAACCAGCTTATTCCATTGGAAGACGCCTACCGCAGAATCGAAGGAGGAGACCATCCAATTATCTTCGGCCGGAAAGACGATCCACAGCCTTTCACCATAGAGGAGGTCGACCCCGAACCGGATGTCGGAAGACTGCCTCTTTATTTATATATCCCCCAATACAAACATCTAATGCAGAAACAAGGATATGATCTAGAAACCACGCCAGGATTGAACTACGACATCGGTCGACGGTTACCTCTGAAGCCAGTAGTCCCGGTTGGTAAGCCGCAAGACTACTACAGCAAAACCCGATGTGGTGTGGGGTATGTCATGCCTACAACGACCCTCGAAAGTTCAGATGAAGAATGCGACTGGCATTCACATTCAACTGGGTCACCAACATCTGTCTTCATACACGCCTTATCCGTCAACATGGCATTTACCGACGCCTATGAAGAAGACGAGGATATCCCCGAGCTTCTCGAACTAGAACCTTGGGCACAACAGTTAGATGAACAATGGGAGAAGCGCTTTAAGCAAAGAGAACCTCCTACTGAAGATGAAGTTATACAAGTTAATCTTGGTGATAAAACTTTCCCAAAATAAATCTTCATTAGCCAAAGTTTGACAGACGAAGAGCGAGAATCGCTGCTCCAACTCGTCAAAGAATATATCGACATATTCGCTTGGAGCTATGAAGACATGCCAGGACTGGATCCCGAGATCGTACTCCACAAACTCAATATCCGTCCGGACGCAAAACCGGTCAAGCAACAACAACGACGGTTCTGCCCTGACATCATGGATGCAATCGAAGCTGAGGTCAACAAACTAATAGCCAGTGGCTTTATTCGTGAGGAGCAACATCCAGACTGGGTAGCCAACATAGTACCGGTCCTCAAAAAGAACGGGAAGATCTGAATCTGCATCGACTTCCGCAATCAGAATGAAACATGTCCCAAAGATGAATTCCCTCTCCCTATCACAGATATCATGACCGACAATACCTGTGGCTTCGAACGTATGTCCTTCATGGATGGCTTCTCGGGATACAACCAGATCAAAATGTTCCCAGAAGATGAGAAACACACATCCTTCCGAACACCGATTGGCACATACTGCTACACCGTTATGCCTTTCGGATTAAAGAATGTTGGCGCCACCTATCAAAGAGCTATGAGCATCATCTTTAGGGAGCACTTACGAAAGACAGTGGAATGCTACGTCGACGACATCGCCGTTAAGAGCCGTTCCAAAGAAGATCATCTGCAAGACCTCAGGACAGTGTTCGACCTGATGAGAGCACACAATCTGAAGATGAATCCTATGAAATCATTCCTGGGTGTCTCCAGCGGCAAGTTCTTAGGTTTCGTCATCACCTCTCAGGGCATCCACATCGACCCTGAGAAAACAAAGGCAATCATGGAGATGGGTCCCCCGAGAAATCTCTGCGAACTCCGAGGCCTCCAAGGCAGGCTAGCTTACATCGGAAGGTTCATCTCTAACCTCTACGGGCGATGTCAACCATTCACCCACCTTATGAGAAAGGGAGTCTCCTTCGTATGGGTTGAAGAATGCCAGCGCGCCTTCGACAGCATCAAAGAATATTTGTCGAATCCTCCTGTCCTGGTGGCTCCTATCGTCGGAAAGCCATTCCTACTCTACGTACGAGCCATGGAACACTCTCTTGGTGCTCTACTGGCACAGAACAACGACGCAGGCCATGAGCAAGCTATATACTACCTCAGTCGAAAGTTGATTGGGCCAGAGTATCGATATACGACCATGGAGAAGGAATGCCTTGCTCTCGTGTTCGCCATCCAAAAGACGCGACACTACGTCACAGGACAAACCATCCACGTAATATCGTGAATCAACCCACTCAGGGTCCTCATGACCAAACCTGGGGCACTCAGCTCTCACCTTGCTACCTGGGCGATATTACTATCACCATACCATATGATCTTCGTCCCGCAAAAGGCTGTCAAAGGCCAGGCTCTGGCAGACTTTCTGGCAGCCCATCCAAGCTCTGAGACGACTAAGAGTATATGAAGAGATACCGGACGAGGTCACCAGTAACATTGCAGTTTCCCATAATGCCATCTGGCGAATGTTCTTCGACGGCGCTTCAAGAACTGGACCCAAAGGCAACATCGTCGCTGGAGTTGGAGTAGTGCTGATTTCTCCCTCCGGCCTGGTAATCAATCGGGCCTATTCACTCACAGAGCCCTGTTCAAGCAATGTGGCCGAATACAATACCTTAGTCATTGGCCTCCAACTTGTAAAAGAGCTGGGGGTAGAGTATCTCGAAGCATATGGCGATTTGCAGCTAATCGTCAATCAGATTCGGGGGTCGTACGAGGTTCACCACGAAGACATGATCCCGTACCATCAAATAGCAATCGACATCATCTCGTCTTTGGGAGGATTCTTCATAGAACATGTTCCCAGACTCCAGAACATTGAAGTCGATGCCTTGGCTGGCTTGGCCGCTTCCCTAGCTGTACCAAATTACACTCATCATCAGGTTGATGTGATAGGCCGTAAACTGGTCCGTCCTAAGGATAAAGTTCAGTGCATTGAAAGTCACTCCGCTCTTTTAGTCGATGAAGCGCCAGACTGGAGACAGCCGTTCATCGACTTTGCAGTATACGACATTCTACCAGAGAATCTGAAAGAAGCTACTTCCGTCAGAAGACGGTCTCTCAGATTCTTCTACGATAAAGAGACAAAAATGCTATATCAACGATCATATGACGATTTATTGCTACGGTGTCTATCGAATACAGAAGCCAAGGAAGCCGTACGCGAAGTCCATGACGGCATTTGCGGGGCCCATCAGCCTGGCCCGAAGCTGCAAGATCTCCTTCGCTGAATGGGCTATTACTGGCCCACGATGGTTGCAGACGCAATAGATTACGCACGAAAATGTAAAGCCTGTCAAGTCTACGCTGACTTCATCCACCAGCCATCTGAGTTCCTACATCCGACTGTAGCCTCCTGGCCATTCGAAGCATGGGGCAAGGACATCATCGGTCCAATCACCCCACCATCGTCCAAAGGACACCGATTCATACTCGCAATCACTGATTACTTCTCCAAATGGGCAGAAGCTATCCCACTGGTGGAGGTGAAGACTTCAAACGTGATCAGCTTCCTCAAATATCACGTCATCTATCACTTTGGACTGCCCCGAAGGATCATCCACGACAATGGGCCACAGTTCGTAAGCCACACATTCTATCGATTCTGCAACAAACATCGAATTCAAAACATTGCTTTGACACCCTACAACCCAGCTGTAAACGGGTTGGCAGAAGCATTCAACAAAACCATAATTAAGCTACTCAAGAAATTTGTATCTTCCAACAAACGCGACTGGAATGAGAAGCTCGGCGAATGCTTGTGGGCGTACCGCACCATAATCCGAACGGCCACCGAAAATACACCATTTTCCCTGGTATACAGGAGCGAGACAGTCCTCCCATTAGAGACTCAGATCCCCTCACTCCGCGTCGCCCTCACACATCAGTTGACGACAGACAAAAATCATCACCGCCGATTACAAGAATTGGAGGCCCTAGATGAGAAACGCCTGCTAGCTCAACAACGAATCGAACTATATCAAGCTAGAATCTCTGGAGCCTTCAATAAGAAGGTCAAAATCAGAACATTCCACGTGGGCGATCTCGTTTTGGCAGTTCGGAGGCCGATGGTTATGACACACAAAACCGTCGGTAAATTCCAACCAAAATGGGAAGGTCCATTTATCATTGAGGCTGTAGTCTCCAATGGTGCCTACCGCCTCGCAAAACAAAATGGAGACTTGCTCATGTTGCCCGTCAATGGCAAGTTCCTGAAGAAGTATTATGTCTGAAACGACATTCTCAAAACATCTCAGAGTGTAGAGTTATGTACCTTCCCGTACCACTGAACTTACATTCTGATTCCCTACATCACCAATTGTAGAGTTATGTACCCTCTGATACCGCTAAACTTATGCGTACCCCCAAATATCCTTGATTGTAGAGTCACGTACCCATTGGTACCACTGAACTCACAATCCCTCTCAAAATCTCTCCAATTGTAGAGTCATGTACCCGCTGGTACCGCTGAACTCGCACTCCAAATATTCCTAAATTATCGAGTCATGTACCTGCTAGTACCGCTGAACTCATACCCGCATCCTCAATCATCGAGTCATGTACCCGCTGGTACCACTGAACTCATATCCACAAAATCTTATATTGTCGAGTTACGTACCCGCTGGTACCCCTGAACTCATTTCTACAAAATTTCAGATTGCCGAGTTACGTACCCGCTGGTACCGCTGAACTCATCTGATCTACTACCCGCATTCTCAATGCACAAAAAAGGTAACAGATCCACAAATTCCCTATACAACCATGTCGATGTTACCTCTGAGTTGTTCCACCTCCACCAAAAACAAATCGCCCCCTCATAGAACTTCCACGTTCTCCTACCTCTGAGTCGTTCTATACATCCTTCATTGAGCCCACTCTTGCCATGTTCCCGCGACCTCTGAGTGAGAAGGCTCCGTCGAAGAAACCATTCATACTTGCCATGTCCTTACACCTCTGAGTAAAGTATGATGGTTACCCCTCAACCTATTATCCGTACCCACGACCGGAGTATGCCAAGGATAATAGGTCCACAAATATCCCCCCGTTGAATCCACTCCTGCCATGTCCTCACCACCTCTGAGCAGGAAGATTCCACGGTATAAAAATCCCCATACTTGCTAGGCCCTCACTACCTCTGAGTAAGTATGATGGTCCTCCCTCGACTTATTATCCGTACTCATAACCAAAGTACGCCAAGGATAATAGGCCCACAAATATCTTTCGATGACCACAAAACGTCCTCAGTCGACCACAAATGCCACTCCCTTCCCCACCATGCCCAAGAGCCCAGCTGCTCCAAGGCATTCTCTCAAATACCAAGAACTTCTTTAGCTGTCTTATTGCAAAGATTGTTCTAGGTATTCCCCTCCTAAAACTTGTTACTTGTACCTAAAATCAAGCTATGCCCAGAGTAACAGGTCCACAAATAATCTCCCAGCAAATCTAGTTCCACAAAATACCGCAAGTATAAGAAAGAGAAGATAAGCAAAAATATGCTCATTTATTCAAAGTTCGAAGTTCTACATCCTTCGGGTTCATATCACTGCTACGAAATAGAAATAAAAGGAAAACAAGCAAAACAAGACAAAGGAACAACTATGGTTCAGAGGCACACAACGTCATGAGATGGTCCCTCAGCGTGGCCGTCAACAGCTCAAACTACTAATTAGTTCGACACACTGCTTCTGGAGTCAACGACGTCGCGTCTCCGAGATGAGCAAAGATTCTACTGGGAAATAAAATCCCCAGACTTGACATAACCCCACTCTTTCAGAATAAGTATGTCGGTCATATTCCAAACTATCATCCACACCTATAACTGGGTACATTAGGGATACAAAGTTCACACAGAATATCCTATTAAAAATAACCATTACAAGAAAAGAGGGAAGCAAATACATTTCATTCATTGAAACGTTCGGCTACATTCACACGATTAACAAGCAAAACCAAAGAAACTCTTCAATACTTCGTTCAGAACGGAAAGGAAAGACATAAGCCACAGCTAAAACAGACAGAAACATATGGGCAGAAGATAGACATCTGCGAGGAATTCCTAAAACCTAGTTACAGAAGCGCATATACCACTCCCTCAACCACTTTACATATGAAGGATGCAGTTGAAGGAGATCCTCGTCCGGAATAGGAGTATCAGGATTCCCATAGCTTCCACCCCCAGCAGCTTCGACATTTGGAGAGAGACCATCCCGCGCAGACGACGGTTCTTCCTTCTTCGTTTCTTCCTTAACAATGGGAGGCCCCTGGTCGATAATAGGAGGCAGCGGCTCCTCTGTCACTGCAACCTCAGCGTTCAGTGGAGATACTGCAAGAACCAAAGACGAAAAAACAAAATGAAATTAAAGATATTCAAAAAAAAAAGTCATACGGCTCGTTGAAGACAACTCATATGCGGCTCGGGCATGGGAAAAAACTCATGCGGTTCAAATCATGGGACGTATATGCGGACCACGTAATTTGAACTCGCATGCGGCCCCGACATGGAGCATACCCCACGCGACTCGATCATGGGATGTGTATGTGGACCACGTAATTTTAACTCGCCTGCGGCTCCGACATGGAGAATACCCCATGCGGCTCAATCTTGAGACGTGTATGCGGACCACGTAAGTTGAACTCGTATGCGGCTCAGACATGGGGTATATCCCATGTGGCTCGATCAGGGGACGTGTATGTGGACCACGTAGTTTTGTATACGGAGTAGGCAGTAGAGCAGACCCTATTTAGGGTTTCAAAATACCCAATCTTCTACACAGTTATTACCTTCAATGGCGACGTGAACATCGAGACGGACGGGAGGGAGGGGCGAAAGTCAAAGACAAAGCTGATTTCTTTCTCTTACTCTTCGCCACAGCCTTCTTCACAACCTTGGAAACCCTAGGCGCCATTGCTGTTTGTCAGGTGGAGGAAGAAAACAAGACAGGAATTTTCAGTCAAAAAAAAGTCTAAAGTCCAACCAAACATCCGCCTATTTATAGACAGAGAAAGAAGGACCACGGACCGACGCCTCGTACGACGTGATCGACCCTTCGGCTATCGAGGCAAACTGGACAATCAAAAGAATAAAAAAAACTCTGGGATCCTGACCCAAAAAGCGGCCATTAAATCCAACAGCGAATCAAGGACATTAAATGAAGAAGATTTATAAAAGATTTACACACGTGGCAGTGGACGTGGCAGGAAGCACATGCGGCCAAGAAGCCCATGCGGCCCAGATATCCATACGGCCCGGATATTCATGCGGCCAGAAAAGCCCATGCGGCCCAGATATTCATGCGGCCCGGATATTCATACGGCTAGACAAGTCCATGCGGCTAAGATAGAATACATCCATGCGGCCCTTACCCAGTCATGCTTCTTATTCAAAGTATTTCAATTTTATAAATTGAAAACTTTGAAGGGGGTCGTGTAGAAGCATGAAAAATAAATAGAAAAATGAGCCATGCGGCCAAAAGGCCTCATACGGCTCGGAAGAACTATGCGGCTCAGGAGTCAGATGCGGCCCAAATGAGCATACTGCTCGAATATGAACTCTATGCGGCTCCGCGGAAAGCCACGTGGCTCCCTCCAAGACAGTTGTGCCCAACGACTGGGCACATTTAATGCCTCGACAGCTGACAGTTGACAGCTGACAACTCTGACATAAAGTTGTCATAATGACTGACACAAAGAACGTCATCTTCCTAGGAAATGATAAAAATCATCACAAAGCATGGTGCTGCCTACCAAACTTCGAAACAAATCCATACGGCTCGATCGAATAAAGTCCATACGACCAGAACAGAAAGACTCCCCATACGGCTTGGCAACGAAGGCTCCCATGCGGCCCGTTCATGAGAAACTCCATGCGGCTCAGTCATGAAGACTCTTATGCGGCTCGACCATGAAGACATCCATGCGGCTCGGTCATGAACATATTTATGTGGCTCGGTCATGACAACCTTCATGCGGTTTAAGTACAGAGACTCTCCATGCGGCTCAGCCATGAACTCCTCCATGCGGCTCGGTCATGACAACCTTCATGCGGCCCAAATATCACCACCCCTCATGCGGTTCAACATTGATGACAAGACACGTGTCACACCAAATCTTGGGTCAAATCCCAATAATTTGGGATACATGGCAGACGAATGAATTAAATTGATTCACTTGGATTTACAGATGTCAGCGGATCATTATGATAAAGATTCACTACAATCAGCATTAATTGCTGACGGGATTTGGCCTAATCCACATTAATGGTCCAGATCCTTCCCGCTCAAAATCAATGGCCTAGATTGTTTAATCATCAGGCCGCCGCCACTTTGAAGAATGGGCATCCATCCAAACCCTAATGATGCCCCCCCATTCTTATAAATAGCAAGGTGCCATTCTCTTACAAAAGGATGCTCCCCCGATAATCAGAGAGAAAATACACAGAGTTCATCCCAGAGAGAGAGAAGCCGAAGGAGCAACCACAAAGAGAGCACCAGAGCATTTCTTCATCAACGTCGAACATCTCTTCACCGGAGCCAAGGCTATGTCCGATCGTCCAAGGAGTAAGGCAGAGCTGCCGTCGCTTTCCCGAGCCTCTATCGTCACCCTCCAGAATAAAAAATAAACAATTGTACTTAGATTGATGTACCTAGGTTTTCGTATCTAGGCTTTCTTTGTACAAGCGAGTTTGTAACGTGAAGTAAAAGTCCAGTCCTCCCATAAAACTGTTCTGCTCTTTTATATTTCATGGCAAATAATTATTTTAAAAATAGAAAATATTTTTCTAAATTATGTACGCTCGCACATAATTGCACTCGTCGAGCAAATTTTAAAAGAATAAAAATTTGTGCGACTATGCGACAAAAATTTAAATCAGTATCAAATTTTTTTTAAAAAAAATAGTAGAAATTTTGGGGTTTTACAGAGGATACATAACTCGACAGTTTGGCGATATATGGAATCAGAATGTGAGTTCAGCGGTACGGGAAGGTACATAACTCTACACTCTGAGATGTCTTGAGGATGTCGTTTCAGACATAATATTTCTTCAGGAACTTGCCATTGATGGGCAACATGAGCAAGTCTTCATTTTATTTTGCGAGGAGGTAGGTACCGTTGGAGAATACAGCCTCGATGATGAACGGACCTTCCCATTTTGGCTGAAACTTATCAGAGCTTTTATGCGTCATAACCATCGGCCTTTGAACCGCAAGAACGAGATCGTCCACTTGGAATGTTCTGACTTTGACCTTCTTGTTGAAAGCTCCAGAGATTCTGGCCTGATATATCTCGATTCGCTGTTGAGCTAACAGGCGTTTCTCGTCTAGGGCCTCCAACTCCTGTAGTCGGCGGTGATGGCTTTCGTCCGTCATCAATTGATGTGTGAGAGCGACACAGAGTGAACGGATCTGAGTTTCTAGTGGGAGGACTGCCTCACTCCCGTACACTAGAGAGAATGGCATATTTTCGGAAGCTATTCGGACTGTGGTGTGATACGCCCATAGACACTCGCCGAGCTTCTTATTCCAGTCGCACACGAATTTCTTAAGCAGCTTGATTATGGTTTTGTTGAATGCGTCTGCCAACCCGTTTGCTGCTAGATTGTAGGGTGTCGAAGCAATCTTCTGAATTCGGTGCTTGTTGCAGAACCGATAGAATGTGTGGCTTCCAAACTGTGGCCCGTTGTCGTGAATGATCCTTCGGGGTAGTCCAAAGCGGTAGATAACGTGATGCTTGAGGAAGCTGATCACGTTTGAAGTCTTCACTTCTGCAAGCGGAATAGCTTTCGTCCACTTGGAGAAATAATCAGTGATTGCGAGTATAAATTGGTGCCCTTTAGACGACGGTAGGGTGATTGGGCCGATGATGTCCATACCCCATGCTTCGAATGGCCAGGAGGCCAGAGTTGGATGTAAGAACTCAGATGGCTGGTGGATGAAGTCGGCATAGACTTGACAGGCTTTGTACTTTCGTGCATAGTCTATTGCGTCTGCAACCATCGTGGGCCAGTAATAGCCCATTCGACGAAGGCGATCTTGCAGTTTCGGGCCAGGCTGATGGGCCCCGCAAACACCATCATGGGCTTCATGTACGGCTTCCTTAGCTTCTGTATTTGATAGACACCGAAGTAATAACCCATCATATGATCGTTGATACAGCATTTTCGTCTCTGTATCGTAGAAGAATCTGAGAGAACGTCTTCTGATGGAGGTAGCTTCCTTCGGGTTCTCTGGCAGAATATCGTAGACTACAAAGTCGATAAATAGCTGTCTCTAGTCTGGTGCTTCGTCGACTAAAAGGGCGAAGTAACTTTTGATGCAACGAACGTTATCTTTAGGACAGACCACGGCCTATTACGTCAACCTGATGATGAGTGTAATTTGGCACAGCTAGGGAAGCGGCCAAACCAGCTAGGACATCAGCCTCAATGTTTTGGAGTCTAGGAACATGTTCTATGAAGAATCCTCCTAAAGACGAGATAATGTCGATTGCTATTTGGTGATACGGGATCATGTCTTCGTGGCGGACCTCGTACGACCTCCAAATCTGATTGACGATTAATTACGAATTGTTGTATGCTTTGAGATACTCTACCCCCAGCTCTTTTGTAAGCCGAAGGCCAATGACTAAGGCGTTGTACTCGGCCACATTGTTTGAACAGGGCTCTGTGAGTGAGTAGGCCTGATTGATCACTAAGCCGGAGGGAGAAATTAGTACCACTCCAACTCCGGCGACGATATTGCCTTTGGGTCCAGTTCTCGAAGCACGTCAAAGAAAATTCGCCAGATGGCATCATGGAAGACTGTATTTGAACTGGTGACCTCGTCCGGTATTTCTTTATATACCCTGGTTGTCTCCGAGCCTGGATGAGCCGCTAGAAAGTCTGCCAAAGTCTGGCCTTTAACAGCCTTTTACGGGACGAAGATCATGTGATATGGTGATAGTAATATTGCCCAGGTAGCAAGGCGAGAGCTGAGTGCCCCATGTTTGGTCATGAGGACCCTGCGGGGGTTGATCCGCGATATCACATGGATGGTTTATCCTGTGACGTAGTGTCGCATCTTCTGGATGGCAAATACAAGAGCAAGGCACTCCTTTTCTACGGCCGTGTATCGGTACTCTGGCCCAATCATCTTTCGACTGAGGTAGTATATAGCTTGCTCATGGCCTGCATCGTTGTTCTGTGCCAGCAGAGCATCAAGAGAATGTTCTATGGCTCGTACATAGAGCAGGAATGGTTTTTCGGCAACAGGAGCTACCAGGACTGGAGGATTCGACAAATATTCTTTGATGCTGTCGAAAGCGTGCTGGCATTCCTCATCCCATAGGAAAGAGACTCCCTTCCTCATGAGATGGGTAAATGGTTGACATCATCCGGAAAGGTTAGAGATGAATCTCCTGATGTAAGCTAACCTGCCTTGGAGGCCTCGGAGTTCACGGAGGTTTTTTGGGGGACCCATCTCCATGATTGCCTTTGTTTTCTCAGGGTCTATATAGATGCCTTGAGAGGTGATGAGGAAACCCAGGAACTTCCCGCTGGAGACATCCAAGAATGATTTCGTGGGATTCATCTTCAGATTGTGTGCTCTTATCAGGTCAAATACTGTCCTGAGGTCTTGCAGATGATCTTCTTTAGAATGGATTTTGACGACGATGTCATCGACGTAGCATTCCACTGTCTTACGTAAGTGCTCTCTAAAGATGATGCTCATAGCTCTCTGATAGGTGGCGCCAGCATTTCTTAATCCGAAAGGCATAACGGTGTAGCAGTATGTGCCAATCAGTATTCGAAATGATGCGTGCTTTTCATTTTCAGGGAACATCTTGATCTGGTTGTATCCTGAGAAGCCATCCATGAAGGACATACGTTCAAAGTTGCAGGTGTTGTCGATCATAATATCTGTGATAGGGAGAGGGAACTCATCCTTAGGGCATGATTCATTCAGATTCCGGAAGTCGATGCAGATTCGGATCTTCCCGTTCTTCTTAAGGACTGGTACTATGTTGCCTACCCAGTCTGGATGCTGCTCTTCATGAATGAAGCCACTGGCTATCAATTTGTTAACCTCAGCTTCGATAGCATTCATAACATCGGGACGGAATCGTCGTTGTTGTTGCTTAACAGGTTTTGCGTCCGGACGAATATTGAGTTTATGGAGCGTGATCTCAGGGTCCAGTCCTGGCATATCTTTATAGCTCCAGTGAACACATCGATATATTCCTTGACGAGTTGGAGCAACGACTCTCGCTCTTCATCTGTCAAACTCTGGCTAACGAAGATTGGGTTCGGGGAGGCTTCATCACCAAGATTAACTTGTATGACATCGTCTTCAGTAGGAGGTTCTCTTTGTTTGAAACGCTTCTCCCATTGTTCATCTAGCTATTGTGCCCATGGTTCAAGCTCAAGGAGTTCGGGGATGTCCTCGTCTTCTTCATAGGCGTCGGCAAACGCCATGTTGACAGATAAGATTTGTCTAAAAATGTCTCCGATGCTGACATCTGAATCGGAGGTTGGCGATCCAATTGAATGTGAATGCCAATCGCATTCCTCATCCGAGCTTTCCGGGGTTGTTGCAGGTGTCACATAGCCTAACCCACGTCTGGTTTTATTGCGGTGATCTCGTGATTTTGCGATCGGGATTGGCAATACGGGCGATCGTCGTCCAGAACCGTAGTTCAGACCTGGCGTAGTCTCTAGATCGTATCCTTGTTTTTGCATGAGGTACTTGGACTGGGGACTATACAAGTAAAGGGGTAGTCTCCTGGTGTTAGGCTCGAGATCATCCTCTTCTGTGCTGATGGGTAGTGGCTGATTCCTCTGGCCAAAAATGATTGGGTGGTCGCCTCCATTGACTATGAAGCATGCGTCTTCCATCGGAGTGAGATGGTTTGCTCTATAGACATTCGTTACTTGTGTGTGTAGGTGAGTGCCTATACCATGTTCTTTAGCATACAATGTACAGAGCTTATTCAGCTCGTGGTAATTCAAAGCTATCCCTTTATTGATAAAGTAGGGTATCTTCTCTGGACGAATTACATCATCTGCGGATGGGACATCAGCATAAGCAGCCACATACTTGGCTAGCTCGGGTTCTTCTTCTGCCACCCCCAAGACGAATGAAGACTGGGATGACGACCTGGGCAGCTTAATCGTCAGCGGTTCCACCGGTGGGATTGACCGAGGGGTTGTGGGTGTACTTGCTACCCCCGGCTGAATACGGGGAGTTGTGGGAGCACTTGCTACTCCTGGCTGGATGCTTGGTGCAAGACGGGGAGTTGTTGGAGCATTTGCTACCCCTGGATGGATGCTTGATTGTCGATTTGCTTTGGGGAGACGGATTGTCATCGGCTTGTCGGAGGGATGAAGCACCTCCGATTGGTGGTTGGCCCTTCGTAGCCTGATTGTCAGTAGCTCTATTGTGGGTCTTGGCGCTTGGCCAGACCTTGGTAGCCGGATCACCATCTGCCCTTCTTGCGCCGAGAGGCTGATTACATCTTTACGCAGAGTGGCTGTAAGCGGTACAGTTCTGCCGGGTTTTCGAGCTTGGAGGTGGATCGTCAGTGGTTCTTCTGATCCCGTTGTGGCCTCAGTTGGAGCCTGAATGTCTTCTTCGACCAGGTGCCTTTTTGACTTCTCATATAAGCACGAGTCGGAGTAATAAGATTCGACTCCTTTAAAGGGATCGATGTCGGCAAACTCTGTTTTCACAAAGCCATGCTTGTCGACATACTTGAAACACTGGTGCAGTGTGGAAGGCAATATCATGTAGTCGTGTATCCAAGGAAGCCCCAGGAGGATGTTGTAGGATGTATTCGCATCTATGACGTAGCAAGTCACCTCCGACTGGAGGTCGCCGATCTGGCACTTCAAACGAATCTTCCCGATAGGGTAGCTCCTGCCCGAATTGAAGCCACTGATAGCAGTGCCGGTTGGTGTCAGGCGGTGTATGGGGATCCGTAGATGATGTAGCAAGCTCCTTGGAATGATGCTGATGGAAGAACCGGGATCAATATGCATCCGGTCTACTTTGATATCGCCAATGTATCCCGTATAATACAGAGGGCGATCATGTAAGTTGGTCTTGATAAGCATGTCTTGCGGAGTGAAGACGATATTGGGCATGGCACCGGTGCAAGCACCGTCTTGGAAATCCAAAGGTGAGTCCTCCCCAGTGAGGTTGGATTGAGCCAGATAGACATCGACATTTTGGAGTGCTTAGCTCAGTACAATACGAACATCCTTGGAGAGCCTCAGGAGTTCGTACAGTGATAATTTGGCCGGTGTGTTAGCCAATTGTGCCAGGATATCGAAGTTTTAGGGCTTTTCTAGCCCCTGAGGTGCTTCCCTTCGGAGCGGTTTGTCGAAACGAGTCTCCTTCGGCCTAGGCTTGTCAGTCGTCGAAGGTTGGACGGGTCCTGGAGCATCAGCAGTGGCAGGCTGATGATCATCTGTTGAGTTTCCTGGCGGAGGCTGCGTTTGTGCCCCAGATCGAGTGACTACGGCAGTAGCCTCTTCGACTTCTGCAGAGATCGTGCGACATGATTTGACTTTCCCAGTCTTCTTTTTGACAGCAGAGAGTGGCGTATATTGAGTCACCTCTGGTACCAAGTCCGGATGGACCCACATGATCTCTCCTCGCTGTGTGGTAAGAGGTACAAGACCGGCTGCCTGGTCTCGGGGAAGTGGAAGATTAGTGACCTCCATCTTTGCTCTGGGGATGGGTACTACCCCGTCTTGCGTCTTTGGCGGTAGAAAGTTACCGAATTGTACGGATACCATGTTCGCTGCCACAGTCACATCATCAAATTCAATGGCTAGAGCATTAGAGTCGATGAGGTGTTGAATATACCGCTTCAGCTGAAAGCAGTCCTGTGTGGCATGGTGGAGATAGCAATGGAAATGGCAGTATTTAGGAATTTCCATTTCTGCCGGATGAGGTTCACGCCTTGGAGGAGGGAGCTGAATCCGACCCCCTTGTATGAGCATATCCAAGATGGGCTTGACATGATTGCCCTCGAAAGAGTAGGTCACCTGAGGCTACTGCTTTTCTGCTGATTTTGGTTCAGGCTTCGGGGCTGTGTCCGCCACCATAGCCTGCTTCCCCTTGCTATCTCGGTTGTTGGAAGAGTTGCCGCCATTGTTGTTAGGATTAGAGCGTCTGCCATTGTCCTCTTCCTCCATGATGTGCAGTCCCAATTGGCGAGCTTTCCTTAATTTGTCTTCCGTGCTAGTGGCACTGATGATGAACGTCTTCCAGTCCCTGAACTAACTTTCGCCCATCCAGAGGCTGATCGTGGAAAGCAACCTCTTTTGGCAAATTTCAATCAGGGAGGAATCAGGATTGCCGGAAGGCAGCTTCATTGCGGTTTGGCAAAACCGCTCAATATAATTCCTCGTGAGATCCTTTTCTCCTTGAACAACATCCATGAGGGTGGACATTGTCACATCCTGTCCTACCTCATAGAATCTTTCCAAGAACAGGTGCTTGAAGCCGGCGAAGGAATGGATGCAGTTGTCGGGTAAGTTACGGTACCAGTCAAAAGCAACTCCCTCCAATGCTCCAATGAACAACCGTGTGAGTATGGCGTCGTCATGAGGCAGATGGTCGGTGGTGACTTCGAAGTAGGTGATGTACCTGCTTGCCGATGTCTTCCTATCGTACGGATTGATGTTGAACGGTTTATATCTCGATGGGAAGGGAACATCTCTCCATGCAGCAGGATATGGTTGACGTACCCTGAGGTCTTGGCAGGTTTCTCGGGCGTCGAACATAGCTCGGAGCTCTTAAACCTCTCGTCTTACTTCCTTGGCCTCGTCTGCAGTGGTAGGAACTGGTATTTCGGGAGGGTTATCGCCCGAATTTAGTGCAGCTGAGTTCAAATCCGCATTGATTGTGGGCCCCATGTTCGTTTGGCCCTGTGTCCTTCCTTGTAGAGTTGGAAGTGCCGCTTTGATCTCATCCACAGATTTGACCAAAGTGAGGAGTAAGGCCTCTAGAGCGTCGATGCATTGGCGATTACTGGAACTTTCTTGATTATTATCCATCATGAACACCGTCTTCACACGATGGGAGATGGAAGGAACGGTGGAGGATGTACTTTCGGAGTCATACCCCTGTATTGAGAAGTCGTCAGGGTATGTGGAGATGTTATCCTCTGGTTCGGATTCAGAAGGAATGGTACTCCCAGTCTCTGAGCTTGCCTCGTCTTGGGAATTGTGGACGTCCTCGGGGATGTCAGAACCTTCTGTGTTTGTTGCGGGCACTATTTCCCCTGAATTATTTTCTTAGAACATTGGGTTATCATGGATGTTTGGGGGAGCAATACCCCAGCTTCAATGTTCTTTGACGGATCTCCAAGCGCAGCAGATTTTGTCTTTGAGCGGGTGCCTTGGAAAACTCCTTCTGAAACGGTAGTGGACAACCGCTTGGAAGAGAGTTTGCTTGAGATCTTTGGACTAGATGTATTTGTCTTCTTTCCCTTTCCATTGCCTGGGATCCTCAGAGCAGAGTTGCAGGAGGCGACGAGAAATATCTCATCCTCGAAACATGGATGCTACAGTCGCTGGAAGACAGACCGCCGATCTTCTTGTAATGCCACCTTGTTACAGCAACAATTGACGATAACTTGGGTGCATTGATGTTTATGTTCAAATTCTCTGCACACCGAGCTCTCGTCCCTTTCCTTATGTTTGTGAAGGATCATATCACGCAAGTCACTCGCCTTGTGGACCCGAAAATCCCGAGCACGCGAGTGAGTAGGCCTCCCGCCTGCTCCCTGATCCGAAGGTAGTACGTGTACTTGCCTTCGATCGTTGTTGGGAGATGCTTGATAACTATCCCGTCCGTTGGCCGCAGAGGGCTGGGTACGGGCAGCTTTATACAACTTTCCATTAGGGGCCCGCGTGATAATCAGCGGGACACCCCGATACTCAGAGGTTGGGGCAGCTGACTGTGCTTGATGAGCCCGCGTTGCCCTAGACTTCTTCCTTTGAACACTGGTGGGTGCATAATAGAAAGAGTCCAAGTTGGGTACCACAGTGTCTGGCCCATCATCTAGAGAACCGTCAGGACCGTATGAGAAACGGTCGAAGACTGATCGAGAGAAGCGTGGAACGGACGCTATGCGGCTGGGATTGGAAACCGTGTAGGCTGTCTGCATGCGGCTGTCTTCAGCTGCTGTATGAGTTTCTCTTGTGCGACTAGGAGTCACGACCGTGCAGGCTGGCCATATGCGGCTGGCGATTGTAGCCGCATGGGTTTTCTACAAGCAATTGACTTTAGTAGCCGCATAAGTCTCGTCCATACGGCTAACAACTGTAGTCGCATAAGATATGCGGCTGACAGATGTAGCCGGGTAAAGTTTTTCTATGTGGCCAGCAGATGTAGCCGTATGAGCTTTCTTCGTACGGCCAGTACTCTTATGCGGCTCGGACCGCATAGAGCTTCTCTTTGCCCCTGCAAGTCCAACATCATAGTGTTTTCTTCTGTCGGACTTGGGGACAGCAGAGTGCTCTACGGTCTGAAGTGGGGCCGCAGGAAAATCTTTTCTGCCATTTTGAACAACAGAGGACATCTCTACAAGAGCTTGAGGAGGAGCAAATGATTTGGGTCTCCACTCCTTGTGGGCCTTCTTTGTGCGAGCTCGCTTCTGGACCGGGCCAGCGCTCTTGTCGGAGAGTATTTCTTCAAACGCCTGTTGGTCGAACCGGGCGACCAACATCTGTTGAGTGGAGCCAAGCTTGGCTGCATCCGATTGCGTCACCAACTCCTCAGCCGTGGAGAAGTTTGTCCGCAGCAGAGTCGCCATCGTGTTTGCTATAAAATATAAAAGAGCAGAACAGTTTTATTGGAGGACTGAACTTTTACTTCACGTTACAAACTCGCTTGTACAAAGAAAGCCTAGGGACGAAAACCTAGGTACAGCAATCTAAGTACAATTGTTTATTTTTGATTCTGGGGGGTGACGATAGAGGCTCGGGAAAGCGACGGCAGCTCTGCCTTACTCCTTGGACGATCGGACGTAGCCTTGGCTCCGGTGAAGAGATGCTTGGCGTTGATGAAGAGATGCTCTCCTTTCTCTCTTTGTGGTTGCTCCTTTGGGCTTCTCTTTCTCTGGAATGATCTCTGTGTATTCTCTCTGATTATCGGGGGAGCATCCTTTTGCAAGGGAGTGGCACCTTGCTATTTATAAGAGTGGGGGCCTCATTAGGGTTTGCAATGAATACCCATTCTTCAAGCGGCGGCGGCCTGATGATTAATCAATCTGGGCCACTAATCTTGAGCGCGAAGAATCTGGGCCATTAATGTGGATTATGCCAAATCCTATCAACAATTAATGCTGATTGCAATAAATATTTATCATGATGATTTGCTGATATCTGCAAATCTAAATGAATAAATTTAATTCATTCCTCTGCCACGTGTCCCAGATCATTGGGGTTCGACCTAAGATTTGATTTGGCTTCATGATATGTATCCTGTCATCAATGTTGAGCTGCATAGGAAGTGTTGATATTTGGGCCGTATGAAGGTTGTCATGACCGAGCCGCATGAAGGAGTTCATGGCCGAGCCGCATGAAGGGTTCATGACCGAGTCGCATGAACAGTCTCTATACCCGAACCGCATGAAGGTTGTCATGACCGAGCCGCATGAATATGTTCATGATCGAGCCGCATGGGTGTCTTCATGGCCGAGCCGCATAAGAGTCTTCATGACCGAGTCGTATGGGTTTCTTTCTAGCCGAGCCGCATAAGAGTCTTCATGGTCGAGCCGCATGGGGGCCTTTATGGTCGAACCGCATGGGTCTATCTGTTCTGGCCGCATGGACTTTGTCTAGTTTGGCCGCATAGACCTGCTTTGAAGTTTGGTGGGCAGCCCCATACTTGTAAAGATTTTTATCATTTCCTAGGAAGATAGTACTTTTCGTGTCAGTCATTATGACAACTTTACGTTAGGCTGTCAGCTGTCAGATCTCGTCAGTTGTCAGAGCATTAAATGCGTCCAGACGTTGGGCACAGCTATCTTGAAGGCCACGTGGCCTCTCTTGGAGCCGTATGGAGTTTGCTCGAACTGTATGCACGTTTAAGCCGCATGGGACTCCTGAGCTGCATAGGCCTTCCGAGCCGCATGAGACTCCTTGGCCGCATGGATCATTCTTCTCTTCTTTTTCATGCTTCTACAATGTCCTCGTCTTCTTCATAGGCGTCGGCGAATGCCATGTTGACAGATAAGACTTGTCTAAAAATGTCTCTGATGCTGACATCTGAATCGAAGGTTGGCGATCCAGTTGAATGTGAATGCCAATCGCATTCCTCATCTGAGCTTTCCGGGGTTGTTGCAGGTGTCACATAGCCTAACCCACGTCTGGTTTTATTATGGAGATCTCGTGATTTCGCGATCGGGATTGGCAGTACGGGCGATCGTCGTCCAGAATCGTAGTTCAGACCTGGCGTAGTCTCTAGATCATATCCTTGTTTTTGCATGAGATACTTGGACTGGGGACTATACAAGTAAAGGGGTAGTCTTCCGGTGTTAGGCTCGAGACTATCCTCTTCTGTGCTGATGGGTAGTGGCTGATTACTTCGGCCAAAGATGATTGGGTGATCGCCTCCCTCGACTATGAAGCATGTGTCTTCTATCGGAGTGAGTTGGTTTACATTATGGACACTCGTTACTTGTGTGTGCAGGTGAGTGCCTATGTCGTGTTCTTTAGCATACAATGTACAAATCTTATTAAGCTCGAGGTAATTCAAAGCTATCCCTTTATTGATAAAATAGGGTATCTTCTCTGGAGGGATTACATCATCTGCAGATGGGACATCAGCATAAGCAGCCACATACTTGGCTAGCTCGGGTTCTTCTTCTGCCACCCCCAAGACGAATGAAGACTGGGACGACGACCTGGGCAGCTTAATTGTCAGCGGTTCCACCGGTGGGATTGACCGAGGGGTTGTCGGTGCACTTGCTACCCCCGACTGAATGCGGGGAGTTGTGGGAGCACTTGCTGCTCCTGGTTGGATGCTTGGTGCAAGACGGGGAGTTGTTGGAGCACTTGCTACCCCCAGCTGGATGCTTGATTGCCGATTTGCTTTAGGGAGACGGATTGTCATCGGCTTGTCGGAAGGATGGAGCACCTCCGATTGATGGTTGGCCCTTGACAGCCTGATTGTCAGTGGCTCTATTGTGGGTCTTGGCGCTTGGCCATACCTTGGTAGCCGGATTACCATCTGCCCTTCTCTCGCCGAGAGGCTGATTGCATCTTTAGGCAGAGTGGCTGTAAGCGGTGTAGTTCTGCCAGGTTTTTGAGCTTGGAGGTGGATTGTCAGCGGTTCTTCTGATCCCGTTGTGGCCTCAGTTGGAGCCTGAATGTCTTCTTCGACCAGGTGCCTTTTTGACTTCTCATATAAGCATGAGTCAGAGTAATAAGATTCAACTCCTTTAAAGGGATCGATGTCAGCAAACTCTGCTTTCACAAAGCCGTGCTTGTCGACATACTTGAAACACTGGTACAGTGTGGAAGGCACTATTATGTAGTCGTGTATCCAAGGACGCCCCAGGAGGATGTTGTAGGATGTATCCGCATCTATGACATAGCAAGTCACCTCCGACTGGAGGTCGCTGATCTGGTACTTCAGACGAATCTTTCCGATAGGGTAGCTCCTGCCCAAATTGAAGCCGCTGATAGCAATGCTGGTTGGTGTCAGGCAGTGCATGGGGATCCGCAGATGATATAGCGAGCTCCGTGGAATGATGCTGATGGAAGAACCGGGATCTATATGTATCCGGTCTATTTTGATATCGCCAATGTACCCCGTATAATACAGAGGGCGATCATGTAAGTTGGTCTTGATAAGCATGTCCTGCGGAGTGAAGATGATATTGGGCATGGCACCGGTGCCAGCACTGTCCTGGAAATCTAAAGGTGAGTCCTTCCCGGTGAGGTTGGATTGAGCCAGATAGACATTAGCATTTTGGAGTGCTTCGATCAGTACAATACGAACGTCCTTGGAGAGCCTCAGGAGTTTGTACAGTGATAATTTGGCCGGTGTGTTAGCCAATTGCGCCAAGATATCGAAGTTGTAGGGCTTTTCCAGCCCCTGAGGTGCTTCCCTTCGGAGCGGTTTGTCGAAGCGAGTCTCCTTCGGCCTAGACTTGTCGGTCGTCGAAGGTTCGACGGGTCCTGGAGCATCAGCAGTGGCAGGCTGATGATCATCTGCTGAGTTGCCTGGCGGAGGCTACGTTTGTGCCCCAGATCGAGTGACTACGGCAGTAGCCTCTTCGACTTCTGCTAAAATTGTACGGCATGATTTGACTTTCCCATTCTTCTTTTTGACAGCAGAGAGTGGCGTAGGTTGAGTCACCTCTGGTACCAAGTCCGAATGGACCCACATGATCTCTCCTCGCTGTGTGGTAAGAGGTACAAGACCGACTGCCTAATCTCGGGAAGGTGGAAGATTAGTGACCTCCATCTTCGCTCTGGGAATGGGCACTACCCCATCTTGCGTCTTCGTTGGTGGGAAGTTACCGAATTGTACTGACACCATGTTGGCTGCCACAGTCACATCTTCAAAGTCAATGGCTAGAGCATTAGAGTCGATGAGGTGTTGAATATACCGCTTCAGCTGGAAGCAGTCCTGTGTGCAATGGTGGAGACAGCGGTAGAAATGGCAGTATTTAGGACTTTCTATTTCTGTAGGACGAGGTTCACGCCTTGGAGGAGGGAGCTGAATCTGACCCCCTTGTATGAGCATATCCAAAATGGGCTTGACATGACTGTCCTCGAAAGTGTAGGTCACCTGAGGCCACTGCTTTTCTACTGATTTTGGTTCAGGCTTTGGGGCCGTGTCAGCCACCATAGCCTGCTTCTCCTTGCTATCTCGGTTGTTGAAGGAGTTACCGCCATTGTTGTTAGGATTAGAGCGTCTGCCCTTGTCCTCTCCCTCCATGATGTGCAGTCCCAATTGGCGAGCTTTCCTTAATTTGTCTTCCGCGCTAGTGGTACTGATGATGAACATCTTCCAGTCCCTGAACTGACTTTCGCCTATCCAGAGGCTGATTGTGGGAAGCAACCTCTTTTGGCAAATTTCAATCAGGGAGGAATCAGGATTGCCGGAAGGCAGCTTTATTGCGGTTTGGCGAACCCGCTCAATATAATTCCTCGTGAGCTCCTTTTCTCCTTGAACAACATCCATGAGGGTGGATATTGTCACGTCCTATCCTACTTTATAGAACCTTTCCAAAAATAGACGTTTGAAGCCGGCGAAGGAATGGATGCAGTTGTCAAGCAAATTGCGGTACCAATCAAAAGCAACCCCCTCCAATGCTCCAATGAACAACCGTGTGAGGATGGCATCGTCATGAGGCAGATGGTCGGTGGTGACTTCGAAGTAGATGATGTACCTGCTTGTCGACGTCTTTCCATCGAATGGGTTGATGTTGAATGGTTTATATCTCGGTGGGAAGGGAACATCTCTCCATGCAGCAGGATATGGTTGACGTATCCTGAGGTCCTGGCAGGTTTCTCGGGCGTCGAACATAGCTCGGAGCTCTTGAACCTCTCGTCTTACTTCCTTGGCCTCGTCCGCAGCGGTAGGAACTGATATTTCGGGAGGGTTATCGCCCGGATTTAGTGCAACTGAGTTCGAGTCCGCATTGATTGTGGGCCCCATGTTCGTTTGGCCCTGTGTCCTTCCTTGTAGAGTTGGAAGTGCCGCTTTGATCTCGTCCACGGATTTGACCAAAGTGAGGAGTAAGGCCTCTAGAGCGTCGATGCGTTGGCGATCACTGGAATTTTCTTGATTATTGTCTGTCATGAACACCGTCTTCACACGATGAGGGATGGAAGGAACGGTGGAGGATGTACTCTCGGAGTCATACCCCTGTATTGAGAAGTCGTCAGGGTATGTGGGAATGTTCTCCTCTGGTAAGGATTCAGAAGGAATGGTACCCCCAGCTTCTGAGCTTGCCTCATCTTGGGAATTATGGACGTCCTCGGAGGCGTCGGAACCTTCCGTGTTTGTTGAGGGCCCCATTTCTCCTGGATTATCCTCTTAGAATATTGGATTATCACGGATGTTTGGAGGAGTGCTACCCCCGGCTTCAATATTCCTTGACGAATCTCCAAGCGCAGCAGATTTTATCTTTGAGCGGTACCTTGGAAAACTCCTCCTGAAGCGGTAGTGGACAATCGCTTAGAAGAGAGTTTGCTTGAGATCTTTGGAATAGATGTAGTTGTCTTCTTTCCCTTTTCGTTGCCTGGGATCCTCAGAGCAGAGTTGCAGGAGGCGACGAGAAGCGTCTCATCCTCGGAACTTGGGTGCTTGCAGTCGCTGGAAGACAGACCGCTGATCTTCTTGTAATGCCGCCTTTTTGCAGCAACAATTGACGATAACTTGGGTGCATTAATGTTTTTGTTCAAATTCTCTGCACACCGAGCTCTCGTCCCTTTCCTTACGTTTATGAAGGATCACATCACGCAAGTCACTCGCCTTGTGGATTCGGGAATCCTGAACACGCGAGTGAGTAGGCCTCCTGCCTGCTCCCTGATCCGAAGGTAGTACGTGTACTTGCTTTCGATCGTTGTTGGGAGATGCTTGATAACTATCCCGTCCGTTGGCCGCAGAGGGCTGGGTACGGGTAGTTTTATACAACTTTCCATTAGGGGCCGCGTGATAATCAGCGGGACGCCCCGATAGTCAGAGGTTAGGGCAGCTGACTGGGCTTGATGAGCCCGCGCTGTCCTAGACTTCTTTCTTTTAGCACCTGTGGGTGCATAATAGGAAGAGTCCAAGTTGGATACCACAGAGTCTGGCCTATCATCCAGAGAACTATCAGGACCGCATGAGAGACGGTCGAAGACTGATCGAGAAAAGCGTGGAACGGACGCTATGCGACTGGGATTGGAAGCCGTGCAGGCTGTCTGCATGCGGCTGTCTTCAGCTGCCGTATGAGTTACTCTTGTGCGATTAGGAGTCACGACCGTGCAGGCTGGCCGCATGCGGCTGGCAATTGTAGCCGCATGGGTTTCTGCAAGCGATTGACTTTAGTAGCCGCATAAGTGTCGTCCATGCGGCTGGCAACTGTAGCCGCATAAGATATGCGACTGACAGATGTAGCCGGGTGATTTTTCTCTATGCGGTCAGTAGATGTAGCCGCATGAGCTTTCTTCATGCGGCCAGTACTCTTATGCGGCTCGGACCGCATAGAGCTTCTCTTTGCCCATGTAAGTCCAACATCATAGTGTTTTCTTCTGTCGGACTTGGGGATAGAAGAGTGCTCTATGGTCTAAAGTGGGGCCGCAGGAGAATCTTTCCTGCCATTTTGAGCAATAGAGGGCATCTCTGCAAGAGCTTGAAGAGGAGCAAATGATTTGGGTCTCCACTCCTTACGGGCCTTCTTTGTGCGAGCTCGCTTCTGGACCGGGCCAGCGCTCTTGTCGGAGAGCATTCTTCAAATGCATGTTGGTCGAACCGGGCGACCAACATCTGTTGAGTGAAGCCAAGCTTGGCTGCATCCGATTGCGTCACCAACTCCTCAGCCGTGGAGAAGTTTGTCTCCAGCAGAGTCGCCATCGTGTTTGCCATGAAGTATAAAAGAGCAGAACAGTTTTATGGAAGGACTGAACTTTTACTTCACGTTACAAACTCGCTTGTACAAAGAAAGCCTAGGGCCAAAAACCTAGGTACAGCAATCTAGTATAATTGTTTATTTTTGATTCTGGGGGGTGACGATAGAGGCTCGGGAAAGCGACGGCAGCTCTGCCTTACTCCTTGGACGATCGGACGTAGCCTTGGCTCCGGTGAAGAGATGCTTGGCGTTGATGAAGAGATGCTCTCCTTGCTCTCTTTGTGGTTGCTCCTGTCGGCTTCTCTCTCTCTGGAATGATCTTTGTGTATTCTTTTTGATTATCGGGGGAGCGTCCTTTTACAAGTGAATGGCACCTTGATATTTATAAGAGTGGGGGCATCATTAGGGTTTGCAATGAATGCCCATTCTCTAAGTGGCGGCGGTCTGATGATTAATCAATCTGGGCTATTAGTCTTGAGCGTGAAGAATCTAGGCCATTAATGTAGATTATGCCAAATCCCATCAACAATTAATGCTGATTGCAATAAATCTTCATCATGATGATTTGCTGACATCTGCAAATCTAAATGAATAAATTTAATTCATTCCTCTGCCATGTGTCCCAGATCATTGGGGTTCGACCCAAGATTTGATTTGGCTTCATGACACGTGTCTTGTCATCAATGTTGAGCCGCATGGGAAGTGTTGATATTTAGGCCGTATGAAGGTTGTCATGACCGAGCCGCATGAAGGAGTTCATGGCCGAGCCGCATGAAGGGTTCATGACCGAGCAGCATGAAGAGTCTCTATACCCGAACCGCATGAAGGTTGTCATGACCGAGCCGCATGAATATGTTCATGACCGAGCCGCATGGGGGTCTTCATGGACGAGCCGCATAAGAGTCTTCATGACCGAGCCGCATGGGAGCCTTCATGGTCGAACCGCATAGGTCTATCTGTTCTGCCGCATGGACTTTGTCTAGTCTGGCCGCATAGACCTGCCTCGAAGTTTGGTGGGCAGCCCCATACTTGTAAATATTTTTATCATTTCCTAGGAAGATGGTACTTTCCGTGTCAGTCATTATGACAACTTTACGTCAGGCTGTCAGCTGTCAGATCTTGTCAGTTGTCAGAGCATTAAATGCGTCCAGACGTTGGGCACAGCTGTCTTGAAGGCCACGTGGCCTCTCTCGGAGCCGCATGGAGTTTGCTCGAACTGTATGCACGTTTAAGCCGCATGGGACTCCTGAGCCGCATAGGCCTTCCGAGCCACATGCAGCTCCTTGGCCGCATAGATCATTCTTCTGTTCTTTTTCATGCTTCTATACTAATGTCTTGTCTGAAATTTTATCATGGAGTTTAGATGTCTCCAGAACTGGATGAGCTGCTAAGAAGTCTGCTTGTGCTTGACCTTTGACAGACTTTTGTGAAACATATCTCATGTCATATTGAGCTAGCAAGATAGCCCATATAGCCAGTCGAGAGTTGAGTGTGCTGGGTTTCTTCATTAGTACCCGAAGAGGATTGACTCAGGAAATGACGTAAATGGTCTGTCCGATGATGTAATGCCTGGTCTTTTGAACAGTAAACATGAGAGCTAAGCATTCTTTCTCGACTGGACTATAACGGTGTTCAGCACCAATCATAGTACGACTGAGATAATAAATGGCTTGTTCATGACCTTCTTTGTTCTTCTGGGCGAGTAAAGCACCCAATGAATGATCCATAGCACGGACATACATTAAGAATGGTATGCCTAAAATTGGTGGCACCAAGACTGGTGGGTTCATGAGATACCGCTTTATGTCATCGAATGCTCGTTGATATTCTTCGGTCCAAATGAAAGATACACCCTTCTTTATTAGCTGAGTGAATGGTCTGCAGTGTCCAGACAGATTCGAAATGAACCTCCTGATGTACGCAAGTCGACCTTGGAATCCTCGTAGCTCTTTTAGGTTGCGTGGAGGATGCATCTTTTGAATGGCTTTGATCTTCTCGAGATCCACGTGTATACCCTTAGAGGTAATGACGAAGCCGAGAAATTTGCCACTAGAGACACCCAAGAATGACTTGGTAGGATTCATTTTGAGTTGATGTTGGCGCATTAGATTAAAGATAGTTCTCAGATCTTGGATGTGATCTTCCTTTAGACGACTTTTGACAGCAATATCGTCGACATAGCATTCGACAGTCTTACGCAGATGATCTCGGAAAATGGTGCTCATAGCTCGTTGGTAAGTTGCTCCAGCGTTCTTGAGACCAAATGGCATTACAGTATAGCAGTAGACTCTGCAAGGAGTACGGAAAGAAGTGTGTCTTTTGTCTTCAGGATTCATCCGAATATGATTATATCTGGAGAATCCATCCATGAAAGATATTCGTTCGAACCGACAGGTGTTATCGATCATGACGTCCGTGATAGGGAGAGAAAATTCATCCTTTGGACAAGCTTCATTAAGATCCTGAAAGTCGATACAAACTCAAACTTTGCCAGTTTTCTTCAGGACTGGAACAGCATTGGCTACCCAATCAGGATGTTATTCTTCTCGAATAAAGCCACAAGCGATGAGCTTCTTGACTTCATCGTCAATTATATCCATCATTTCTGGTTTGAAGCGTCGTTGTTATTATTTGACCGGTTTTGCATTAGGCAAGATATTCAATTTGTGAGTAGCAATTTTAGGATCTAAACCTGGCATGTCTTCATAATTCCAGGCGAAGACATCAATATATTCTCGAATAAGAAGAATTAGTTCTTGCTTATCTGACTCTGGAAGGTTCTTGCTGATGAATATTGGACGAGGTGACCCACTTTCTCCCACGTCAATTTGAACCAATTGATCTTCGGTAGGAGGTTCCCGTTGTTCGAACCGGAGTTCCTATTGATTGTCCATTCGTTGAGCCCAAGGATCTGTTTCAGAATTCTCTTCAATGTCTTCGTTATAGCCTTCTGGAAGTTCAGCGGAGACCATGTTAGAAGATACGATCAATCGATGAACTTGACCGATGCTGGTGTCAGAATCGCATGATCTGGAATCGGAAGAGTTAGAGCGCTCTTCGTTATCGGATTCGAAAACCTCTGGAGATAGAACTGGAGATGAAGCATATCCGAGACCTCTTTTTGTCCTGCTGTAGTACATCTCTGATTTTTCTTTCAAAACAGTCGTACGGATAGGAGTTCGTCTTCCTTTACCATAGTTGAGGCGGTTCTTGAAGTCATAACCCATCTTTTGGATGATGTCTTTCGATTGTTGGCTATAACGTCGTAGTTGGAGACGTCCTATGTCATTGATTTTGCTATCATCTGTATAGTTGATTTTCTGTTCTGGTCCTTTACTAAAAAGTATTGGGCATTCGCCTCTCTTTCGAGAGGGAACAACAAAACATGAATCATCTGGATGCTCCAATAGGACCTATGTCTGAAGAGATTGTACGACTCCTATTGTAAATAAATGAAAGCTGTCTAGCATATCCAAATAACATTGAGCATGATAAATGACATCAGTATACTGGAAAGGAGGTACTTTTTCATTGATTTGTACATCTGTATTTACAACAGGACCTTTAGCCTTAGCATGCTTGGTCAGATTGATTACAAGAGGAAGAGAAGAAGAATGTGGAGGAGGCTTGCTACGACGGAGGTCGATAACAAGTGGCTCATAGGAGGTGAGCTCCCTTTTATCCTTGTTACGACATAAGTCAATAACAAGGGGCTCAGGAGAGATGAGCTGCTTTTTATCCTTGTTACGACGTAGGTCGATAACAAGTGGCTCAGAAGAGGTGAGCTGCCTTTGATCTTGACCACCATCGATTGATTGCTTCTGAACTGGCAAATGAATAGCCAGTGGTTTGGAAGATTGGGGATGAGAAACACACCCTTTGAGAGGTATGATGAGGGTGTCATTGGGCACTGTTTCTTGTTCTTCTTCAGTGTCCAAGGCCAGGACTACATTCATGAACTCATCTTTATACATGCGAACATCGTTGCAATATGCTTCAACGCCCTTGAAATGATAGAGATCTGCAACTTCCTTTTGAACCTCTCCATTGTCATCAGCATACTTGAAACATTGATGGAGAGTTGAAGGAACAATATTGTGTTCATGCAGGAATGGTCTCCCCAGAAGAGTATTATAGGAACAACCATGGTTGTCAATAATATAGAAGGTCACCTTCGTGCGGAGATTGCCTATTTGGAGTTTTAGGCGAATCTTGCCCAGAGGCTCACTTCTTCCCTGATTGAACCCCAGGATGGTGGTGATTGTGCCAGAAAGACTATGCACTAGGATCTTCAGAGCATCGAGTATTGTCCTTGGCATGATGCTGAGTGCTGACCCTGGATCTATCAGAATACGATCGACTTTCATTGAGTCGATATATCTTGTATAGTATGATGACGGTCATGCCTATTGTCTTCCAACAGCATATCATCCTGTGTAAAGGTAATGTTTGGAATTAATTCCAACACACTATAACAATGGAGGCAAGAGACAGGCTCTGATTTTGGTTTCTTTAGAAGAGTCAGACAGGTTTTTGCCTGCATTAAAGCTTCACTCAGAGTTTCTCGAGTCTCTTTGGAGAAGCACAAGAGCTCGAAGATTGACATCCTGGCCGGTGTATTGGCTAGTTGAGCCAAGATATCAAAGTTATATGGCTTCTCAAGTCCAGAAGGAGATGACTTCTTCAAAGGTTTATCGAAGCGGACTTGTTGTTTGCCTTTGTCAGCAGCTGCCGGCTTAGGAGGAGTGGGTTCTACAACTGGTGAGGATACAGGAGGAATATCCTCAGTAGAGACAGGTTGTACTGGAACAGCTTTGGAAGATGAAGCAGGATCTTCTTGAGCTTTGGGATACTCCGGTAGATAGGCTTTTCCTGACCTGGTGCCTAACAGAATTTCTTTTTCAATTATAGGGTCGAGAGATACCATATTGCAGATCTTTGTTTTGCCTTTGGAGCGATCTTTTTGCTTAGATGAGGAAGGAACCTCGAAGTCTGCAACGAGGTCAGGGTGGATCCACATGATCTTACCATTATCGAGGGATAAAGGGACAAGACCTTCATTCCGTGGCGGAGGAAGATTCTCGATCTCAAGGGTGGCCTTGGGGATCAGAATGACACCATACTGTACCATCTGCGGTGGAAAGTCACCGAATTATACTGAAACCACGTTCGCGGTGACAGTCTTCTTATCTTACTGTAGGGTGACAACACCAGCAATGACTAGCCCTTGAATCTTGCCTTTGAGCACGTAACATGATCGAGTGGGATGCCCAATGAACCTGTGATAAACATAATTTTTGGGATGATCGGTCTTACCGACATCATCAGGCTTCTTCGAGTCTGGGAGTTGGAGCTTATTTCTTTTGATTAAGCAATCAAAGATGCTCATGGTGTCATTCTCGTCAAAGGAGTACTCCACTTTCGAACGAGGTTCTCTTGGTGGAGGGGCAGAAGGAGTTGAAGAAGACGTAGGCGGAGCCATATTGACAGCCAGAGATTCTTTGCTTTTTAAGTTGATGTTCAAGGTATCTTTATTCTTGCTGTTGTTCTGGCGGTTACCGCTATTGGATGTCAAGTGTTCATCCCAGTCGAGATTAGACATTTGTACCCCCAACTGCTTGGACTTGTCAGCACTAACTTCAGCCGCTTTAGCATTGACAATGAATGATGGCCTGTCTTGGAATTGAGTTGACCCCATCCACATGCTGTTAATAGACAAAAGATTTGCCTTACAAGTGTCAATAGTGACAGCAGCCGGAGCCCCTGGAGGCATCTTCAAAGCTTCTCGACAAAATCTTTCAATGAAACTCTCAGCGGTTTCATTGTGTCTTTGTTTGATCTTATTGAGGGCCGACATGGTCATGTCGTTGATTCCCTCATAGAATCGCTCCAAGAAGATTTGTTTGAGACCCGAGAAGGAGGTGATACAGCTATCGGGCAAGCTTCTGTACCAATCGTATGCCACGCCGGCTAAACAGTCGACGAATACTCTGGTAAGAAGAGCGTCATTTGGCTGAAGTTGAACAGTCATTACTTCAAAGTGATTGATGAACTGGCTCAGGAAAGTGCTACTGTCAAACAATGAAATTGTGGGAATCTTGTATTTTGGAGGAAATGGAACTTCCTTCCACTCAACCGGATAGGGTTGTTTGATCTCCAATCTCTGTAAGTTGTCCTTCTCTTTAAAGGCCTCGAATTGAGCGCTCAAGAGCTTGACAGCTTCATTAGCATCCTCCGATGATGAGGAAGGAGCAGGCTGGATTATAGTGTTAGGAGGAGGAACAGCGTAGTAAGCACCACCCCCAACACCTGACTGACTGGGTGTAGGTTGAACATGTACCGTGGGTATTTGAGGAGATACTACCCCCAGACCTGGATTAACAAGCACCGACGATGCTATAATTTTAGGACTTACAACAGGTACAGTCGGTGGTGCTGTATGTTGAGTCATGATGATAGAATGCATACTTGCGACCATTTTGGCCATGGTCTTCAGCTTATCCTCCAATGCAGCTATTCGTTGTTCTTGATTTGCCGAACTAGAAGCATCTGGGTCTTCAGTGACAACATAAGCTGTCACTTCTCTTGGCACAGTGGAAGACACTATCCGTTCAGAACTTTCGTTGTATGCATCATAGTCAGAGAAGGAGTCATCTTCCGAGTGAGAAATAGGGAGATGACCAGAAGGATTTTGGAGAAGATTCCTTTGACCGATTGCATCTCGGCTTCGGGATCGGGTATGCTGAAATACTCCTTCAGAAGATTCTTGGAGTAAATCTAAGTACCGCTGGCTGGGCTTGCGAGGCTTACCGTATTTGGAGCACTTTCTACCCCCGGTGTCTCGAGAAGTCATGTTGACAGAAGCATATAACACCTCGTCTTCATCTTCTGACATTGGTTCAGAAGTTGCAAAGTTCAGACGATCGAAGACAGATCGCTTTGTTGTTTGACAACAACATTTGATGACAACCTTATGATTGCAGTGGTGTCCAGATGGTTGTACTGGAGGTGTTGAAATATTATCCCGCTTTTGCTTGAGGTGTTCTCGGAGATCAGGAACAATGACGGGACGAGAAGAAGTTTGAGGGACGTATTCTTTGGCAATATTTGGAACATGGTTCCGTCTCTTCAGATGTTTTGTCCCATGGGTATACAAGGAAGTGCTCACTTCATTAGCATAGGTGTTAGGGTTTTTCACCTTGGAAGTTTGCCTCTGATGCAAATTCATCTTCGGCATTGGCTGCTTGCGTTTCACCGAAGTTGATGTAGACCGAGGTCTATTGAGATACGTCCGTAGATCAGCAAACTTACCCCCAAGGGTTTCTGTCTGAGACACCAATAATTTCCCCTGCTTTTAAGCGGGATATCTGAAGAGTTGGAAGATCTTGGAACTCTGTTATCGGAGTAGGCAGAATACCTCTTTGATCAGTACATTTCCCCTTGGCAAGAAGAGAAGAACTCTTATTTGAGAGAGTTCTTGTACTGATTGGTGTCGAGGCACGTTCAGATTGATCTTCTGTGGTAAAAATCGGAAAAGATTGAGAAAAGACCAAAGGGCCTTTTTCTTTGCTTTGTGAAGAAGGGTTGGCTAAAAAGCGTTTTCCTCTGTTGTTTTCCGAGTTCTGGACTGCTGAAGGTTGAGAAAAGACCAAAGGGCCTTTTTCTTTGTTCTGATGAGGAGGAGGAATAGCCAAAAGACTACCTCCAGTGGATTGCGCTAGGGCAAAAGGGCGCTTGGGAAGAGGAGCAGAGTCTTTTTCCTTGTTGTAAGAAGAAGAGAGATTAGCCAAAGGGTTATCCCTTGTAAACTGTGCTGGAGCAGCTTACGCAAGGGTTGGAGTGGCAGTAGGCGCATTGGCTAGTTGCGCATGAGAAGCTTTGACAGATGGCCTTTTGGCCACAAATACTGTGGTTTGCGCAGCAGGAGTTCTGGCCACAGAGTGTTTGAGTTACACTCTGGTTGCTGGAGTGATGGACTGCGCAGGAAGAGTTGCAGCCAACTGTGCCAGAGGAAGAGGAGTTTTGTACTTTGGCAGAGCAGTATAGGAAGTGGTTTGTGTACTGGCAACAGTATACTGGGCATGGACAGTGGCAGCAGCAGACTACGCAACAGATTTGGCAGCAGAGACAACAGACTGCATAGCAGTCTTGGGAACAGAGACAGTAGACTGTACAGCAGTCTTGGGGACAGAGACAGTAGACTGCGCAGCAGTCTTGGGGACCCACACTGGGCGCACTTTGTTCGTGGCAGAAGTTCTTGCAGTGTGAGGTGTGGTCCTGGAGTTGATCATGGCTTCGTAGGCCGTCTGGTTAACCTTTAAAACCAGCGTCTTCTACGTCTTTCCGATAGACACAACGTCACATTGAGTTGTCACTTCCTCGTCGGAGGAGAAAGTTGTCCCCAGCAGAGTCTCCATTTTGTTTGCAAAAATGAAAGTGTTTTATTCACAAACTTTGTAAGAAGATTACATTTTGAATTCTGGGAAAGTACAACTTTAGGAATCCGATCAGAAGACGATCGCTTTATCCCTTGGACGATGTGAACTTTGAAGACGGTAGCCTCTGAAGAATGCAGCAGCACTTGGGCAAGAACTCCTGATCTCTGATGATAATGATCTTTCTGTTCTCTGATTGATTATGATGATCCCCTCTGGTGAAGGACTTGAAACTCTATTTATAGAGTTCTGGAAATAACTATTTTTTAGTTATTCTGGATTGTGCAGGATAGATTACGCATGCATTGACCGCGCAGACATCAGACTGCGCTGGCAGTTACTCGATCGTGGTCCAACCGTACGAGACACATGGTATTGTTTGATTGAAATGCACATGATCGTGTGTAGACAGTTGCCACATGGTGAGCAATTGATGGCATGTATGCCACGTACATAATGTCAGTTGTTGATGAATTGCGCCACATGAACTGCGCTGGCTTCAGATTGTGCTGGAATCCGATTGCACTGGCTTTTGGCAGCTGGAATGCGCTGGACAGCTGTCATGGCAGCGTGGCACGAGAAATGAACAGTTTCCTCGTTCTTCGGGCTGTCAGTTGTCAGAAGATCAGATTTTGTGTCAGGTAATGATGACGCTGCCACGTCATCAGCGCGCTCGGATAGGTGCACGGATCAGCCTCCGTAGTTCAGGCTGCACAGTTGAGTTGTTGCACCGTCTTTCTCCTACGCAGTTCACTTGAATGGTGCACAATATGAGTTCTACTGCTCTTTTGATGGGTGCAACTTGATTTTTAGGACCTACAGCATGCCAGTTTTATTTTCTGCAAAGTTGGTCATCCTACCCGTCCAGATTAGCTTTTTTATTTTCTTCAGGTACGGATCATCCTTCTGAGTGGTTCATCTTTTCTTGCAAGCTCGGCTCTAACTGCAACCGTGCCAACTATACATTCCAGAATCAGACTCGGAGTTCAATGTCTATCATTTCTAGGTCGTGTAGCAATCTACGGTCGATGGATAGTGAGGCAATATACTTCCGACTCAGAGCATCTGCCACAACATTTTCTTTTCCCGGTGTATAGTAAATTGTCAAGTCATAATTTTTGATCAGTTCAAGCCAACGCCTTTACTGCAAGTTCAGTTCCTTCTACGTGAATAGATTCTTGAGGCTCTTGTGATCGGTATAGACCATGTACGCCACGCCATAAAGATAGTGATGTCATAATTTTAATGCGAACACAATTGCTGCTAACTCCAGATCACGAGTAGGGTAGTTCTTCTCGTGCAGCTTTAGCTGTCGGCAAGCAAATGATATCACCTTGTTTCGCTACATCAGCACAAATTCCAAGCCCTAATCGGATACATCACCGAATATCTAAAAACCCTCAGTCCCTTCTGGAAGTGCGAGTATCGAGGCCAAGATGAGCCGTTGCTTTAATTCCTGGAATGAAGCTTTACAGTCGTTTGACCATTCAAATGCGACTCCTTTCTGGATGAGGCGGGTCAGAGGCGATGCGATCTTCGCGAAATCTTCCATGAAGTGTCGGTATTATCCTATTAAGCCAAGAAAACTTTGAATCTCGTCGACGGATGCTGGTCGTTTCTAATCGACAACGCCTTCAACTTTCTTTGGGTCAATTGCAATACGTTCAGCTAAAATAATGTGCCCAAGGAATGCGACACTGCTCAGCCAAAATTCACATTTTGCTTCACTTCGCATACAACTGATTTTTTTGAAGGGTCTGAAGCACGGTCCGTAGATACTCAGCGTGTTGCTGTCTATCCTTCGAGTAGACAAGTATATCGTCGATAAAGACTGCTACAAACTTATCAAGAAAAGGTCGAAACACCCAATTCATTAAATCCATGAAAGCAGTTGGGCCGTTTGTTAGGTCGAACGGCATTACCAGGAATTCGTAATGGCCGTATCGAGTGCGGATGGCTGACTTCGTACATCGTCCAGCTTAATTTTGAGTTAATGGTAACCGGAGCGAAGATCAATTTTAGAGAACACCGTAGCTCCTTAAAATTGATCAAACAGGTCGTCTATGAGGGACAATGGATATTTGTTCTGGATGGTAGCTTTGTTAAGCTCACGGTAATCGATACAAATACGCTTTGAGCCATCCTTCTTTTTGACGAATAGCACAAGAGCTCCTCTTGGCGAGATGCTGGGTCGTATGAATCCCTTGTCGAGCAACTCTTACAACTGTATCTTGAGTTTTCTTCGTTCTGCAGGGGCTATTCTGTATGGAGTCTTCAAAATTGGTTGGGTGTTAGGGAATGTGTCGATGGTGAACTCGATCTCTCGATCAGGTGGCATGTCGGACAGCTCATCTGAAAATACATCTGAGAATTCTGCCACAACGTCGGTCTGACTCGCATTTGCACTATCCTATTGCATGTCTCGAACGGACGCTAGATAGCCTTCGTACCCGGAATACAGCATCCGTCGAGCAGATATTGCTGAGATCATCATGCAGGTCGACGATGCCTTACTACACGAATAGCATAATTCAGGCACTCTAGGTATACGAAAAGTGACTGTCTTTTTGGCACAGTCGATGGTTGTATTGTACGGATCGAGCCAATCCATCACCAAAATGATGTCGTAGTCCTTAATATCTAAAACTTTCACATCAAGACTGACCCTTTGACCACCTATACAGATGACTTTATCTCCGCAGACTAAAGTTGTAAGTAGTGGTACACCCAATGGTACAATAACACTAAAATCGAGGTCCAGCGGTATCATGGGAAATTTGTGCTCGACGGTAAAGTTTGTCGATATAAAGTTATATATAGCACCTAAATAAAATAGTACACGAGCAGGGTTGTTATCGAAATACAGTATACCTGTCACGACTTTGTCGGATGCGAATGCTTCATCTCGAGTCATGGCATAGACACAGCCCTGGGCATTAGGGCGACGGTCTTGGCTATTTTGTTGTGCAGTCTATGGAGCCCGAGGTGCTTGGCCCCAGTTTTGTTGTTGGTGGTGTTGTTGCGGCGGGCGCTGGTTCGACCAACCTTTAGGCAAGCATTTCTTTTGTGTTTCATATTGATTTTGAAACAGAGGGTCGAGACGAATAAGGTCAACAACTCACCTTAGTCTTTTGGCTGCACTGACGTCGCCTACGCCATCACCAGAAATCGCATAAGCAACTGATTAGAATATTATATTATTCAAGGAATTCAATACGAATTCGACTTCAAAAATGCAAGCCATAAAAACTATCGAAAACATTCACGAAACGCATTCACAAAAACTAAATGTAAAGCCAAAGCAAGTGCGGCATAAAAAACTAGAGCAACAGAAGCTCTCTCTCAACTCAGTTGCAGAGCCAATCCTTGAGGCACAACCCGCTGAATATGGGACTTGATTCCGAAGAAGCCTTTCTATAATGAGAAAAGGATCTTAATTCAATCGTTTTCGTTCGACCGATTCAGCCGATTTTGATCTATCGGTCCTGACTCAATCGGTAGCGACAGTGTTCCTTTTTTGCGTACCCCGTAGACGAAAACGGAGCACGATTTATCGGCACTTCTTTTGTAATCGAGTCATGTTGTAAAGCCTGAGCGACATGATTGTAATGGAGTCTGTAAATTATGTCTATTATCAATAAAATAAAAAGTTTTCTGTCTCAATGTGCTATTTAATTTGCCTGCACTCACTTTCTTAGATGTTGTGTTTCGGATTACCTTATGACTATGTCTTGTGCGATCGCAAATTAGGTTCCCACGACATCACGTCCGGGAGGCGACTATCGATTTTATAGAATTGGGTCCGAGATTCGTTGGGCCGTTCGCAGTACTTGAGCGAGTCGCCCCAGTGGCCTATCGGATTGTCCTGCCACCAATGCTAGCGAGTGTATATATTTTCATTTACGTCTCTCAGCTGCGAAAGTACGTGTATGACCCAAGCCACGTAGTAGATTTTGGTCAGCTGGAGCTAAAGGCGGACTTATCCTACGTTGAAGCACTGGTCAAATTCTTGGAACACAAGGATAAGTTGCTTCAGAATCGAATGATCCTTCTCATCCGTGTACTTTGGAGTAACCATTCGGTTAAAGAATCGACTTGGGAGCTCGAATCGGAGAGAAAAGAGAAATTTTCTTCATTGTTCTCTTAGAGGTAGGTTATTTTCTTAAGTTTCGAGGACAAAACTTTTTATTAGTTGGTTATGGTGTAGTACCCCGTCCCTACATCTTGCCTCATTTTCGTCTACGGGATGTGCGAGAAAGGAACACTGTCGCTACCGATTGAGTCGAGACCGATAGATCGGAGTCGGCTGAATCGGTCGAACGAAAACGATTGAATAAGATCCTTTTCTCGTTATAGAAAGGCTTCTTCGGAATCAAGTCCCATATTCAGCGGGTTGCGCCTCAAGAATTGGCTCTGCAGCTGAGTCGGGAGAGACCTTCCGTTGCTCTGCTTTTTTCATGCCGTACTTGCTTTGGCTTTGGCTTTGGCTTTGGTTTTCGTGAATGCATTTTTGTGAATGTTTTTAATGGTTTTCATGGCTTATATTTTCGAAGTTGCATTTGTATCGAATTCCATGAATAATATAGTGTTATAATCAGTTGCTTATGTGATTTCAGGTGATTGCATAGTCGACGTCAGCGCAGCCAACCAGTCCCTCGCCTGAAGCAAAGACTAAGGTAAGTGGCTGACCTTCTTCGCCTCGACCCTCTATTTCAAAATTAATATGAGGCACAAAAGAAATGCTTGTCGCCATAGTGTAAAATCAATGAAATCATGACACGATTCTTCACGTAACACTTGCTATCGAACTGCTTTGCCTGAAAACTAATGCCTGCTTTCTCATGCCTTATTTACTTAGCCTATCCAAACCAAAAGATGAATTGAATAACGTTTATCGCAATGATACGTCTAATGTGCATAAATGACTAAGTCCAAAGAAAAAGGGTCAGTTTTACACAAAAAGAGAAAGTTAAAGGTTCTAGTAAAAAGATAGAATATTTTATGAATCTGTAAACAGTCATTGGACAACTTATACATAAGGTGTAGTTTCCTCGAACGGCTGCCTAGGCCAAGGAACCGATTCGGCCTGGAAGGAACGAGTTGTAGCAAGTGCCAGCCTTGAATCGGCATGGATGATTCGGGAACTTTCACATAGGGCTCGCTACCCGCCGCAAAAGGGTTGCCGTCTAACCAAGCTATAGTCCATGATGGCTTGACATTGCCAGTGACCTTCACACCCTTTCACGGCTTGAATCAATGCACGTGACACAGGATAAAATTGGATAATTGCTTGCCTCAAAACATGTTAACATGCAAATCGATCAGGATGGTTAGAAAGATCACAAAAGAGCTAGCTAACATGTTTTATAAAATTGCTTGAACCAAATGCAGAGATTGGGTTTAATTAGCCACTTGCCAGTACATGTGATTGTACTGACCCTCGCTCTTTGCAGGTGATAGAAACCAGGAGGAATGTGCCAGCTAGCTCGGCAACATTTCGTGCTTTTGAAGCTTCGACCGTACGTCGAATACCTCGCTGCTGAACTTTGGAGACTCTCTACAAGTCCAAGAAACATGTCTCGGCATCCCCCTAATCCAGGTGGCTAGAAGACTTTTGTTATAAATGAGGGATATATGTATGGAACGACTATCTCATCGGCACTCCTTTTGTAATCGAGTCTTGTTGTTAAGACCGTGCGGCACGATTGTAATGGAGTCTGTAAATGATGCCTATTATCAGTAAAATAAAAAAATTTCTTTCTCAATGTGCTATTCAATTTGTCTGTGCTTACTCTCTTAGATGCTGTATTTTAGATTACCTTATGACTATACCTTATGCGATCGCAAATTAGATTCGTATGGCATCATGCCCGGGGGACGACTATCGATTCTACGAAATTGTAGCATGACAATACAATCCAACATATTTACAACATGTAGTAGCAATTAAATAGGATTTAATATGAACATAATGACTAATTAAGTAGCCATTCAATTGAGTAATCAAAGGCTAATAGGAATACGTTTAGAAATGAATTTTGTTCTTTGAAATGAAGATAACATTAACAGCCATGAATCTCCCTTTGTGATAATTGTCTTTGTCTGAAGATGTCATGACCCACACCCGGTGTAGGAGTACGAGTGCATGACAGCGCCAAGCCTACGCCACAACATCGACGGTAGAATGTTGTCTAGGTCTGACTAATTTGACTAATATTATAAATATCATAACATGTCGAGATAGACAACTCTAAATGGAGGACAAGTAATGATAATATATCCATACTCAATCACAATACTAAAAAAAAAGATAAATGATACGAAAAGGTAAAGACTACAAGATATAAAAATATGCAGAAACTAATATAGAAATAATACAAGTCGAGAGTCTTATAGTCAAATATAACAATATAGGTCTGAAATAATAAACATGAAACTGATAATGCTGGAGACAAAATCCAGTATGAAACCTAGTCTAACTGAGTCGCCACTAAAACCTCCTTAACTGGAACTAAGCCCTTCTGGGCTAGGTTCCCTTGGTCTATACCTACTACGTCTTGCGGACCATAGTAGGTGGTGCACTCGTCCTCGTCGTCTAAAAAATATATCCAGTCAAGATTGGAATGAGATACATTTCTAATAACAGTTCCAGTAAAATGATAAAGACTATGTAGCAGTAAATAGAGAGAATATACAAGGTAAAGTGACATGTACATGAATATGGTGAGGCATAAGTAAAATTGTAAATGAGTATAAGAGCAACAAGACATGGTATATTATGTACAAGAATTAAGAAAAATACTATCTAAGTGAGTGAGCACTAGTTTCAACATGTGATCGACTTAGGAACTTGATATAAGAGTTTATGGCCTGGTGTAAAACCCCTAAATTTTTACAATTTTTTTATTATTTATTATTAAATTTGATACTGATTTAAATTTTTGTATTGTACGTTACGTAGTCGTATTGTACGTCGTGTGCGAAATTTCGTTTTTCGTAATTGCTCGACGAGTGCGAATATGTGCAAGCGTACATATTTTTGAAAAATATTTTTTCTATTTTTATAGTTTCGAAGTAATATAGATAATAATTATTTCTAGCTATCATTTTCAAGTTTATAATTTTAATTATGAAAAGCCTTTCATTTATACAGTTATAATAATAAATAATTTTTCCTATAAAATGGTATATTAGAAAAGTATATTTATGTAAATATTACTTGTACATATATATATATATATTTAGTAATTATTTATTAGTTTATTTTAAATAATAATGTAATTTTTGAAATTATTATTATTAGTATTTTGGAAGATATATTTTGAAATTATTGCGGCGATTTAAATCTTGATTTGAATTTATGGATTTATTTAAATAGTTAAATATTTGAAATTTAATTTCTTCCCTTTTATTTTAAACTAAAAATTTAATTAGATTTAAATTGAATTGAATTTGGATTTGGATTGAATCGGTTTTAAATTGATTAAAATTTAAAAGTGAGATATCAAAAAGGGGTTTGCAACTATCATAATCCTTATCTAAATAGTAGCTTACACCTCCTATATAAGGAGAGGCTCATTATTCTCTGTTCCATTAATTTTCTCCACCTACAAATGTGTTTGTGCTTCGTGTCCGTGCAAATCGAGCCATATCCATTCATTTCTCCTATTTTTTCGTCCAAATTGATTAATATTCTTATTAAAGAAATTCTCTTTTCCCTTCCATCTATTTTCTCTTATCACAAACTCTTATTATCATTTTACCGATCCACCAAGTCCGTCTATCCTAATAGTCCTTAAATTTCGAGTACAAAAAATTTTAAAGGTGGGTAGATTTGTAACTCATCTTCCCGAAATTATTTTTTTTTAAAATTATATCTATATATTTTAATTTCGTGTTTAAAAGTAATTTTCGTAGAAATTTTGTAAAAGATATTTTGTGATTACTTTTGTCACCAAAAAACTAGTTTTAAATTAATGGTTTGAGATAATGTTTCTAAAAAAATGTTCTTGAATTTTTTTTATTTGAAATATAAAATATGTTTTTATTATTTTTGGTCTTCTAAAAATTGGTTTTTTAAAAATAATTAAGCAATAAAAGTTTTTTTGTCTATTTATTTTTAAATAAAGATTTGGATTTATAAAATTAAGTTTTATAATATTTGATGACATCGAGTTTTATTTTGATATGTTAATCAGTTATTTGATTATATTTGAATTTATTTAAATTATCTTGATGGTTATCAACTATACTTTAAATTATGTTGATAATTTAAATATTGTTTAAAATACTTACGATGACTAATTGGAGCATTACGATTTGTCTAATCTTGATTTAAAATATTATTTGATTTAAAATTATTTGATAAATATTAGATATTATTTTAAAGTTATTATGTTGAGTTTGATTTGGATTTGGATTCATATGATTTGAATTATTTGATAATATAGAATAATACTTAAAGTTATTATGGTGATCATTTAAAGGATTGCAATCAAATTGATTTATTTTTTTAAAATAATTTATTTGATTTAAATTTTTGGGAAGATTTATCCATTAGATATTCTTATCCTATTGGAATCATATCTAGCATTAATTAGATCGTTTCTTATTTAAACCAATCCTATTCCTATCCAAATTAGTTGGTAATCATAATCATCCTTATTTAGTTCTAATCCTATCATAATTTGCTAATTGCTAGCCATTATATATATCTATCGAATCTGTGAATAAAATTATCTTTTAAACCATCATTGTCAAAAAAATTCTCTTTTTTCGTCATAAATTCAGCCTCAATTTTCAAAGGTTGTAGCAACTTCGAATGACCATAACTTCCAACTCCGGACTCCGTTTGACCTCCAGTTTTTTTTTGTTGGAATCGTATTGAGGTATATTTTTAGAATATAAGTTTTATTTTCATAAATTTGGAACTTAATTTTTTAGAAAATTTGTGGAGTGTCAGTGGTCCGAAATCTGACACGTTTTAGTATTTTTGAGATTCTGGGAGAATCAGGAATCAGAATCACGAACCGTTTGAAGTTTCGGAATGCTGACGGAAAAATACACATCATATATTTTCCCAAAATTTTTCTAGAATATTTTATTTTTGGTTTTTATTTTAGAAGTTTGTGACATCGTCTAAGTTATCTTGTGTAGCCCTGTGACTATTCTGTACCCAACGGGATTGTCGATTTCACCAGCAAGGACCTCAGGAAAGACACCTGCCATTTGCTGTTTATTTATTTTAGCTCATATTTCATGCATTATTTATTTTGTTTATGCAAAATAAACTGTGATACATGGCATAACCTGTTAGAACTTACTGTTCAGTTATATTTCCTGCTATGTATTATTTTTTTTTACACATTAAACCTAGATTTAAGGGACCATCTTGTGTGTTGCATTCATGGCCTTGACACGTTATACCATGAAGTTGTGTGTCGCATGTAGAACACGGACGTGCGTGATTGGCTGGCCACCAGTACGTACAAGCCGTGCGATAGGAATAACCGCTAATAGAAATTGCATGTTAGTTTGACTTAGCGGTTATAGAGGTTTACTGTTATGGATACAACATGGTAGGCATTGGGTGGGAAGAACATCTCCTTAATGTATGGGTCATATATGCACTGCCTGGTTGCCGGTTATCTCCAGTGGGAGGTACGGTCCTGATAGCCGGTTATCTCCAGAGGGAGGTACGGTCCTGATTGTCGGTTATCTCCAGTGGGAGGTACGGTCCTGATTCCTGATATTCCTGATCTGGCCCATGCGTTAAAGGTTTGTCCTTATTGCATTCACTATAGTACGGTTAGGTACCCTATTGCATGCGTCCCTTATTTATTTGAGCAATATTTATTCAGTTTATATGGCATGATATTATGTGTCTTGTTACGTCCCTCTGAGGACCTGGTTATCTCTCCAGGTGTGTGCTCTTGTCTTTCACATGTGCTTTAGCTCTAGCCGTGACCATCTCTATTTTTTCGAGGATGATTGCGCTTGGATCGTCTTCGCTTCACTCGCCAAATTCATTTCTTTTTCTCATGTATTTTTTTCTTTACTTGTTGGTAGTGGATTTGTCTCCGCCCAATATATTGTATCAAGACAATTCATTATCATTATATGATATCTTATATTCTTGTGGATGAGATTAGTTATGGTTCTACTGCATTTTACAGCTTATGTATCCAAACGAGGCCCATGTACTTCGTATGAATACAGCTGGCATGTCTACGTTCCTATTCCTACGTATTTTGGGACTGGGGCGTTACTTGTTTTTGTGGTGGCCCATGCAGGTCAAGATAAATTTTTTGGTTACTTTACCGTACCAAGCAAGCCTGCGAATAGGATTAGAAGTCTAGGATCTCATCCACATACTTGACCTCTTTTCTCGATTCCATATTCGAACTATCGTCCGACTCATCGGCTGCATCTTGCTTGATTCCTTCTATCATTATTTTTATCTCCTTTTCGTGCTTGCTAGAGGTTAGGAAGGTGACCCTTACCAGTTAGACGTGTTACTTTCGTCCCCAAAACACCATTAGTTTAATTTTTAAGTTGGGTAGAATGGGTTATGACCTAGCAATCCCTTTGTCCTTGTGACCTATATTAGCAAGTTTACTTAAATTTTAGAATTTAGAGGACCCTAACCCATCTAGCCAACCAAGGACTTGAATATGAAGACTATAGGACAACTGTATAGAGACCAACATAGGACACAACTTAGAGTCTTAAGGAGTTTGAACTAATTCTACTCTATTTCAATCTTGATCTCACGTGCCTATATTTTTACTATCTAGACTAATGATGCTAATGTAGCCTAGTTTTTGCAAGCTCAATTCTTTGTCAAGCTTCTTCATGACATATGTTATTGGAGGCCTCCGCTAACGTATTGTCTACTCAGAACCGGTGCATGATGGTCTGATCAACCTAGTGCACTTTGGTTCGCTTATATTTATCGTTCTACGTGGATGGGGATATAGCTAAACTTGTCCTCTAGAGTTCCATCTACGACTGCTTTGAAAAATCTTTTGAAAATTATTCGGTCACCTTTGAACCACGTATTCGTACTCGATAATATCGCCTTTTGAACTCCTTATTGGTTTCGCCTTTTCCTATTTTAGAAGGACGAAGGCATTATACTAGAACTTCCTCTAGCCTTCCTATCGATTATGACCATACCGTATTATTTTCTATGATCTAGATCGCGATTTCTTACGGCATAATTTTGTTATTGATTATTCCCCCTTCTGTCTTCTCACCCCCTACAAATTCTTAATTTCGAGGACAAAATTTTTTTAAGATGGGTAGGATGTAAAACCCCTAAATTTTTACTTTTTTTTATTATTTATTATTAAATTTGATACTGATTTAAATTTTTGTATTGTACGTTACGTAGTCGTATTGTATGTCGTGTGCAAAATTTCGTTTTTCGTAATTGCTCGACGAGTGCGAATATGTGCAAGCGTACATATTTTTGAAAAATATTTTTTCTATTTTTATAGTTTCGAAGTAATATAGATAATAATTATTTTTAGCTATCATTTTCAAGTTTATGATTTTAATTATGAAAAGCCTTTTATTTATACAGTTATAATAATAATTAATTTTTCCTATAAAATGGTATATTAGAAAAGTATATTTATGTAAATATTACTTGTACATATATATATATTTAGTAATTATTTATTAGTTTATTTTAAATAATAATGTAATTTTTGAAATTATTATTATTAGTATTTTGGAAGATATATTTTGAAATTATTGCGGCGATTTAAATCTTGATTTGAATTTATGGATTTATTTAAATAGTTAAATATTTGAAATTTAATTTCTCCCCTTTTATTTTAAACTAAAAATTTAATTAGATTTAAATTGAATTGGATTTGGATTTGGATTGAATCGGTTTTAAATTGATTAAAATTTAAAAGTGATATATCAAAAAGGGATTTGCAACTATCATAATCCTTATCTAAATAGTAGCTTACACCTCCTATATAAGGAGAGGCTCATTATTCTCCGTTCCATTAATTTTTTCCACCTACAAATGTGTTTGTGCTTCGTGTCCGTGCACATCAAGCCATATCCATTCATTTCTTCTATTTTTTCGTCCAAATTGATTAATGTTCTCATTAAAGAAATTCTCTTTTTCCTTCCATCTATTTTCTTTTATCCCAAACTCTTACTATCCTTTTACCGATCAACCAAGTCCGTCTATCCTACTAGTCCTTAAATTTCAAGTACAAAAATTTTTAAAGGTGGGTAGATTTGTAACTCATATTCCCAAAATTATTATTTTTTTTAAAATTATATCTATATATTTTAATTTCGTGTTTAAAAGTAATTTTCGTAGAAATTTTGTAAAAAGTATTTTGTGATTACTTTTGTCACCAAAAAACTAGTTTTAAATTAATGGTTTGAGATAATGTTTATAAAAAATGTTCTTGAATTTTTTTTATTTGAAATATAAAATATGTTTTTATTATTTTTGGTCTTCTAAAAGTTGGTTTTTAAAAAATAATTGAGCGATAAAAATTTTTTTTGTCTATTTATTTTTAAATAAAGATTTGGATTTATAAAAGTAAGTTTTATAATATTTGATGACATCGAGTATTATTTTGATATGTTAATCAGTTATTTGATTATATTTGAATTTATTTAAATTATCTTGATGGTTATTAACTATACTTTAAATTATGTTGATAATTTAAATCTTATTTAAAATACTTACGATGACTAATTGGAGCATTACGATTTGTCTAATCTTGATTTAAAATATTATTTGATTTAAAATTATTTGATAAATATTAGATATTATTTTAAAGTTATTATGTTGAGTTTGATTTGGATTTGGATTCATATGATTTGAATTATTTGATAATATAGAATAATACTTAAACTTATTATGGTGATCATTTAAAGGATTGCAATCAAATTGATTTATTTTTTTAAAATAATTTATTTGATTTAAATTTTTGGGAAGATTTATCCATTAGATATTCTTATCCTATTGGAATCATATCTAGCATTAATTAGATCGTTTCTTATTTAAACCAATCCTATTCCTATCCAAATTAGTTGGTAATCATAATCATCCTTATTTAGTTCTAATCCTATCATAATTTGCTAATTGCTAGCCATTATATATATCTATCGAATCTGTGAATAAAAACATCTTTCAAACCATCCTTGTCAAAATTTTTCTCTTTTTTCGTCATAAATTCAGCCTCAATTTTCAAAGGTTGTAGCAACTTCGAATGACCATAACTTCCAACTCCGAACTCCGTTTAACCTCCAATTTTTTTTGATAGAATCGTATTGAGGTATATTTTCTGAATATAAGTTTTATTTTTATAAATTCGGAACTTAATTTTTTGGAAAATTTGTGGAGTGTCAGTGGTCCGAAATCTGACACGTTTTAGTGTTTTTGAGATTCTGGGAGAACCAGGAATCAGAATCATGAACCGTTTGAAGTTTCGGAATGCTGACGGAAAAATACACATCATATATTTTTCCCAAAAATTTTCTAGAATATTTTATTTTGGTTTTTATTTTAGAAGTTTGTCACATCGTCTAAGTTATCTTGTGTAGCCCTGTGACTATTCTGTACCCAACGGAATTGTCGGTTTCACCAGCAAGGACCTCAGGAAAGACACCTACCATTTGCTGTTTACTTATTTTAGCTCATATTTTGTGTATTATTTATTTTCTTTATGCAAAATAAACTGTGATACATGGTATAACCTGTTAGAACTTACTGTTCAGTTATATTTTCTGCTATGTATTATTTTTTTCTTACACATTAAACCTAGATTTAAGGGACCATCTTGTGTGTTGCATTCATGGCCTTGACACGTTATACCACGAAGTTGTGTGTCGTATGTAGAACACGGACGTGCGTGATTGGCTGGCCACCAGTACGTACAAGCCGTGCGATAGGAATAACCGCTAATAGAAATTGTATGTTAGTTTGACTTAGCGGTTATAGAGGTTTACTGTTGTGGATACAACATGGTAGGCATTGGGTGGGAAGAACATCTCCTTAATGTATGGGTCATATATGTACTGCCTGATTGCCGGTTATCTCCAGTGGGAGGTACGGTCCTGATATCCGGTTATCTCCAGAGGGAGGTACGGTCCTGATTGTCGGTTATCTCCAGTGGGAGGTACGGTCCTGATTCCTGAAATTCCTGATCCGGCCCATGCGTTAAAGGTTTGTCCTTATTGCATTCACTATAGTACGGTTAAGTACCCTATTGCATGCGTCCCTTATTTATTTGAGCAATATTTATTCAGTTTATATGGCATAATATTATGTGTCTTATTACGTCCCTCTAAGGACCTGGTTATCTCTCCAGGTGTGTGCTTTTGTCTTTCACATGTGCTTTAGCTCTAGCCGTGACCATCTCCATTTTTTCGAGGATGATTTCGCTTGGATCGTCTTCGCTTCACTCGCCAAATTTATTTCTTTTTCTCATGTATTTTTTCTTTACTTGTTGGTAGTGGATTTGTCTCCGCCCAACATATTGTATCAAGACAATTCATTATCATTATATGATATCTTATATTCTTGTGGATGAGATTAGTTATAGTTCTACTGCATTTTACAGCTTATGTATCCATACGAGGCCCATGTACTTCGTATGAATACAGCTGGCATGTCTACGTTCCTATTCCTACGTATTTTAGGACTGGCACGTTACATGTTTTTGTGGTGGCCCACGCAGGTCAAGATAAATTTTTTGGTTACTTTACCGTACCAAGCAAGCCTGCGAATAGGATTAGAAGTCTAGGATCTCATCCACATACTTGACCTCTTTTCTCGATTCCATATTCGAACTATCGTCCGACTCATCAGCTGCATCTTGCTTGATTCCTTCTATCATTATTCTTATCTCCTCTTCGTGCTTGTTAGAGGTTAGGAAGGTGACCCTTACCAGTTAGACGTGTTACTTTCGTCCCCAAAACACCATTAGTTTAATTTTTAAGTTGGGTAGAATGCCTTATGACCTAGCAATTCCTTTGTCTTTGTGACCTATATTAGCAAGTTTACTTAAATTTTAGAATTTAGAGGACCCTAACCCATCTAGCCAACCAAGGACTTGAATAAGAAGACTATAGGACAACTGTATAGAGACCGACATAGGACACAACTTAGAGTCTTAAGGAGTTTGAACTAATTCTACTCTATTTCAATCTTGATCTCACGTGCCTATATTTTTACTATCTAAACTAATGATGCTAATGTAGCCTAGTTTTTGCAAGCTCAATTCTTTGTCAAGCTTCTTCATGACATATGTTATTGGAGGCCTCCGCTAACGTATTATCTACTCAGAACCGGTGTATGATGGTCTGATCAACCTAGTGTACTTTGGTTCGCTTATATTTATCGTTCTACGTGGATGGGGACATAGCTAAACTTGTTCTCTAGAGTTCCATCTATGACTGCTTTGAAAATTCTTTTTGAAAATTATTCGGTCGTCTTTAAACCACGTATTCGTACTCGATAATATCGTCTTTTGAACTCCTTATTGGTTTCGCCTTCACCTATTTTAGAAGGACGAAGGCATTATACTAGAACTTCCTCTAGCCTTCCTATCGATTATGACCATACCGTATTATTTTCTATGATCTAGATCGCGATTTCTTACGGCATAATTTTGTTATTGATTATTCTCCCTTGTGTCTTCTCACCCCCTACAAATTCTTAATTTCGAGGACAAAATTCTTTTAAGTTGGGTAGGATGTAAAATCCCTAAATTTTTACTTTTTTTTATTATTTATTATTAAATTTGATACTAATTTAAATTTTTGTATTGTACGTTACGTAGTCGTACTATACGTCGTGTGCGACATTTCGTTTTTCGTAATTGCTCGACGAGTGCGAATATGTGCAAGCGTACATATTTTTGAAAAATATTTTTTCTATTTTTATAGTTTCGAAGTAATATAGATAATAATTATTTCTAGCTATCATTTTCAAGTTTATGATTTTAATTATGAAAAGCCTTTCATTTATACAGTTATAATAATAATTAATTTTTCCTATAAAATGGTATATTAGAAAATTATATTTATGTAAATATTACTTGTACATATATATATATTTAGAAATTATTTATTAGTTTATTTTAAATAATAATGTAATTTTTGAAATTATTATTATTAGTATTTTGGAAGATATATTTTGAAATTATTGCGGCGATTTAAATCTTGATTTGAATTTATGGATTTATTTAAATAGTTAAATATTTGAAATTTAATTTCTCCCCTTTTATTTTAAATAAAAAATTTAATTAGATTTAAATTGAATTGGATTTGGAATTGGATTGAATCGGTTTTAAATTGATTAAAATTTAAAAGTGAGATATCAAAAAGGGATTTGCAACTATCATAATCCTTATCTAAATAGTAGCTTACACCTCCTATATAAGGAGAGGCTCATTATTCTCCGTTCCATTAATTTTCTCCACCTACAAATGTGTTTGTGCTTCGTGTCCGTGCACATCAAGCCATATCCATTCATTTCTTCTATTTTTTCGTCCAAATTGATTAATGTTCTCATTAAAGAAATTCTCTTTTCCCTTCCATCTATTTTCTCTTATCACAAACTCTTACTATCCTTTTACCGATCAACCAAGTCCGTCTATCCTACTAGTCCTTAAATTTCGAGTACAAAATTTTTTAAAGGTGGGTAGATTTGTAACTCATCTTCCCGAAATTATTATTTTTTTAAAATTATATCTATATATTTTAATTTCGTGTTTAAAAGTAATTTTCGTAGAAATTTTGTAAAAGGTATTTTGTGATTACTTTTGTCACCAAAAAACTAGTTTTAAATTAATCGTTTGAGATAATGTTTCTAAAAAAATGTTCTTGAATTTTTTTTATTTGAAATATAAAATATGTTTTTATTATTTTTGGTCTTCTAAAAATTGGTTTTTAAAAAATAATTGAGCGATAAAAGTTTTTTTTGTCTATTTATTTTTAAATAAAGATTTGGATTTATAAAAGTAAGTTTTATAATATTTGATGACATCGAGTATTATTTTGATATGTGAATCAGTTATTTGATTATATTTAAATTTATTTAAATTATCTTGATGGTTATCAACTCTACTTTAAATTATGTTGATAATTTAAATATTGTTTAAAATACTTACGATGACTAATTGGAGTATTACGATTTGTCTAATCTTGATTTAAAATATTATTTGATTTAAAATTATTTGATAAATATTAGATATTATTTTAAAGTTATTATGTTGAGTTTGATTTGGATTTGGATTCATATGATTTGAATTATTTGATAATATAGAATAATACTTAAAGTTATTATGGTGATCATTTAATCAAATTGATTTATTTTTTTAAAATAATTTATTTGATTTAAATTTTTGGGAAGATTTATCCATTAGATATTCTTATCCTATTGGAATCATATCTAGCATTAATTAGATCGTTTCTTATTTAAACCAATTCTATTCCTATCCAAATTAGTTGGTAATCATAACCATCCTTATTTAGTTCTAATCCTATCATAATTTGCTAATTGCTAGCCATTATATATATATCTATCGAATCTGTGAATAAAATCATCTTTCAAACCATCCTTGTCAAAAAATTTCTCTTTTTTCGTCATAAATTCAGCCTCAATTTTCAAAGGTTGTAGCAACTTCGAATGACCATAACTTCCAACTCCGGACTCCGTTTGACCTCCAATTTTTTTTGTTGGAATCGTATTGAGGTATATTTTCTGAATACAAGTTTTATTTTTATAAATTCGGAACTTAATTTTTTGGAAAATTTGTGGAGTGTCAGTGGTCCAAAATCTGACACGTTTTAGTGTTTTTGAGATTCTGGGAGAACCGTGAATCAGAATCACGAACCGTTTAAAGTTTCGGAATGCTGACGCAAAAATACACATCATATATTTTTCCCAAAAATTTCTAGAATATTTTATTTTTGGTTTTTATTTTAGAAGTTTGTCACATCGTCTAAGTTATCTTGTGTAGCCCTGTGACTATTCTGTACCCAACGGGATTGTCGGTTTCACTAGCAAGAACTCAGGAAGGACACCTGCCATTTGCTGTTTATTTATTTTAGCTCATATTTCATGCATTATTTATTTTTTTTATGCAAAATAAACTGTGATACATGGCATAACCTGTTAGAACTTACTGTTCATTTATATTTCCTGCTATGTATTATTTTTTTCTTACACATTAGACCTAAATTTAAGGGACCATCTTGTGTGTTGCATTCATGGCCTTGACGCGTTATACCACGAAGTTGTGTGTCGTATGTAGAACACGGACGTACGTGATTGGCTGGCCACCAGTACGTACAAGCCGTGCGATAGGAATAACCGCTAATAGAAATTGTATGTTAGTTTGACTTAGCGGTTATAGAGGTTTACTGTTGTGGATATAACATGGTAGGCATTGGATGGAAAGAACATCTCCTTAATGTATGGGTCATATATGTACTGCCTGATTGTCGGTTATCTCCAGTAGGAGGTATGGTCCTGATAGCCGGTTATCTCCAGAGGGAGGTACGGTCCTAATTGTCGGTTATCTCCAGTGGGAGGTACGGTCCTGATTCCTGAAATTCCTGATCCGACCCATGCGTTAAAGGTTTGTCCTTATTGCATTCACTATAGTACGGTTAGGTACCCTATTGCATGCGTCCCTTATTTATTTGAGTAATATTTATTCAGTTTATATGGCATGATATTACGTGTCTTGTTACGTCCCTCTGAGGACCTGGTTATCTCTTCAGGTGTGTGCTCTTGTCTTTCACATGTTCTTTAGCTCTAGCCGTGATCATCTTCATTTTTTCGAGGATGATTGCGCTTGGATCGTCTTCGCTTCACTCGCCAAATTCATTTCTTTTTCTCATGTATTTTTTCTTTACTTGTTGGTAGTGGATTTGTCTCCGCCCAACATATTGTATCAAGACAATTCATTATCATTGTATGATATCTTATATTCTTGTGGATGAGATTAGTTATGGTTCTACTGTATTTTACAGCTTATGTATCCATACGAGGCCCATGTACTTCGTATGAATACAGCTGGCATGTCTACGTTCCTATTCCTACGTATTTTGGGACTGGGGCGTTATATGTTTTTGTGGTGGCCCATGCAGGTCAAGATAAATTTTTTGCTTACTTTACCGTACCAAGCAAGCCTGCGAATAGGATTAGAAGTCTAGGATCTCATCCACATACTTGACCTCTTTTCTCGATTCCATATTCGAACTATCGTCCGACTCATCGGCTGCATCTTGCTTGATTCCTTCTATCATTATTCTTATCTCCTCTTCGTGCTTGCTAGAGGTTAGGAAGGTGACCCTTACCAGTTAGACGTGTTACTTTCGTCCCTAAAACACCATTAGTTTAATTTTTAAGTTGGGTAGAATGCCTTATGACCAAGAAATCCCTTTGTCCTTGTGACCTATATTAGCAAGTTTACTTAAATTTTAGAATTTAGAGGACCCTAACCCGTCTAGCCAACCAAGGACTTGAATAAGAAGACTATAGGACAACTGTATAGAGACCAACATAGGACACAACTTAGAGTCTTAAGGAGTTTGAACTAATTCTACTCTATTTCAATCTTGATCTCACGTGCCTATATTTTTACTATCTAGACTAATGATGCTAATGTAGCCTAGTTTTTCCAAGTTTAATTCTTTGTCAAGCTTCTTCATGACATATGTTATTGGAGGCCTCCGCTAACGTATTGTCTACTCAGAACCGGTGCATGATGGTCTGATCAACCTAGTGCACTTTGGTTCGCTTATATTTATCGTTCTATGTGGATGGGGACATAGCTAAACTTGTCCTCTAGAGTTCCATCTACGACTGCTTTGAAAATTCTTTTTGAAAATTATTCGGTCGCCTTTGAACCACGTATTCGTACTCGATAATATCGCCTTTTGAACTCCTTATTGGTTTCGCCTTCACCTATTTTAGAAGGACGAAGGCATTATACTAGAACTTCCTCTAGCCTTCCTATCGATTATGACCATACCGAATTATTTTCTATGATCTAGATCGCGATTTCTTACGGCATAATTTTGTTATTGATTATTTCCCCTTGTGTCTTCTCACCCCCTACAAATTCTTAATTTCGAGGACGAAATTCTTTTAAGTTGGGTAGGATGTAAAACCCCTAAATTTTTACTTTTTTTTATTATTTATTATTAAATTTGATACTGATTTAAATTTTTGTTTTGTTTACGTAGTCGTATTGTACGTCGTGTGCGAAATTTCATTTTTCGTAATTGCTCGACGAGTGCGAATATGTGCAAGCGTACATATTTTTGAAAAATATTTTTTCTATTTTTATAGTTTCGAAGTAATATAGATAATAATTATTTCTAGCTATCATTTTCAAGTTTATGATTTTAGTTATGAAAAGCCTTTCATTTATACAGTTATAATAATAATTAATTTTTCCTATAAAATGGTATATTAGAAAAGTATATTTATGTAAATATTACTTGTACATATATATATTTAGTAATTATTTATTAGTTTATTTTAAATAATAATGTAATTTTCGAAATTATTATTATTAGTATTTTGGAAGATATATTTTGAAATTATTGCGGCGATTTAAATCTTGATTTGAATTTATGGATTTATTTAAATAGTTAAATATTTGAAATTTAATTTCTTCCTTTTTATTTTAAACTAAAAATTTAATTAGATTTAAATTGAATTGGATTTGGATTTGGATTGAATCGGTTTTAAATTGATTAAAATTTAAAAGTGAGATATCAAAAAGGGATTTGCAACTATCATAATCCTTATCTAAATAGTAGCTTACACCTCCTATATAAGGAGAGGCTCATTATTCTCCGTTCCATTAATTTTCTCCACCTACAAATGTGTTTGTGCTTCGTGTCCGTGCACATCAAGCCATATCCATTCATTTCTTCTATTTTTTCGTCCAAATTGATTAATGTTCTCATTAAAGAAATTCTCTTTTTCCTTCCATCTATTTTCTCTTATCACAAACTCTTACTATCCTTTTACCGATCAACCAAGTCCGTCTATCCTACTAGTCCTTAAATTTCGAGTACAAAATTTTTTAAAGGTGGGTAGATTTGTAACTCATCTTCCCGAAATTATTATTTTTTTAAAATTATATCTATATATTTTAATTTCGTGTTTAAAAGTAATTTTCGTAAAAATTTTGTAAAAGGTATTTTGTGATTACTTTTGTCAACAAAAAACTAGTTTTAAATTAATGGTTTGAGATAATGTTTCTAAAAAATGTTCTTGAATTTTTTTTATTTGAAATATAAAATATGTTTTTATTATTTTTGGTCTTCTAGAAATTGGTTTTTAAAAAATAATTGAGCGATAAAAGTTTTTTTTGTCTATTTATTTTTAAGTAAATATTTGGATTTATAAAAGTAAGTTTTATAATATTTGATGACATCGAGTATTATTTTGATATGTTAATCAGTTATTTGATTATATTTGAATTTATTTAAATTATCTTGATGATTATCAACTATACTTTAAATTATGTTGATAATTTAAATATTGTTTAAAATACTTACGATGACTAATTGGAGCATTACGATTTGTCTAATCTTGATTTAAAATATTATTTGATTTAAAATTATTTGATAAATATTAGATATTATTTTAAAGTTATTATGTTGAGTTTGATTTGGATTTGGATTCATATGATTTGAATTATTTGATAATATAGAATAATACTTAAAGTTATTATGGTGATCATTTAAAGGATTGCAATCAAATTGATTTATTTTTTTAAAATAATTTATTTGATTTAAATTTTTGGGAAAATCTATCCATTAGATATTCTTATCCTATTGGAATCATATGTAGCATTAATTAGATCGTTTCTTATTTAAACCAATCCTATTCCTATCCAAATTAGTTGGTAATCATAATCATCCTTATTTAGTTCTAATCCTATCATAATTTGCTAATTGCTAGCCATTATATATATCTATCGAATCTGTGAATAAAATCATCTTTCAAACCATCCTTGTCAAAAAATTTCTCTTTTTTCGTCATAAATTCAGCCTCAATTTTCAAAGGTTGTAGCAACTTCGAATGACCATAACTTCCAACTCCGGACTCCGTTTGACCTCCAATTTTTTTTGTTGGAATCGTATTAAGGTATGTTTTCTGAATATAAGTTTTATTTTTATAAATTCGAAACTTAATTTTTTGGAAAATTTGTGGAGTGTCAGTGATCCGAAATCTGACACGTTTTAGTATTTTTGAGATTCTGGGAGAACCAGGAATCAGAATCACGAACCGTTTGAAGTTTCGGAATGCTGATGGAAAAATACACATCATATATTTTTCCCAAAATTTTTCTAGAATATTATATTTTTGGTTTTTATTTTAGAAGTTTGTCACATCGTCTAAGTTATCTTGTGTTGTCCTGTGACTATTCTGTACCCAACGGGATTATCGGTTTCACCAGCAAAGACCTCAGGAAAGACACCTGCTATTTGATGTTTATTTATTTTAGCTCATATTTCATGCATTATTTATTTTCTTTATGCAAAATAAACTGTGATACATGGCATAACCTGTTAGAACTTACTGTTCAGTTATATTTTCTGCTATGTATTATTTTTTTTTACACATTAAACCTAGATTTAAGGGACCATCTTGTGTGTTGCATTCATGGCCTTGACACGTTATACCACGAAGTTATGTGTCGCATGTAGAACACGGACGTGCGTGATTGGCTGGCCACCAGTACGTACAAGCCGTGCGATAGGAATAACCGCTAATAGAAATTGCATGTTAGTTTGACTTAGCAGTTATAGAGGTTTACTGTTGTGGATACAACATGGTAGGCATTGGGTGGGAAGAACATCTCCTTAATGTATGGGTCATATATGTACTACCTGATTGCCGATTATCTCCAGTGGGAGGTACGGTCCTGATAGCCGGTTATCTCTAGAGGGAGGTACGGTCCTGATTGTCGGTTATCTCCAGTGGGAGGTACGGTCCTGATTCCTGATATTCTTGATCCGGCCCATGCGTTAAAGGTTTGTCCTTATTGCATTCACTATAGTACGGTTAGGTACCCTATTGCATGCGTCCCTTATTTATTTGAGCAATATTTATTCAGTTTATATGGCATGATATTATGTGTCTTGTTACGTCCCTCTGAGGACCTGGTTATCTCTCCAGGTGTGTGCTCTTATCTTTCACATGTGCTTTAGCTCTAGCCGTGACCATCTCCATTTTTTTGAGGATGATTGCGCTTGGATCGTTTTCGCTTCACTCGCCAAATTTATTTCTTTTTCTCATGTATTTTTTCTTTACTTGTTGGTAGTGGATTTGTCTCCGCCCAACATATTGTATCAAGACAATTCATTATCATTATATGATATCTTATATTCTTGTGGATGAGATTAGTTATGGTTCTACTGCATTTTACAACTTATGTATCCATACGAGGCCCATGTATTTCGTATGAATATAGCTGGCATATCTACGTTCCTATTCCTATGTATTTTGGGACTGGGGCGTTACACCTGGCTAATCTTACGTACGGTGTATGATTAACACTATTCAAGGCTCAAGACTTGATTCAAGAAGGGTATTAATCACATATCTACGCTAAAACTCCCCATCCCCGACTAGTATAGTGGATCCAACCACGACACGTTACGACACAGGATTCTCTGAGAAGGTAGAGAGCCTTCGCAGGAATCGGTGCCCATATAATGTACAAGAATAACAAGGAGGCTTGCACAAGATACACCAAGATATACAAGAAATAACATCTCATGACGGGATCCAGACAATACCAATCTGTGTGACTAATGTGTCAAAAAAATTATGGATATCTACACTAAATACAAGAAACATAGAAGATATCTTAAAACATAAAATTATCATAGAATATACTCGCCTGAGATCTGGTGTAGAATATCAATAGTGTCCGATATGGTACCTCGAAGGCCTAAATATGGAATATTATATTAATGTCATGTTTGGAAATGAAAACAAGTCATACTAGTCCATTTCTGGGTCATAAAGTCCATTCTAGGTCAAATTGGTCAAACAAGGTCAATTCTAGTTCAAACTAGTCCAACTAGTTAATATTAGGCCAATACTAGGTTTCTAGGCTATGCTAATAAGTTTCTAGTATATATTATCCTAATATATACTTCTTCCTATAATTTATAGTAATACCTTTGCTTATAGCTATTTACCTTATATCTCGTATCAAGGTATTTTAGCTCGTATCATACATTTACCTAATAGCTTAGCCCGTATCTCAAATACCTTAACTATTAGTTAATACCTTAGTTCTAGGGTCAATACCTTGGGTAAACTAGATTTTTCTAGTTTATACTAGCCAATACCTTGTTTCTAGGTCCATAACTTGAAGTTATTAGCCATACTAGCTAATATTACAAGTATCAATACTTATATCTTACATCTTTACTAGTTACCTACTATCTAGGATTATCTTAGCCAATTTATCTTTTATATATATCCATGAATGTACCAAATGCATATTACATATACCATTACCTTTACTTACTCAAAACATATACCAATATGCCCTTTACTGATATCTAAACATTTATCATTTACCTATTGTAACCCCACTTTTTGGATTTACATAGAATATTAAAGTTTTCCCTAATTTAAACTTTATCAAATAAAAAATTCTTATTTAACAATTTTTACTATGATTATCTAAATTGGGGGAAGGTTTGAATTAATTGGCATGAGTATTGATATACTAGTTAGTTATAACTAAAAAGTGGTCCCATAATTCTCTAACTAACTTTCTACCAATATTGTAAATTTCTAACCACCTTGACAGGTGGACAACAGATTTTAGATTAGGTTGCAATTTTTCTATTTCCCAAGGAGTTAAGTGCAATTATCTCCTTTCATTATATATGAAATAGAGGAGAGAGAAAACCAAATTCTCATCTCATTTTCAATCAATTCCTCAATACTCCTCTGTATTCTCTCCCCCAATTTCAAACCGAGATCAAACCCTAACCCTAGCTCCAGGCCGGCCATGACGGTGGTGATGGCGAGGCTTCCCTCTACCGGCATCTTCGACGACTGAAGATGAGACCTCACTTCCGCAGGTGCTATCCTCCGCCACAGTACTCTCGGCACCGTTCGACTACATGGCGACAGCGGATCCCTTTCTCGCGACTGTAGCAGCGGCGATCAGTTGATCATATTCTCTAGCGATGACGAAGTGACAATTTAGCTACGGCGACTCTTCTCTGCAATTCGACTCTGGACGATCAAAACTTAGCGAGCGATCGGCGACAAGTGACGATGGCGTGTCTTCTTCTCCGACGGGTCCGCGAGTCGAGCGCCGACAATGCGGCGTCTTCTCAGGTGACAACTGTGTGCTCTCCTCTAGCGAAGGATCTCTGATTCCTTGGCTAAAATCATCCTCCGACGACAACCAGGTGGTGAGTCCCTAATCTTCTTTCCTTTCTTCTGTTCCTGTTGTCCTTAATTTAATCGATTGGATCTGTCGATCGAGCTGGAGATCGATGGTTCCTTCGATTCTTGGTTCATTGAGTTTGGGGAATTTTCTTGTATTCTTGATTTATGAATCAATTATTATGAAGATCAAATCTCCGTCTAAGTACGAAATATATTCGATGATATGTCTCAACAGAATCTCGGACCATTGTTGATACAAATGAAGCCATGTCCGATCTTCTTGAAACGTGTCATCGTTATTTTGGACCAAGTTCTTCCAAAACTCAGGTAACAGTTTATTCGTCCTTGTCAAAATTATTTCTGGTAGCTAGATTAATGAGGAGAATCGGTTTGAATCGTGTTCAGGTCGGGGTGTGTTCGTATGTGCGTGTCTGAGGCTCTGTTTGTGTCCAAAGTTATGTTTGTGTCTAGCGTAAGTTTGTGTCCTGTTCATGATTGGTGTTGTTCGTGTTCGGTGACTGTGTGCGTGTCCGAGGATGGCATAGGGGGACTGGGAGGATGCAATGTCATTACTTGGCGAGACATTGGCTTTGGATATTTAAATATTGGATGAACTGGGACAATGCGGCATGGGTTTTATTAAGTATTGTTGAGTTTAAATTGTATATGTTTTGTATATTTAAGTTGATTTCATGATTTGCTTGGGTTTTAACTGAAGAACAGTGTATATTTAGTCTCATAATTACTTCTAATTTTTGTTGCTGTTAGAGTGGGGATGTTGGTAGCCATTGGGCTCAGATGAATACATTGGCTGGGTTTATGTTCGAATGAGTTTGAATGTTATGTGCAATTATTAGGATTGGTTGATGCAAGAAGGGGGCGCATACTTGCTGAAAGTATGCTGCTATAGCTACCTAAGTATGTTTTCTTTTGTAAGATAGAAAAATGTAGGATTGTGTATAATTCCTGAGTGGATATATTAATATGTTAATGTGGTTGGTATAATTTTGAGTTGGTTATACTTGTTATCTATTTTGTGTCTTTTGGGGCTCTATGGTTGCTTGGAGTTTTCTGAGTTGGCTTACAGGTTGGCTTGTAAAAATAATGAGTTGAGTAATGTGTGTATAAGTGGTATTATGGTCTGGACTTTGGTTTGGGAGTGTATTGGGTGAATCGAAGATGAGCTGGGTTGGGTTGGTATGACAAACCAAGCTCAATATTAAGAGTTTTGGTGAAATTGTGAGATAGACCTTGAGTCTGAGGCTTTGCCAAGGGAATAAAAGGGGATTAGTGTCCTGGGTTAATTTGGATATTGTTAGTATGGTTTATAATCGTGATCATTATAAATTAATACTAGATAACCATAGCTTAGTTTAAATAAATTATCATGATTCGATACAAATATAGTGTATAAATACATTGCTTATATTCTTACTAATTTTGGAAGTAAAATATACCAAAATATGCAGTGTAATATTTTGCTAAAAATTAATGTAATTATAATCTATCTACTTTGACTAGTTACTGTATAAGAATTGGACTATTAGTTATTAACAACACTTAGCCAATAATTATTATTTAGAGTTTGACCAAATTGTACCTATTATATCAAGTGGACTTACAGATCATCTTTATTTTCTCGATTACCCGGAGCAAGGCAAGCACATTCTATGGTTTATGTTCATTTATAGTCATATCCTGTATTTTCTTGTGACACATTGAGATACGACATCTGGTACCCTTGTACTTTTATGTCTTGTACTTACTTGTGGTCGGGGAGGAAAAATACACTAGCTATGTAACCAAACCCATATTCTGATATTCATGTAGATAGCTTAGGCCTCGTACTGTGCACGCGGGCCCTAAGCCTTACCCTTATTCCTGTGCTTATTCTTGTACTTATCCCAGCCAGTCACATAGGCTAGCTGTATTTCAAATATTGTGCTCATGCCATGTCTTGTACTTCAGGTTCATAGTTTATATTTTTGTACTTTATTTTTTGTACTTTACATTCATGTACTTTTTTATTCTTTCATGTGCCTTACATGTTCTCTTGTACATTTTTTATAGCATGATGTTCTTATTTATTACCTAGGACTGTACTTTGCTCCACTCCTGACTGGACATGTTGCATGTGTACTTGCAAGATATTGTTCTACCTTATGGACCAGAACCCAGGATCATAGCTGAGCAAGATGGAGACATGACTTAGCTAGAGGCTTCAGGTTTAGACTATTTAGCTTTACTCCTATATATTATTTTTTAGAGTTCATAGCGTATTTCATTCCTGTTGACTCTGGTACCTTTACGTTATATGGACTTGTGGATTATGGTAATCTTTTTGGGATCGTTTATAGATGCTGTGATTTGTACTTATTCATATCGACTTGTTAGTTTATCTAGCTTGGTACAGCTTACTACGTTGAGTCTTCCAACGAAGGCTGGGCGTGTCCGACTCGTGTCTGATTATTCGAGAGCGGGTCCTGACATATTTTTAGTAGTGGTCCATCCAGGTCTATCCTAATAGTACCTAGGTATTAGAGTACTATTGGGGGACTTGTTAAACTAGAAAAACTTGATCACAACATAGGAAATCGGGTACATTGGGTATATTGATATTCTATAAACACTACTATTTTTAGCTCTAGGACATTGTAAAAGTTTTCTATTTTTCAGATAGTTCAAGCACGCAACACCAGAACGGTTGATCCACCTACACTTGAGGGTTTCTAGCTTCTACTACCTTCTATCGCCCCTACTATCACCATGTGTAGTACACAGTTGATGGAGATGTTTCAAGAGTTCCTTAACACCCAGAGGGAGCAGGCTATCATTTTCTAAGCCAGACTTGTGGATTCACTCTTCGAGCCAGGAAGGACTTCTGACTTTCACACTCTCGGATTCTTGGACTTCTCCGACACTGAGTGCATATCTTACATCGAGGAGCAGATCGAGAACCTGGAGCCACCACTGAAGATCATCTAAGTCTTCGAGGACCCGACTCCACTAAATATTGGAGCTACTAGCCAGGAGATCCAGAATGTAGCACATATAATAGAACGAGATGGAAAGTTAAAGGCCAAGAGAGACATAAAGACTTATGACGTAGATAGCAACTACTATGGATCCACAAAGCATCATAACACTCAGTCGGTGCTCCTTCAATCACACCACCAGCTGCTTTACAAGGAGCTGACTCAGGCCTATCTCTATTATGTGTTCTGCAAGAGGACGGGACATCAGGTTGACGAGTGTTGCAAGAGGCTCGGACTCTGCCTTTAATGTGGATCTTCTGCCCACCGAATGAAGGATTACAAGCATGTTACGAATCACGATGGATGAGGAGCATCAGGATCTCAGCAGCCAGCACACCAGCAACCATATATTCCTGTCAGAGGCCCTGTATTTCAGCCCAATGGAAGATTCAGACTCAAATCCAGTCGGCAATCATTTATAATTTCTGCCGCCGCTAGAACACCACTACGACGAGTGTCGCAGAGACTGAGCCTATGCTTGTACTGCTAATCGCCTACCCATAAAGTCAAGGATTGCTCGGAGACCGCTGACCACACTGCCCAAAGACGAGCACGAGGAGCACCAGGACTACAGCAAGGGGACCCACCTCTCCAGATTTAGCAATCACATGCAGCACTACAGCAGGGACCAGCCTACGTCAAGACAATTGAAGAAGTTGAGGTGATTCCAGTCTCGAAGGAATACTGAAGACAGACTAAAGACTGAAGGCTTCTCTTACATGGTAGGAGAAAACCATGTATCATGATTCGCAATCCAGTCTTCCCTTAAATTTTTCTTAGCACCTATATCATTTCTGAAACTTTTTGTTTTCTATTTTAAAACCTAGGATGATATTCGAAACTTATTTCGAGATATTGTTTCCTATTCGGTAAATTTATTTTAGATCCATATTTCGGGAATTGTTTGAGATCTACTATTCGATACTGTTTGCATATTTCATGATTTTGCTTCCTAGTGTTGGCTCCTATTTGGAAATTTTGTCCCTCATCAAATTTTGTGTTATTTAAGATTTAATTCCTACTCGAGATTTTATTTCGAAATTATGTTCCTCATTCGAAACCTTGTTTAAGCTACGTCCTATTTAGGACATTGTTGAGGATTCCTTTGAATGTTTTGAAGATTTCGTTTCTTATTTGAGATTGTGACACATTCTCTATATGAGACTTGTTTTTTATTCATGACTTTGATTTTCTATTCGAGAGTTGTTTGTCCAATACTTTGTCTTGACCTTGTCTCCTATCCAAGATTTTGCTTGTTTCATGGATACTTGTTTTCTATTCACTTATTAATATTCTATCTCCTATTTCATGATTTTATTTTCTTCGGGATTGTTCTCTATTCGCGGCCTTGTTTCAACCTTATTTGAGATTTTGCTTGTTTCATATTCACGATCCAGAACCTTGTTTCCTAATTGATGATTGATACTCATCCGTTCACTTTCCATAACCTTGCTTCCTATTAGAGATTCTATTCAAGATTTTTGCTTCCTATTCGTGGCTTTGTTGATGTTTGATTTTTTATATGAGATTTATTTCCTATTGAAATTTCTTTTCCATTAAGGTATTGTTCGTGACTTCATTGTCGTTCGTGATTCTGTTACACTTTAATTCCTGTACAAGGTTTCTGGTCCTTATTTCGAGGCTTTGTCTTCTATCAGTTACCTTGTTTCTATGTCACTCTTGAGATTTCGTTACCTATCCAGGATTACGTTTCATATACTAAATTTTATTATCATTCCATATTTCATTTGAGATTCCGATTACTATTCAAAATTTTGCTCCATGTCTGAGATTTAAAATCTCCTCATTTGCCCTTTTAGTCCTCACTACTCCTTGATTGGATCCCTTGTTGCTTCTTAGTACCTAATAAGCCCTTGTATTCTGATAGTAAGATAACCTGACCATTATTGTGACTTGGATTATTGAAACTCAATTTGAATTCTTGAAACCCTTTTTGTAATTCTCATGGATAAGGTTGAGAGACTATTCGATGAACTACTAGGGCATGACAGTTGCGCGCTGCAATCCTTATTTGGATTATGGAGACTGAGGGTTCACTGTAGCTAGTAGCGCACTAGCAAGGTACGAACTTTAAGTTGAAATAATTTCAGGTAATTGTCGATTTTCGGTAATTATCGAGACTTGTCCTAAAATCTTCGTATTTGAAATTTTGAGTTGTTTCGTTAATATTTGTTTGGAAGTTGATAAAGTTGACAGAGTGTTCAGTAACATATCATTATTTGAGTCACGGAATCGAAGGTTCACTACATCCAGCTATACACTGGTAAGGTAGGAATTCTAAGTAAAGTGACTTCAAATGGCTATATGTTCTCGGATATCATAGAGACTATGTCCCTTTTTCATATGATTATTGATATTTCGGGAATCACGAGTCCTTGCATGTTCACCTTGATTCGATATTAATACCTCCTAGGTATTTCATACGTTTTCTCAATCAACCCATGTAATTTTTCTTCTTGTATTGTATCATTGGATCATCTGATTTTCTTAAGTACACACTAAAAGGTTTTGATTCCGTTTTACTAGACCTTAAATCGTACTTATCTTTTGATCATTTGTAGCTAAATTTTGATCTAAATCATGCCTACCTAATCGTGACTTGCCTATCTTGTTTTAGCCAATTGTGCAAAACCTTCATGCTTGATCGTGCTTTGAAGATCGTGCCTTTATGGTTTTACGCCTCTAAGTTGTAATTTCATACCATCTTGTGCCTATCTGATTCTTGATCATTGTTAGGTTGTGATAATTCAAACTCCCTGTGTAAAATTACTATTTTAGGTCCTAATTAAACTTTGTTCCATTTCGTGATGGACAAATTTTGATCATTATCGATTATGTCATCTGACCGTTGATTTCGTCATGCTAAGCCATTCAACGTCCTACCTCTGGTCATATCTAGAAATCCTGGTCGTGCCTATATTTTACATTATGTACCTACTGATCCTACCGATGATTTGAATTCCGTTTTGATCATGGCTAGGTAGTGTTGGTCATGACCATTTTGTTCCATTTCCCTCCACTACAACAAAAATACCTTTTAATGACGGCTAAAAAGCGTCATTAATTGCAAACCATGATGCTTTTTCTCAGTCCAAGCGTTATAAAATCAGGTGTTATAAATGTTTTTAAAAGCGTTATAGATAATTCATCCAAAACCGTCATTAATAGGTTTAATTTCTGCTACGTTTTATTTTTAAAGCGTTATAGATAGTTATGAAAAACTGCTGTATATGGTCGTTGTATCACATTTATAGCGCTCTATATTGCATGTTATACATTCCAAACGCTGCTCAATTCAATTCGAAAACAACCACTTTGAACCATATTCACAACAAAGCATTGAAATGTAATATAAAGTACCATTCTCCATTTCATTGTCTCAAAATAGAGTATTTTAGCTACCATTCTACATTTCTCCATTTCATTATACAAAATATATAGAGTATCCAATATAGAGTACACTTTAGCTACATCAAAACTATCGACATCAAAAATCTCACAGATACTGTAGCGAAGAAGCACACTTATAATGCTTCAACTTGGTCACATGAAGATTTTTCATAGCACATGTACGTATAGCAAAACCCTAAAAAATGAAGCAAAACCCTCACTTTTAGAGTCTGCCAATTTTAGAGTCTGTGATTTATATCGAAAAACCGAGAGTATCAGAGTACTCTAATAAAAACCGAAACCGACAAATAAAGTAAAACATCTAGGCATGGCATAGTGGACGTAGTCCCAAAATCAACGATACAGGCATGCTACTGGAGATGTCATTTTCGAGTATCGTGTAATCAGCAACATGTGAAGTAAGAAGGATTGAAGAGGTCAATTCTAGTTAACTCCAGCATTCCAAGAGAATTAGACTCTAGACATGATCGCAAATAGTGGGTTAGTATTGATACCTGGGGACCAGGGAAGCCACCAATGGGCCAACCAATAGGCCATTTGACATCCTTTTGGAGGAGTGTGTACTCTTGTTCAATACCATACCTGTCCAAACAAAATAGTCGAGTAAGATGCAACGAAACAATTGATACCAGGAATGACGGGTGAACAATGTACTAAAATCAGAGAGCATGTTAATGGAAAATACCAAGGTACTTCAGCAACTACATCAGGATGGCTAAAGACCTTAGCAGCATTAGCTCTTTTGTTCGTGGGAATAGGCTCCCCGGCAGGGGTGTAGAAATCGCACATAACCTGGAGTATAAAGTGAGAAAATACAATACATTAAAATTACAAACAAATTAAATCAACAAAGAGCTTCAATTCTAATAACACAGCTTTGACAACTGATATGGGAAGTCAAAAACTGACGTGTTAAACAATGAGCTTCAAATCGTTAGTTCCTCTCCTAAATGTATTCAGAGGCTAATAAAATGAAATAAATGTTTAATCCACTATATTAAGTTGTAATATATAATGTGCTAACACAATGAACAAAGATGACTTCAGAATGCACAAATGTATCATAATGTTATGAGTACCGTAGATTTGCAACTTTCACAAGCAAATCCATTTTATTGTTCTCCAGAAACAACTAATAACCTTTAGAGCCAATCCATTTTATTTTAGCTTTTGGGTATTTGTATTTAGTGAACGATGATCAATATCTTTACCAGCAATGCTAGGTTATCAGCAATGCTAGGACTATCTTATATAAAACAATATTCAGCCGGTAAAGCATAAGATACTAATAACAACGGAGAAAAGGTTAAAAGTAAATCCATACTTTACAGTATCGGCCGGTACCGGTACGATACTGTCAATACCGATACAGTTTGGCATGTGCCGATTTGATGCCAACCGCTACCGATACCGACGTTGGAGTTCTCTTTCACAGTCAGTTCGACATAAAAAATTAAACAAAAGAGATGGAAAATGGAAAAATAATGCCAATGCAATAATTCACTTTGCAGCGTATCAATATGATCCCTTATCAATAAATTGTTTGGTATGATTCCTGATCGATAAATTGTAAATATTATTATTTGTCGAAGGTGTATATTTATAAATTCACAACATTCATCGATATTACTCTTACTCCAATTAAAACTAACCATAAGAAAAATTATGTATACTCCGATCCGAGACAATCAAATATAGATACTTATAGGAAGGGGCTGAAACCGATTCCGATATTTTGAACCTTGGTTAAAACATATGATTCAAACAATAAGTGGATGAATAATGGCGATGACTCCGAACAAAGTATTGAACTTACAAGGATATTGTTCCCACTCCTGAAAGGATCCTTGAAAATTGCCTGAGGACTACACATCAATGTTACAAATAGAGGATCATAAATATCCAAAACAGAGACTAGCAACATCAATGAAAAGGGTTAGAGAACTTACTACAAAATAACTTCACTATCCTCTCCTGGAGCTTGACCAGTGCTTGACCCGTCGTAGTTCCGCTTTGGGAGCTGGCTAGGATCCGTAATCGGCCCAGTAAGTGTCTGCACAAATTACAATGGTAAACATAAGTTGTTGTATGCTTTACAAGATTAAGTACATCAATAAAGAAGGACCTAATTGGGAAGTTAATCAAAAAAGTGATTGTATAACAAATGGCTTCTGAGCAAGAATCATAACAAATCCCAAAAATTTTGGGTCACCAAGTTTGAAAGTGGATAACTAAATAACAAGAACATAATCTTCATGCTAAGGAACCAAACATGATCTAAAGATCATTTCCGCTTCACAAACAAAGACAATCGTAGGATCGTCAAGCCAAAATCGAACCCAACACGTATCAGTCGATAAAAACCCTTTTTATGTAGGGATCAAGATCCAACAACATCATCGACAAACAAAATAAACCCAAAAATTAAAATCAATCAAGAGTTTAGAATTTATACCCCAGAATTTAGTGTCAGAATCCGAAGGAAGGCTTCGGACTCGGCTCACAGGCACACACAGCACCTCACCGGGTCGCGGCTGTGACTGTGGAGAGGCTTCGGACTCGGCTCCCCAAATGTAATTACACTCCCTTGAACAAGAACAAACAAAAAAAATCAAAGAACCCTTTTAGAGAAAAAATCCAAATCAAAAATTAAGAACCCTAATTTTTAGGAAAAAATTACACTCCCAAAATCTTTTGTAGGGAAAAAAATTCAAATCAAAATCACTCACTTAATCAAGAGAAGTCAACGATGATGCAGCCCCTTTCGGATCATCGCCGACGTGGACGGAGACGTCGGAAAACCCTAAAATTAAGAACCCTAATTTTGGAGAGATGGATGCATGTATGGTTGTCAAAAATTAGGAGATTTTTGAATTTAGGGCATAAAATAAGCAATGATCGAGATTTTAGGACAAACCGGTGGTGAAGGCTACGCCGGTGACAACCTTCCCTCTGCGGTGGAGTCTGTAACCGAGGGAAGCGAAGAACGGGCTGAGGGAAAGTTGGGGAGCGGGGAGTGGGCTGAGGGGAGTTGGGGAGAGGGAGGAGAAGGAGAAGGAGAAAGAGAGAGGGTTTAGAATTTTTCTTAAGTGTGGGAGAATTACGGGGGAGTCGAGGTTTCGACTTAAATTTTCGTGCTTTTTTTATAACGCTCGTATCACTGGAGCACTATTAATAACGTTTTTGATGTAAACCGTCATAGATTCTAGTCTTGCTGAACATTGATGACGCTTCCACAAAAGCCGTCATGAAAACCACTTATCAAGCGTCATTAATAGATCTTTTTGTTGTAGTGCTCGTGCCTCAACTTTGATCTCGATCTTGTATAGTTGGTCGTGCCAATAAGTTATTTTCTAGCCCTGATTAGATTCGGTTCTATGGCATGTTTAACTTAGTGCTCAGTTTCAAAATTTATCTTTGATTGCTTATAATGTACACTGTACCCTTTGAATTTCAAGGACAAAATTTTCTAAGGGAAGGAGATTTACAACCCCACTTTTTTGATTTACATGGAATAATAAAAGTTTTCCCTAATTTAAACCTTATAAAATAATAAATTCTTATTTATCAATTTTTACTATGATTATCTAAATTGGGGGAAGGTTTGAATTAATTGGCATGAGTATTGATTTACTAATTTTTTATAACTAAAAGTGGTCCCGTAATTCTCTAACTTTTTACCAATATTGTAAATTTCTAACCACCTTGACAGCTGGACAACAGATTTTAGATTTGGTTGCAATTTCTCCATTTTCCAAGGAGTTAAGTGCAATTATCTTCTTCCATTATATATTAAATAAAGGAGAGAGAAAACCAAATTCTCATCTCATTTTCTATCAATTCCTCAACTCTCCTCTTTGTTCTCTCCCCCAATTTCAAACCGAGCTCAATACCTAACCCTACCTCCAGACGGGCCATGACGGTGGCGATGGCGAGGCTTCCCTCCACCGGCATCTCCGGCGACTGAAGACGAGGCCTCACTCCCGCGGGTACTATCTTCCGCTGCAGCACTCTCGGCACCGTTCGACTCAATGGCGATGGAGGATCCCTTTCTCGCAACTGTAGCAGCGGCGACCAGTCGATCATATTCTCTGGCAATAATGAAGTGACGATCTAGCTGCGGCGACTATTCTCTACAACTCGATGCTAGACGATCCAAATTTAGCGAGCGATCGGCGACGAGTGACAACGACGTGTCTTCTTCTCCGATGGGTCCGCGAGTCGAGCATCGATAATGCATCATCTTCTCCGGAGACAACTGTGTGCTCTCCTCCAGCGATGGATCTCTGATTCCTTGGCTAACATCATCCTCCGACGACAACCAGGTGGTGAGTCCCTGATCTTATTTCCATCCTTCTATTCCTGCCGTTCTTAATTTGATCGATTGGATCTGTCGATCGAGCCGGAGATCGATGGTTCCTTCGATTCTTGGTTTATTGAGTTTGGGAAATTTTCTTGTTTTCTTGATTTATGAATCAATTCTTATGAAGACCAAATCTCCGTATGAGTACTGAATCTATTCGATGACATGTCTCAACAGAATCTCGGACCATTGTTGACACAAAGGAAGCCATGTCCGATCTTCTTGAAACGTGTCGTCGTCATTTTGGACCAAGTTCTTCCAAAACTCATGTAACTGTTTAGTCATCCTTGTCGAAATTGTTTCTAGTAGATAGATTAATGGGGCGAATCGGTTTAAATCGTGTTCAGGTCAGGGTGTGTTCATATGTGCTTGTCCGAGGCTCTGTTTGTGTCCAAAGTTATGTTCATGTCTGGCGTAAGTTTGTATCCTATTCGTGATTGGTGTTGTTCATGTCCGGTGACTGTGTGCATGTCCGATGATGGCATAGGGGGACTGGGAGGATGTAATGTCATTACTTAGCGAGACATTGGCTTTGGACATTTAAATATTGGATGAACTGGGACATTGCGGCATAGGTTTTATTAAGTATTATTGAGTTTAAATAGTATATGTTTTGTATATTTAAGTTGATTTCATGATTTGCTTGGGTTTTAATTGAAGATCAGTGTATACTTAGTCTCATAATTACTTCTATTTTTTGTTGTTGTTAGAGTGGGGATGTTGGTAGCCATTAGGCTCAGATGAATACATTGGTTGGGTTTATGTTCGAATGAGTACGAATGTTATGTGCAATTGTTAGGATTGGTTGATGTAAGAAGGGGGGCATACTTGCTGAGAGTATGCTGCTATAGCTAACAACCTAAGTATGTTTTCTTTTGTAAGATAGAAAAACGTAGGATTGTGTATAATTCCTGAGTGGATATATTAGTATAGTTAATGTGGTTGGTATAATTTTGAGTTGGTTATACTTGTTATCTATTTTGAGTCTTTTGGGGCTCTGTGGTTGCTTGGAGTTTTCTGAATTGGCTCACAGGTTGGCTTGTAAAGATAATGAGTTGAGTAATGTGTGTATAAGTGGCATTATGGTCTGGAATTTGGTTTATGAGTGTATTGGGTGAATGGGAGATGAGTTGGTTTGGGCTGGCATGACTAACCAAGCTCAATATTAAGAGTTTTGGTGCAATTGTGAGATAGACCTTGAGTCCGAGGCTTTGCCAAGGGAATAAAAGGGGATTAGTGTCCTGGGTTAATTTGGATATTGTTAGTATGGTTTATAATCGTGATCATACTAATTGATTATAAATTAGTACTAGATAACCATTGCTTAGTTTAAAGAAATCATCATGATTCAATACAAATATAGTGTATAAATACATTGCTTATATTCTTATTAATTTTGGAAGTACACTAGCTTAGGCCTCGTACTGTGTACGCGGAGGAAAAATACACTAGCTATGTGACCAAACCCATGTTTTGATATTCATGTAGATAGCTTAGGCCTCGTACTGTGTACGTGGGCCCTAAGCTGTACCCTTATTCCTGTGCTCCTGTGCTTATTCCTGTACTTAACCTTGCTAGTCACATAGGCTAGTTGTATTCTTGTATTTACTTGTATTTACTTATATTCTTGTGCTCATGTGCTTATTCTTGTACTTACCCTAGCCATGTTCTGATAAATACGTTACTTACATTGCTTATATTCTTGTATTTACTTGTGGTCGGGGAGGGAAAATACACTAGCTATGTGACCAAACCCATATTTTGATATTCATGTAGATAGCTTAGGCCTTGCACTTTGTACGCGGGCCCTAAGCTGTACCCTTATTCTTGTGCTCCTGTTCTTATTCTTGTACTTACCCTAGCAAGTCACATAGGCTAGTTGTATTCTTGTATTTACTTATATTATTGTGCTTATTCCTGTGCTCTTGTGCTTATTCCTGTACTTACCCTAGCCATGTTCTGATAAATACATTACTTACATTGCTTATATTCTTGTATTTACTTGTGGTCGGGGAGGGGAAATACACTAGCTATGTGACCAATCCCATGTTTTGATATTCATGTAGATAGCTTAGGCCTCGTACTGCGTACGCGGGCCCTAAGCTGTACCCTTATTCCTGTGCTCATGTGCTTATTCCTGTACTTACCCTAGCCGGTCACATAGGCTAGTTGTATTTCAAATATTGTTCACATGTCATATCTTGTACTTCAGGTTCATAGTTTATATTCTTGTACTTTATTTCCTGTACTTTACATTCATATAGTTTTTTGTTTTTTCCTGTGCCTTACATGTTCTCTTGTACATTTTTCATAGCATGATGTTCTTGTTCATTACCTAGGACTGTACTTTGCTCTGCTCTCGACTAGATATGTTGCAGGTGTACTTGCAGGATATTGTTCTACCTTATGGGCCAGAACCCGGGATCTTAGCTGAGTAGGATGGAGACATAACTTAGCTAGTGGCTTCAAGTTTAAACTGTTTAGCTTTACTCCTAGATATTATTTTTTGGAGTTCATAGCGTATTTCATTCCTGTTGACTCTGGTACCTTTACGTTATATGGACTTGTGGATTATGGTGATCTTTCTGGGATCGTTTATAGATGCTGTGATTTGTGAAGAACAGATGGCAACTCTAGAGGGGGATGAATAGAGTTTATAGCAATAATAGCCAATTTAAAATTGAACTCTTTCACAAGCTGTAAATAATCAGAGTAAATACAAAAATAAATAAGGAGCAAGAAAGCATACGCAAATACAGCAAAATTTTAACCTGGTTTTTCTCGTGGAGGACTAGTCCAGGCCTGAGAACTCTAGCTCAGGATTAAATCCACTATTTATGAAATATTAGTTACACCCCGTGCCTTTTCTTCAGAAGAGCACGTCAACTTCTTACAAAGATCGCAGTGGCGATGCCTGAAAATTTCCAAGCGACTTCTTGAACTCTTCCACAAACTTCTAACTGAAAAATGCTGAGCACTTGAGGCTTAGGAAGCTTGTGGTTAGTAGATGAAGAAGGGTATGACTTGTATTGAGCTTTAGAGAGAAGAGAAGAGAAGAAGGGATGAATGAAAATGAGAGAATTCATGGCCTATTTATAGGATATAGGGGATGCAGAATTCGGCCAGAATTCTGGTTGGATTTTCAAAAAAATTTGGCCGTTGGACAATTTGCAACTAGCTAACCCTAAATTTTAGGGTGCTGATTTTTAGGGGACAGAGTTCGGCCCGAACTCTGTGTGGAGGCAGAGTTCGGCCCGAACTCTGTCTCCAGAGCACAGAATAGGTCTTATAGTTCAATGGGCTTATCTGGATGTGTGGAGCTTATGGATAGTTGGGTAGGTTATAGGTTAAGTCTCAAGAGCTCAGCACAACTCAGCTTACATCATTCTAGACTCAATAAATTTATAAAATACAGACTCAAAAATGACTTGCATTGCAAAACTGAGCTGACTTCTGACTTGAGCTGGATGTAGTCGTCGTGTGTCGTATTGAATTATTACAAGTATTATTTAGTCAATATTATCAATATTTGGTTGACTGTGACTTTGTGTCAATAATCTCTCCCATATTGATAATTGACAAAATAATAATTGTATATTCAATATTCATACCTGGACACATTAAAGATAAAAAAGCATAGCTCCCCCATAATCAGTGCCGAGCTTAAAAAAATAGCTCCCCCGTAAATAATGCTTAATAATGCTTTGAATCCTGTTGGCCTAATAAGAACATTCTTCCAAAAGCACATATACAAACAAAAAGAATATAGAATATACATATGTCACGCCCCAGAACCAGAATACTGGAGAGCGGGGGCGTACATAGCCAGCTACGTATATTGAAATAGAATTCTACCTCGCTATACGGTCACGGCTGTCTAGAAATATGATGGTTTAACTACAAGCCAGCAGTCTCCTATGGTCATGAACAAGCCTATTGTCTCAATCTCAAGCAAGTAATATAGTAACAAGATGTTAGATCACCAAATATACAATAAAAGGCATCCCAAATATTACATATTCAGCTGATCATGAAGCTAGTTATACAAAATACAAGGACTAGCAAAAGTTTAGTCATACATGATCAACCCTAGGATTTGTTAATCATGTTTACAGCCCGTAGGCAGACAGTAAGTAAATGTGCATCGAGCTAACAGGTGCTCGTCGGCTAAACGCCTCAAAAGAATAAATTTATATATAAGTGGATGAAACAAAAGGGAAAACCCACTCGTTGCCCGGGTTCCGTCTAGTTGTCACCATTGGGCTGGAGGTTCAGTAGATCCTCGGGAGCTGCTCCGAAATCTGGCCACACAAAACCAGCTGGGTCAAACCCCAGAAAGAGCAAGTGCCACAAAGGAGGCCACGAAATAAGAACAAAAGCCAGCATATCAGAACATAAGAAAATAAAAAAGTACAGGTAAATAGAATAAAAGTACAGGGGGACAATAACGACTAGAGACATCGGACCATTCCGGGAGCCAAGCTACAACCCGCAAACCAACAAGGATTGGGGTTGTAACTCTTCGCCTGAATAGCGCTTGTCTCTACCCAGCTATTGTTAAAGACGAGTAAAACAATCATGTTCAGAGGTACCAGGTACTGGGTCTAGACAAGACTTAAACAGGGCTAGACACCATTCAGTCACAAGCGGCCAAGCAAAAGCTACGGCTTACTACTTTAACTAACTAGGGTTATCACAAGCCTAGTTACTAACAAGATGCAATGAGAATTTCCCAGTCCCAAGCCCTGCAGACCATCCAGTTATCCTTCCACGGGTTGAGAGTATGGTCGGGTACATCGCCCCGGAGACGATATACCCTTAGGTGACTTAGAGGGTGCAACACATGACAGTGCACTGGAAATGTGCTCTACTCGTCGGCAAGCTACAAGTCCAATTAAGAGCGCCCAGATAACGAGATTGCCTATGACTGGAAATTCTCCATGAACTATAGTTTGATCTAGTCATTAGCCTAATCCATATTCAGTATGAATCCCTGACCGTGGGAACCAGGGAGTCACGTCCTAGACATGATGCAAGACAAGACAAGTGGTTTGTACAAGCAAGCAAGCAGGACACCCACGGTGTCAAGTTGATTATATGAGTCAAGTTAGCCGTCGCAACAGCATCAAGATAAATCATGTCAGGGTACTTGTCAGGAGTGCGCCACGACGGGCCACTATCATGTCAGGTTGGTCATGTCAGGAGTGCACTACTACGGGTCACTATCGTGTTATGCTAGTTCCTTGTCATACCATGCCATGTACAATAGTCATTCCAAACATATTAAGTAAAATCAAGTTCATGACAAAAGGCGTAAGGATATAAAATGGGCATAAAATATTTAATAAAATATCAATATACAGGGCTATAGAAGAGCCAAGCTTAAGAAAAAAAAAACCAAATCTCCATGATTGGACAGACTGCACAAGGGTCCCTGGGGTCGGGTTGCGCATGAGTCTAGTGCGCCAGGGGCCAACTGCGCAGGAGTGAGCTGCACAAAAGTTGGCTTGCGCTGAGCTGGTTGGCGCAGAGGTCAGATTGCGCATGAGTGAAGTGCACGAGAGGGATGGCGCAAGAGTCCCTGTGCGCTGGGGTTGAGCGCAGTTCACCATGGGGCAAGCTGCGCGGTCGACGCTGCGCTAAAGAGCGCAGGCCGAGAGGAGGGTACGCAGTCCAGCACTGCGCTAAAGAGCGTAGGCTGAGAGGAGGGTGCGCAGTCCAGCACTGCGCTAAAGAGCGCAGGCTGAGAGGAGGGTGCGCAGTCCAGTACTGCGCTAAAGAGCGCAGGCTGCAGTCTGCTACTCCAGGCCGAGAGGAACTCTTCAGGAACACTAAAGTTCAAATCTTCATATCTTGGTCAAATCAAAACCAAATCTAGATTTTCAAAGGTCTAACTTGAGTAAAATTGAATTCTCTTCCACATGGAAGCATCAAAACCCACAAAAATCGAACCAAAATAGATCAAAACCATGTAAATCCGAAAATAGTTAAAACCTAGATCTAGAACAATGGAGACTCAAAATCACAAAATGTCAAGCACTAATGTTGATTACCATGGCCTAATCTAGCTAATGAACAAATAAAATATGGTTCTCATGTGTGTTTGCCATTGATTATAAAAGTACAGAACAATTATCGGAGGACTGAACTTAGACTCATAATACAAACTCGCTTGTACAAAGAAAGCCTAGGGACGAAAACCTAGGTACAGCAATCTAAGTACAATTGTTTATTTTAGATTCTGGGGGGTGACGATAGAGGCTCGGGAAGGCGACGGCATCCCTGCCTTACTCCTTGGACGATCGGTATGCAGCCTTGGCTCCTTGTGAAAAGATGGTTGGCGTTGACGAAGAAGTATTCTTTTTGCTCCTCTGTTGCTCTCCTGGCTTCTCTCTCTCTCTCTGTGTATTCTTTCTCTGACTCTGTATTTTTTTATTCTTTTGTTGCCGGTCCTTGTGCAAAGAAGTGATGCTGGCTATTTATAAGAGTGGGGTATGATTATTAGGGTTTGCTAATGATCATTGTTTTGGAATGTCGGTGCTCCTTCAATCTATCTGAACCCTTGGTCCTGATTACAATGAATCTCGACCATTAATGAGGATAGCACCGAATCTTGTGAGCAATTAATGTTGATTGCTTTAAATCTTCATGATTGATTATACCAATGCCCGATTGCTCGCCACATGTCCCATTGGCTTGATGATAAATGATATGCCTTGATCGCAGTAATTATGATGATGATGTCAAATATATTTGTTGAGATTCGGTTAAATCGTTGATTGATCCGATGCCACGTGTTTTAATTGTGGGTCCTGCCAGAGCCGCATGGGATAGGCAAGACTTGAACCGCAGGAAGATAATCTTCATGTGCCACATGGGACAGTGCTTCGTCGAACCGCAGGGAACGAACTCTCAATGAGCCGCATATGCATAGTCTTTGCGAGCCGCATGAGCTAGCGTTGATTGAGCCGCAGGGGCTGAGCTCTCAGTGGGCCGTATATGGCTGATTTCTGCTAGTCATATAGGGTGACTTCTCAGTGAGCCGCATGAAGCTGTTCTCTATTTAAGCCGCATAAGATTTGCCACGTGGCAACCTAGGATTTCTGACGGATCGGGTCAGAGATCTTCTTCTTTTCCCGAAGAGTCTGTCATTATGGCAGAGTCATTATGACACTTTATGCCAGAGCCGCCACAGTCGTCAAATCGTGTCAGAGTATTAAATGAGGCCACTATTCAAAGGGCCAGCTGTAGGGAAGGATCTCAGGGGGACACGTGGCATGGATCGAGCCGCATATTCCTGCTGAACCGCATACACTCTCGAGCCGCATGAGACAGAGAGTCTTCTATTGAACTGTATAAGACAGCTCCCATATGAGCCGCATGGGCTTCGTATCCGGAGCCGCATGGACCATTATTCTGATATTTTCCATGCTTCTACAGGACCCCCTTCAAAGTTTTCAATTTGCAAAATTGAAACACTTTGAATAAGAAGCATGGTCCCGTTCATGCCGCATAAGTGTCCCAGCCGCATAGATTCATCTGTCCGCATAGGCTCTTTGCCACGTGTCCTGACTACGTGTGCAAATCTTCATTAAATGCTCTTGATTCATTTTGATTTAACGCCGTCTTTTGGGAAAGGATCCCAAGGGTTGGTTATGCCTTGACCGAAGCATTTTTACCTTTATTTTTTGAAGCGGTGCATAATCCGAGGCGTCATCCGAGACGTTTGTTCGTTTTATGGGTCTCTTTTGCCTATAAATAAGAGTCTTTTTTAGTCCCCTTGGGTTTCTTTACCTTCTTTCTTTGCTCAAATCCCCTGTTGCAGACTTTGCTCTTCGTCTTCTTCCTTCATCGATCGACAATGGCGCCTAAGAAGGCTGCTGCTGCTGCGGGCAAGAAGGCCGCATCATCCTCTGCGGCTACGAAGGGCAAGAAGGCCGCGTCTTCATCGACTGCGGTGGCGAACGTGGCGGCTCCTCCGCCGACTGACGCGCTTGCTTTTCACCCTGACGTCCACCCGCCCATTGCTGGTAAGGGTCGTTTGAAAACCTTAACTGTTGCCATGGCTCTGCTGCATACTTTATGCACAAGCCGTATGTACGAGGCTTATCGATGTGACCGCATAAGCACTTCCCCCATTGGGGTCGCATGAGCTTGTTTATACTCGATCTGAGCCGCATATGCATTTTCGATTTGGGTCGCATAAGCGTCGCTCACTTTCGAACCGCATAGGCTTGCTTTCTTGTATCCGTGCCAGCTCGCATGGGTCTGGTTTCGTAGGCGTGCTTAATTTGAACCGCATGGGTCTATAAGCTCGTCTGAATTTGAGTTGCACGGACTCGGCTAACTCGGAGGCACATGCGGCTACGGTGCACAGAACCACATGGACGTATCTAATGCTGAGCCGCATGTGACTGTGACGACCCGAGCCGCATAGACTCAAATGATCTTTTCAATGCTTCTGTTTTCTTTGACTATCTTCTAACCTCGTTTCTTTTGTCTTTCTCCAGTGAGTCTGCCCGTAAATCCTGCTGGGGAGCTTATAATGGGTTCAAATCAATTCGCCCTGGGCGTGCGTCTTGACGACTTAATTAAGCATGTGTTGAATCAATTCCCTACGGATGAGCCTTCGGAGAGGTTGAAGGCCATTGAGAATCAGACCCTCCATTACTTCCGTTCCATGATGAATACTGGGAAGCTGGATGGAAAATACCTGAAGCCTTTGTTCCTTTTTGGAGATGCTTTAATCATCAAGAATCCCCGAGTTTTAGAGATTACCGAGAACTGGGATTTCTCTTTGGATGGGGTGGCAATCCATATTCCTCTCATGGAACGTCATTATCCTTTGTCATAGTTCAATATGGTGTTGTTGGACAGGAAGATGGTGTGTAACTTAACTCCTACTCAATCAGGGATGTTGATGGGCAACATCCATTATAATCCGAACATGCGGTCAGCGTATACGGGTAAGGATTCCGTCCTCCGGTATATGATGGGTCTGGCCCCGGGCTCTTTCATGAATGTATACGGTCCCAACTTCACACTTACTCAAGCTAATACTTTCCTGAATCGGCTCATTCGCAAGAAGTCTTATCCTGTTGGTAGGCTAGCATTGCCGAACTGGATAAATCCCACCTCTACGTGGGCCCAGTTGACTACTTGGGTTTTACAGACCTATGGAACATTCTTGCGGGAGGTGGGGCTTTACCATGCCATTCGGGGCACTTGTCACGGGCTTTCCATTAATAAACCACTGTTCGTAGCGCTCTTGGAGATGTGTAGCCGACGAACGGGGACATTCTTTGCACCAGTAGGGGAGCTGGGGCTTGCTCTTCACGAGATGCATACTGTCTCTAAACTTCCATGGGGGAATGAGCCTTTCGAGGTGTATACCCCGTCGAATGAGGAGTTCGAGGCCTTGGACAGGCAACTCCCGGGTTCTGTTGCGGTGTATCGGGAGTTGTTGTGCCACCATAGTGCTTGTCATCAGATGGCTATAAAAACGACAGATAGCTTCGAGGGGACCGCTCCCCATACCACATCCTGGATTAATTATCTTTTTAGAGTTGATCCTTCTGGCGAAGTTACTCCCCGAGCCCCTCGAACGCATGCAGAGGTAAGGGATCTGATGTCAAGTGTCAAGAAGTCGCGATCCAAGAGCGATATATTCGGGAGTCAAGCTGACTCTCTTAGTTATTTTCACTATGGGACCATACAAATGTCGGAGAAGGCACTTCTGGCTGGATTTTTGATGATATGGCTATGGAACTGCGTAGCCTCGGGAGGAGCGGGTTCTATCGAGAGGATTGGTCGTCATTTCATCCTCCCTACCGTTAAACTAGTATTCGGAGTTAGATTGGCCCTCCTTCCTGCTATGGTGTGCAACATACACCATGGTCTGCGAACATTCTCGTCTAAGGTTATTGTTCGCAAGAAGACTTTAGATTTTGAGCGCGTAGAACTGCCTTTCCACTACTTGATGGGGTGGTTGGCGATGCACTACAAGTCTTTGCTGGGACCTGGGATAGCGAAAGATGCTACAGCCGAAGATGCTTTCCTCTTCAAATGCCATCACCGGTCTTGGGAATACAACACTATGCCAGCTTGTTGGAGGGCGCTGGCGAGAGTGAATGGGTGTGACCTCTTTGTGTCTGTTCCTCCTTTTTCTGATGAGGAAGTGAGGAAGGTATACCTTGATGGTACTGGACCTTCTCATTTTCTATCTCCGGATATGCTTGCTTGGTTGCGCAATATCCGCCCCGCGCATCTGGTTTATCGCAACCGAGATAATGTATACTTGGAACCTTATCTACCTGGCAGGTTTTCCCGCCAGTTTGGTTATAGCCAGTTGTTCCTTGATGTCCCAACCCTTGTTTGGGTTTTGAAGGCAGCATTCTTGACGGCGTCTGAGCGTAGAATTATTACGACGCTTATCATACTCGGGCCAGCTTCTCAGTTCTCGATGCTAAGGTGCCGAAGGAAATTTTGTACGTGGCTGCTTTATATCACGTTATGGCGAACAAGCCTCATGTTAACTTTGATCCGAGTACCAGTTTTATCGTGGGTACCGGTTTAGAGGAGAAGCCCAAAGGGGCTAAGGTTAGAAAGCAACTGGCGCTCCAGGTCCCCCTCTCTGAATCAGAACCTTCCGAGTTGGCTGAAGATGAGGATGATGATGACAGCGAAGGTTCCCTCTCTGGTGGGGGTGAAGAAGTAGCGTATCAACCGCTTCCCACACCCGACGAACCGGCGGAGGATCTGTTGTTTACTACGCAAGAGGGAGTAGTGATAGAAGAACAACTTTCAGCCGTGTCTGGTCCCTCGCATAAACGGGTCAGACCCGAGTCTTCTGACAGTAGAGCGACCTTTTCCGTGAAGAGGGCCGCTGTTAGGTCTCGTGGATTACTTATCACCGAGAAGGGTGAAGATACAGACGCTATTCTGGAGGTAAGACCAAGTCATAGCCATCTCTTTGTTGTAGTTTTCTTTTCTCTTGGGGATATGACTTAATCACTTTTCTTTGTAGGCGTCCGATGAGCCGACCTCTCCTGAATTGTCTACCACCCCTGAAGCTGATCCGGCCCTTGCTGCTTTGATTAGTGACATGTGTGCTGCGGTCCTTTCTGCAGGAGCTCTCTCAGCGGCGGCCGGAAGCTCCGAGGTTGCTGAGGTCTCGGCCCAGGGTGACGAAGGTTCCCTCGGACCCGTCTTCGAGACCGCTGATCTTCAACAAGGTGCCGTTGATCTCGGTGCATTCCCTCCCGAGGATGCAAGGGGGGAGGAGTCTGTTATACCTGACTCGGGAACTGTTGTTGAAGAGGCTGCGGTGGCTGTAAGCGAACCTCGGCCTCCACACTCCTCAACTGGTAAGATAAGCCAGATATTGACTAGTGAGGGGGCTTATTTGCTCTATCAACATATCCTCCGGGTCAAATCGATTTATGGTTGCCTTGGTCCTGCAGGTCCTGACCCTTTACTTTCCGCCGTGGATGTTCTTGGGGAAGGTTCGGTCTGCAGTGATACGGGAGGAAGGAGCATTCCCTCTCCTTTGCCGTCTCACGTCGAGGAGCCTCCTGCCAGCTCTGGGCCGATGGGAATGGGGTTGGCGATGGTCTCCGCCTCATCCTCTGCAGATTATACAGCTTCGAAGGCCGACCTCTCGACCCTGCCGAGTATTCAAGTTTTACAGGCTACCGAAGAGGAGTTGGCCGCTGTTCAAGCGTCCTTTCGTGCAGAGCTGGTTTCTCTCGTAGCAGGAGCGGCGGATTCTGTTGCGTCTTCTTCGGTGCTGCCAGCCACGCTTCCGTTGACACCGGCCTCCATGGAGACTCTGAACGAGGCGACGCAGGATGTGGTAGACAGCTTCTATCGTTATTTGACAAGGGGCGTAGACGCTGCCATAGGACGGGGGACCCTATTTTCTCTATCTCTTCAGTGCGCTCGGGGTCAAATTGCGACCTTGAAGCCCCTTCCTGGCGGGGTGGGACTGGCTGCACTGCTGGAGCCTAAGCTGACGGAAGCTGATCAGCTTGTGACCCAGCTACTGGCGATACGACAGGCGGGCTTGTCTACTGCGATCGAGCGGGAGCGTGGCTTCCTCATTGCTGCTCGGGATCGGATTAAGCTGGCCCGAGATACTGCTGGGCCAGTTGTACGCGGGGACCTTGATAAGTTCTCCGCTTCGTATGACCAGCTAGGTCGTAGGAGTCAGGCTTGCCGTGCTCGGAAAGAGTCTGCTTTTCGTGGAATTGCTGATACGAAGGAGCAGGTTCTTGGGCTCCAGAGGCAATTGGCCTTCTTAGAGTCAGAGCTGGGGGCTGCTCAGGCGGAGCAGGAGTCGATAGTTCGGGAGGTCGAGAAGGTTTCCCGATCTTCCGATAGCCTGGAGCGGGCTTTTAAGAAATTTGAAGATAACTGGCAGGCTCACGCTCATCTGGAGGATGAGGCGGTGCTGACCAATAAGGCAGAGCGTCGAGCCTCCCAGAGGTTTGAGCGGTCGGTTGCTTTGCTGACAGATCGTCTTAGGGCGTTATGTGCCCCAGAGCAGTGATCAGCCGTCTGTTTTCTTTTGCTTTCTTTTCTTTTTTTTTGTAAGGGGTGTGATCCCCAAATGATGTAGTACGTTGAATTTTGAATAAATGAGCCTGTTTCAACTCATCATCTCTTTCTTGTACTTGTGGCGTCTATAGAATTTGGGCTTGCTGGGGGATTTATTTGTGGACCTGTTATCCTAGGCGTACCTTGGTTTTAGGTACGGATAACAAGTTTAGACAGGATGTCCGGAACAGCCGTGGCAAAGTGGTCATGGATGTTCTCGGTGCTTAACAAAAAAAGGAATGTCGTAGAGCAGCTGGGCTCCCGGGGCATGGTGGGGTAGTGGATTTATGCTAAGAAGCTTAGCAAAGGAATATTTGTGGACCTATTATCCTTGGCGTACCCTGGTTCGGGATACAGATAATAGGGTGAAAGGAAAACCAACATATTTGCTCAGAGGTCATGAGGACATGGCAAGCATGAGGGTTTTACCGGGGAACCTTCCTGCTCAGAGGTAGTGAGGACATGGCAGGGGAGGCTTTACGGGAGATATTCGGGGTCAACAGCAGACATTTGTGGACCTATTATCCTTGTCATACTCCGGTTGTGGGTACAGATAATAGGTCGAAAGGAGACCGACATACTTGCTCAGAGGTAATGTGGACATGGAAAGCATAAAGGGTTCTTCGACGGAGCCTTCCCACTTAGAGGTAATGATGACATGGCAGGAGTGGGCTCAATGAAGAGGGAGTACATAGAACGACTCAGAGGTAGGAGAACGTGGAGGTTCTATGTGAGGGGCGGTTTGTTTTTTTGGTGGAAGTGAAAACGATTCAGAGGTAATGAGGACATGTCCGTTTTCGAAAATTTGTGGATCGATTACCCTTTTTGTGCACTGGAAGTGCGGGTATTGGATCATGAGGGAGGATCTCTTCCAGGGAAGCAAGTTCAGAGGTATAATCATACGTGACTTACTATCTGAAAGGGTGACCGAAATGTGAGTTCAGAGGCACCAGCGGGTACATAACTCGGTAAATTAACATATTGAGAAAGTGGGAGTCCAGCAGCACCAGCGGGTACATGACTCGATAATCTAAAGGGGATGTAGGGGTGAGTTCAGGGGCACCAGGAGGTACATGACTCGATAATCTTGAAATGTTGTGGGTGTGAGTTCAGTGGTACCAGCCGGTACATGACTCGATAATCTGAAATACTGAGGGTGTGAGTTCAGTGGTACCAGCGGGTACATGACTCGACGACCTTTTAGCGAATGTCATTTAGACATAATATTTCTTCAGGAACTTGCCGTTAACGGGCAGCATGAGCAAGTCTCCGTTTTGCTTTATAAGGCGGTAAGCACCGTTGGAGAATACCATCTCAATGATAAATGGGCCCTCCCACTTTGGCTGGAATTTGCCGGTGGTCTTGTGAGTCATGACCTTTGGCCTCCGGACTGCCAAGACGAGATCGCCTACCTGGAATGTTCTGATTTTGACCTTCTTGTTGAAGGCTCCTGAGATACGTGCTTGGTATAGCTCGATCCTTTGCTGAGCTAGGAGGCGCTTTTCATCTAAGGCCTCTAACTCTTGCAGTCGACGTCGGTAGTTATCATCGGTTGTCAATTGGTGTGTGAGGGCGACACATAGTGAGGGGATCTGTGTCTCCAAGGGGAGGACTGCCTCACTTCCGTATACCAGGTAGAATAGTGTATTTTCGGTGGCTGTTCGGACCGTGGTGCGATAAGTCCATAAGCACTCGCCGAGCTTGTCGTTCCAGTCACGTTTGTTGGAGGAGACAAACTTCTTGAGAAGTTTGATGATTATTTTGTTGAACGCCTCTGCTAACCCATTTGCTGTCGGGTTGTACGGCGTCGAAGCGATATTCTGAATACGGTGCTTATCGCAAAATCGATAGAATGCGTGGCTTGTAAACTGTGGACCATTATCATGGATGATCCTTCGGGGCAGTCCAAAGCGGTAGATGACGTGGTATTTAAGGAAGCTGATCACGTTCGAAGTCTTGACTTCTGTGAGAGGGACAACTTCCGCCCACTTGGAGAAGTAATCCGTGATCGCAAGTATAAAGCGATGTCCTCGGAAGGAAGGTGGGGTGATTGGACCAATGATATCCATTCCCCATGCTTCGAATGGCCAGGACGCCACCGTCGGATATAGAAATTCGGATGGTTGATGAATGAAGTCCGCGTGGACTTGGCAAGCTTTGCACTTTCTAGCATAATCGATTGCATCTGCCACCATTGTGGGCCAATAGTAGCCCATTCGGCGAAGACGATCTTGTAGTTTTGGGCTGGGTTGATAGGCCCCGCAGACACTGTCATGGGCTTCTCGTACGGCTTCTTTGGCTTCTGCGTTTGACAGACACCGAAGCAGTAATCCGTCGTAGGAGCGGCGATACAACATTTTCGTCTCTGTATCGTAGAAGAATCTGAGAGAACGCCTCCTGATGGAAGTGGCTTCCTTTGGGTTTTCAGGTAGGATGTCGTAGACGACGAAGTCGATGAATGGTTATCTCCAATCTGGGGCGTCATCGATCGTCTGTACAGAATAACTTGCGACAAATTGCATATTGTTTTTGGGGCAGACCAGTTCATGGCCTATCACTTCTACTGATTGTTGATCATAATTCGGAACTGCTAGGGAAGTGGCGAGACCAGATAGGGCATCGGCTTCAATATTTCAGAGTTTGGGGACGTGCTCGATGAAGAACCCCTCAATTGTCGAGATGATATTGATCGCTATTTGATGATAAGGGATCATGTCTTCATGGCGTACCTCGTACGAACCCCGGATCTGATTGACAATTAGTTGGGAATCGCCGTACGCTTCATGGTATTCTACCCCCAGCTCTCTTGCAAGTTGGAGGCCAGTGACCAGAGCATTGTACTCGGCCACATTGTTAGAACAGGGTTCAATGAGGGAATAAGCGCGATTAATCACCAATCCGGAAGGAGAGATTAGTACTACTCCGACTCCGACGACTATATTGCCTTTAGGTCCGGTCCTCGAAGTGCCGTCGAAGAACATTCGCCATATATTTTCGTGGGAGGTTGTATGCGAGTCGGTGACCTCATCTGGGATCTCTTCGTATATCCTGGAGGACTCCGAGCCTGGGTGGGCTGCCAAGAAATCTGCCAGGGCTTGACCTTTGACTGCCTTTTGGGGGACGAAGATCATATGATAAGGGGACAGCAGTATTGCCCATGTAGCGAGGCGAGAGCTGAGTGCCCCTGGTTTAGTCATGAGGACCCTGAGAGGGTTAACTCGTGAGATCATATGTATCGTTTGTCCGATGACATAGTGCCGCGTTTTCTAAATGACGAACACCAGAGCGAGGCATTCCTTCTCCACAGCGGTGTATCGGTGCTCTGGTCCAATCATCATTCGGCTGAGGTAATATATGGCCTATTTATGGCCTGCATCGTTATTCTGTGCCAGCAGAGCACCGAGAGAGTGTTCCATTGCTCGTACATAGAACAAAAATAGTTTTCCAGGGACTGGAGCTACCAAGATCGGAGGATTTGACAGATATTCTTTGATGCTATCGAAAGCACGCTGGCATTCTTCGTCCCATACGAATGAGACTCCTTTCTTCATGAGGTGCGTAAATGGCCGGCATCGCCCGGAGAGGTTGGAAATGAACCTTCTGATGTAAGCTAGCCTTCCCTGAAGGCCTCTGAGTTCGCGAAGATTTCTCGGAGGACCCATCTCCATGATTGCTTTTGTCTTCTCGGGGTCTACATGGATACCCTTTGCAGTGATGATGAAGCCTAAGAACTTCCCGCTAGATACGCCCAGGAAGGACTTCGTAGGGTTCATCTTCAAATTGTGAGTCCGTATTAGGTCGAATACCGTCCTTAGATCCTGCAGATGTTCTCCTTTGCTATGGCTCTTGACGGCTATATCATCTACATAGCACTCCACCGTCTTGTGTAAGTGGTCTCTGAAGATGATGCTCATAGATCTTTGATATGTGGCGCCTGCATTCTTTAAACCGAAAGGCATGACTGTGTAGCAGTACGTGCCAATCGGTATTCAGAATGATGTATGCTTTTCGTCGTCGGGAGACATCTTGATTTGGTTGTATCCCGAGAAGCCATCCATGAATGACATGCGCTCAAAGCCGCAGGTATTGTCGATCATGATGTCTGTGATAGGAAGGGGAAATTCATCTTTGGGGCATGCCTCGTTCAGATTACGGAAGTCGATGCAGATTCGAATTTTTCTATTCTTCTTGAGGACAGGTACTATATTGGCAACCCAATCGGGATGTTGCTCCTCACGAATGAAGTCGCTGGCTATTAGTTTGTTGACTTCAGCTTCGATCGCGTCCATGATGCTTGGGCGGAAGCGTCGCTGTTGTTGTTTGACTGGCTTCACATCTGGCCGAATATTGAGTTTATGAAGAGCGATGTCAGGATTTAACCCTGGCATGTCTTCATAGCTCCAGGCGAATACATCAATGTACTCCCTGACAAGTTCTAACAGCGACTCCCGTTCTTCGTTGGTTAGGCTTTCACTGATGAAGATCGGTTTTGGAGAAGATTCGCTGTCGAGATCCACTTGTATGACCTTATCTTCAGTAGGAGGTTCTCTCAGTTCGAATCGCTTTTCCCATTGCGCGTCTAATTGCTGGGCCCATAGCTCTAGCTCGAGGATTTCGGGGATGTCTTCGTCTTTCTCGTAAGCATCGGCGAACGTCATGTTGACTGACATGACTTGTCTGAACACATCTCCGATGCTGGTATCTGAGTCGGAAGTTGGCGATCCGGTTGAATGCGACTGCCAGTCGCATTCTTCATCTGAACTTTCCGAGGTCGTAGTAGGCGTTACATACCCTAACCCGCATCGAGTTTTGTTATAGTAGTTCCATGGTTTGCCCGCCGGGACTGGCGGCTTCAAAGGTAATCGTCGCCCAGTGTCATAGTTCAATCCTGGCGTAGTCTCTAGATCATACCCCTGTTTCTGCATGAGATATTTGGATTGAGGGCTATAGAGATGCAGAGGCAGTCTTCCGGCATCTGACCCGAGGTCGTCTTTTTCTATGGTACGGGGATGAGGGTTGTTCGTCCGGCCGAAGATGACTGGATGATCCCCTCCCTTGTGTATTCGGTAGGCGTCTTCTACTGGAGTAAGCTGGATTGCGGTGTACACATTTGTCACCTGTGTGTGTAGGTGAGCGCCTATGCCGTGTTCCATAGCATACATCGTACATAGCTTATTGAGCTCGATGTAGTTCAAAGATAACCCTTTATTGATGAAGTAAGGTATCTTTTCTAGGGGGATTACATCATCAGCGAAGGGGATATTAGTGTGGGCGGCCACATACTTGGCTAGCTCCGGTTCCTCTTCGACTACCCCCTGTGTGAACGAAGACTGAGAGGACGACCTAGGAAGCTTAATCGTCAGTGGTCCAGTTGATGGAGTAGAGCGTGGAGTAGTTGGCAGACTGGCGACCCCCAGTTTAGCATTCGATGTAGAGCGAGGAGTGGCTGGTTCGCTGGAAGTGTCAGACCTTGCATCGAGGCGACAACCTTTCTTAGGAAGGCGTATTGTCAATGGCCTGTCCGAGGGGTTGAGCTTCCCTGTTTGTGGTTGACTGACTCTTGGTAACCTGATTGTTAGTGGCTCCGTTGTGGGTCTCGGCACTTGGCCGGATCTCGGCAGCCGGATTGTCATCTGCTCCTCTTGCGCCGAGAGGCTGATCGCGTCCTTTCGCAGAGTGGCGGTGAGGGGTGCAGACTTGCCCGGTTTGCGAGCTTGGAGGTGGATCGTCAGGTGTCCTTCTGATCCCGTGACTGTCTCAGTATGAGCTTGTGCGTCTCCTTCATCCAGGTGCCTCTTCGACTTTTCGTATAAACAGGAGTCCGAGTAGTAAGATTCGACCCCTTTAAAGGGATCGATGTCAGCAAACTCTGTCTTCACGAAGCCGTGTTTGTCGACATATTTGAAGCACTGGTGTAGCGTGGAAGGCACGATCATATAATCGTGTATCCATGGGTGCCCCAAGAGGATGTTGTAAGAAGTTTTTGTATCTATGACGTAGCAGGTGACCTCGGATTGGAGATCGCCAATCTGACACTTCAGACGAATCTTCCCGATCGGGTAGCTCCTGCCCGAATTGAAACCGCTGATGGAGGTGCTTGTAGGTGTTAGGCGATGCATTGGGATACGGAGATGATGTAGCAGACCTTTCGGGATGATGCTTATGGAAGAGCCAGGATCAATGTGCATTCGATCCACCTTCACGTCGCCGATGTATCCCGTATAGTATAGCGGGCGATCATGTAGGTTGGTTTTGATGAGCATGTCCTGCAGAGTGAAGACGATGTTGGGCATTGCTCCCGTGCAGGCACTATCTCGGAGATCCATGGTTGAGTCCTCCCCAGTGAGGTTAGATTGAGCGAGATAGGCATCGGCATTTTGGAGTGCTTCGCTCAATGCAATACGAACGTCTTTGGAGAGCCTCAGGAGTTCATATAATAACAATTTGGCCGGAGTGTTAGCCAATTGTGCTAAGATGTCAAAGTTGTAGGGCCTCTCTAGCCCTTGGGCTGCGTCCTTTCGGAGAGATTTGTCGAAGCGAGTCTCCTTCGGCCTAGGCTTGTCGGTCGTCGAAGGCTGAGCCGGTCCCAGAGCATCAGTTGTAGTGGGTTGATGATTTTCAGCTGGACTATCAACCACAGGTTAGGATTGCGCTCCGGACCGCGTGACGACGGCTGTAGCTTCCTCGTTATCTGCTGAAATTGTGCGGCAGGTCTTGATTTTTCTACTCTTTTTGTTGGTGGGAGATGGTGTGGGCCGAGTTACTTCTGACACCAAGTCTGGATGGACCCACATGACCTCTCCTCTTGAGGTGGTGAGAGGTACTAGACCAGCAGCTTGTTCTCGGGGCGGAGGAAGATTGGTAATCTCTATTGTCGCGAGAGGGACGGGAATTACCCCGTCTTGGGTCTCCGTTGGAGGAAAGTTGCCGAATTATATGGACACCATATTGGCTGCTACGGTTACCTCTTCGAAGTCGATGGCCAGAGTGTTCGAATCGATGAGGCTTTGGATGTACCATTTTAGTTGGTAGCAGTCATGTGTAGCGTGGTGTACATAACGGTGGTAATGGCAGAACTTCGGGTTCTCCAAATCAGCAGGCCGAGGCTCCCGTCTTGGTAGAGGAAACTGAATTCTACCTCCTTGTATAAGCATGTCTAAGATAGGCTTGACGTGGCCGTCTTCGAAAGAGTAAGTGATCTGAGGCCATTGCTTGTCTGCTGGCTGTGGCTCGGGCTTCTGGGCCGTGTCGGCCACCATAGCCTGTTTTTCCTTGCTGTCCCGATTGTTGGAGGAGTTACCCCCATTATCGTTGTTGAGACGCTTGCCCTTATTTTCTCCTTCTGAGATGTGTAACCCCAGTTGGCGGGCCTTCTTCAGTCGTTCTTCAGTGCTTGTGGCACTGATGATGAACGCCTTCCAATCTTTGAATTGACTCTCGTCCATCCAGAGACTGATCGTTGGAAGCAGTCTCTTTTGGCAGATTTCGACCAAAGAAGAATCCAGATTTCCGGAAGGCAGCTTCATGGCGGTCTGGCAGAACCGCTCGATGTAGTTCCTTGTTAGCTCCTTCTCCCCTTGGACGACATCCATGAGAGTGGACATAGTGATATCTTGTCCAACTTCATTGAATCGTTCCAAGAACATGCGCTTGAAGCCGGCGAAGGAATGGATGTAGTTGTCCGATAGATTGCGGTACCAATCAAAGGCGACTCCTTCCAATGCTCCAATGAATAACCGTATGAGGATCGCATCTTCATGGGGCAGATGGTCGGTGGTGACCTCAAAGTAAGTGATGTATCGACTTGCTGAGGTTTTGCCATCATACGGGTTGATGTTGAACGGCTTATATCTTGGTGGGAATGGAACATCCCTCCACTCAGCAGGATATGGTTGCCGTATTCTGAGATCTTGAGCGTTTTCTCGGGCATGAAACATGGCACGGAGCTCTTGGACCTCTCTTCTTACTTCTCGGGTCTCATCTGTCGCGGCGGGGGCTGTTATTTCGGGAGGATTATTGCCCGGGTTTGGTGCCGCTGAGTTCGAATCTATATTGACCACGGGGCCCGTATTTGTTTGACCAGGCGCTCCTCCTTGTAAAGTGGGCAGGGCCGCTTTAATCTCGTCTACAGACTTGACCAAAGCAAGTAATATGGCTTCGAGACTGTCGATGCGCTGGCGATCACTGGAACCACCTTGATCGCTGTCCGTCATGAACACCGTTCTTACGTGAGGAGTGATGGAAGGAACGGTGAAGGATGTGGCCTCTGAGTCATACCCATGCACCGAGAAGTCATCGGGATAGGTGGGAATGTTCTCTTCGGGCTCGGACTCGGAGGAAACGGTATCCCCAGCTTCAGAGCTTGCCTTGTCTTGAGAGTTACGGATGTCCTCATGGGCATCAGCGTCCGTTGCTCCTGGTGGAAGAGTTGTTTTTGCGGACTCGGTTCCTTGGAACATCGGATTGTTACGGATGTTCGGAGAAGTGTTACCCCCAGCTCCTTCAACCCCCAGCGATGTGGATGATGAATTTCCTATTGAGGTAAATTTCGTCTTTGAACGGGTGTGTTGGAATACACCAGTGGAGGGCAACCGTTTAGACGACAGTTTCTTAGTTGTAATGGTTGATATCTTCGGACTGGAGACGCTCGTTTTCTTCTTCCTCTCTTCGGCGGGAACTTTTTGAGCAGAATTGCAGGAGACAACAGGAGGTGCCTCATCTTCTGAGTTCGGGTGCTGTAGCCTTTGGAAGGCGGATGGCCGGGCTTCCGTCATTGCCGCGTTGTTGCAGCAGCAATTGACGATGATTTGGGTGCAGCGATGTCCAAGCGAGGACTCTTTGTACACCGACACTCCTTCTTTTTCCTTGTATTTGTGGAGGATCGTCTCCCGCAGGTCAGAGGAACCACTCTGTCTGTTTGTCGCGGGGGGCTGGACTTGAGTGGTTGTATACAACTTTCCATCCGAGGCCCGTGTGATACTCAATGGGACGCTCTGATAGTCAGAGGTTGGGACAGCTGACTGGGCTCGATGAGCCCGCGCTGTCCTAGACTTCCTCCTTCTAGCACTTGTGGATGCGTAATAGGAGGAGTCCAAGTTGAATGCCATAGAATCTGGCTTATCATACAGAGCATCATCAGGGTTGGGACCGTATGAGAGACGGTCGAAGACCGATTGAGAGAAGCGTGGAACGGACGCTATGCTGCCAGAGTTGGGTACCGTGCAGGCTGTCTGCATGCGGTCATCTTCTGCTGTCGGATGAGTTATCTTTGGGCGGTTAGGAGTCACGACCGTGCAGGCTGGCCGCATGCGGTTGGCAATAGTGGCCGCATGGGTTCTCTGCAAGCGGCTGCCTCCTGTAGCCTCATGTGTTTCATCCATGTGATTGGCGACTGTAGCTGCATAAACTATACGGCTGCCAGATGTGACCGCATGATTCTTCTTCATGCGGACAGCGACTGTGGCCGCATGGGCTTTGTTCCTGCGGCTAGCGGATGTGGTCGCATGAGCCTTTTTCACTCGGCTAGCACCCCTATGCGGCTCAGTTCGCATAGAGTTTCTTTTTGCCTCTGCAAGTCCAGCATCATAGTATTTTCTTCTGTCGGACTTGGAGACAGAAGAGTTGTCTACGGTCTGAAGTGGGGCCGCAGAAGAGTCCTTCTCACCGTCTTGAGCAACAGAGGGTACACCGTCGGGGGCTTGGGGAGGAGCAAATGATTTTAGCCTCCACTCTCTACGAGCCTTTGTCGTACGGGTGCGCTTCTGGACCGAGCCAGCGCTTCCTTCGGAAAGCATCTCTTCAAACGCTTGTTGGTCGAAGCGGACGACCATCTTTTGTTACGTGGAGCCAAGTTTGGCTGCATCCGATTGCATCACCAACTCTTCAGCCGTGGAGAAGTTTGTCCCCAGCAGAGTCGCCATCGTGTTTGCCATTGATTGTAAAAGTACAGAACAATTATCGGAGGACTGAACTTAGACTCACAATACAAACTCGCTTGTCCAAGAAAGCCTAGGAACGAAAACCTAGGTACAGCAATCTAAGTACAATTGTTTATTTTAGATTCTGGGGGTGACGATAGAGGCTCGGGAAGGCGACGGCAGCGCTGCCTTACTCCTTGGACGATCGGTATGCAGCCTTGGCTCCTTGTGAAAAGATGGTTGGCATTGACGAAGAAGTGTTCTTTTTGCTCTTCTGTTGCTCTCCTGGCTTCTCTCTCTCTCTTTCTGTGTATTCTCTCTCTGACTCTGTATATTTTTATTCTTTTGTTGTCGGTCCTTGTGCAAAAAAATGATGCTGGCTATTTATAAGAGTGGGGTATGATCATTAGGGTTTGCTAATGATCATTGTTTTGGAATGTCGGCGCTCCTTCAATCTATCTGAACCCTTGGTCCTGATTACAATGAATCTCGGCCATTAATGAGGATAGCACCGAATCTTGTGAGCAATTAATGTTAATTGCTTTAAATCTTCATGATTGATTATACCAAAGCCCGATTGCTCGCCACGTGTCCCATTGGCTTGATGATAAATGATATGCCTTGATCTCAGTAATTATGATGATGATGTCAAATATATTTGTTGAGATTCGGTTAAATCGTTGCTTGATCCGATGCCACGTATTTTAATTGTGGGTCCTGCCAGAGCCGCATGGGATAGGCAAGACTTGAACCGCAGGGAGATAATCTTCATGAGCCGCTTGGGACAGTGCTTCGTCGAACCACAGGGAACGAACTCTCAATGAGCCGCATATGCATAGTCTTTGCGAGCCGCATGAGCTAGCGTTGTATTGAGCCGCATGGGCTGAGCTCTCAGTGGGCCGCATATGGCTGATTTCTGCTAGTCATATAGGGTGACTTCTCAGTGAGCCGCATGAAGCTGTTCTCTATTTAAGCCGCATGAGATTTGCTACGTGGCAACCTAGGATTTCTGACGGATCGGGTCAGAGATCTTCTTCTTTTTCCGAAGAGTCTGTCATTATGGCAGAGTCATTATGACACTTTATGCCAGAGCCGCCACAGTCGTCAAATCGTGTCAGAGCATTAAATGAGGCCATTATTCAAAGGGCCAGCTGTAGGGAAGGATCTCAGGAGGACACGTGGCATGGATCGAGCCGCATATTCCTGCTGAACCGCATACACTCTCGAGCCGCATGAGACAGAGAGTCTTCCTTTGAACTGTATAAGACATCTCCCATATGAGCCGCATGGGCTTCGTATCCGGAGTCGCATGGACCATTATTCTGATATTTTCCATGCTTCTACAATATGGTGGCAAGGTGCACTTGCCTATGGTGTGGTGTTGTGTGGAGGAAGAAGAAGAAGAAAATTAATGGAGGGAAGTAATAAGGAGAGAGAGTGTTAGGTAGGGATTTTAATGGTGGAGGATAAGTTGAGTGTAGGGTGGAGGTTAGCTAAGGTACTCCAATGCAAAATAAACCAAACCAACCCAAACCAACCTTCTCCACAACATAAAACCAAGTCAGGTAAAACCCAATTACGAGGAACCAAAATCCACAAGTCAAGAAAATAAAATACGTGCCAAAATCAAATACAAGCATAAATACAAAATACGGGAAATGGGGGTGACAACTCTACCCACCTTCAAAGAATTCTGTCCTCAGAATTTAATCAAGGAGCTAGAGATTGCCACGACAAGCTATACTAAGCACAGACAAGCTACACTAAGCAGTTCAATCATACAATCATACAATACAAGCAAGGAAGGGAAAGCGTAAGGCATAAGAAGGATATTATACCTTACGAGTCGAACAAGTAGGGATATCGCGATCGGATGTCGTCCTCACGCTCCCATGTTGACTCACCTAGAGAATGATGATCCCAAGCAACACGGACTAAGTTAATAGTCTTGTTCTTGAGCGTCTTCTCCCTCCGTTCCAATATAGACACGGGCTTCTCCTCATACGAAAGGTTGGTACCAACAACCAGTTCCGAATGATCTAGGATATGGCTCGGGTCCGGGATGTACCGTCGTAATTGGGACACATGGAATATATCATGTACCTCACTTAGCGACGGTGGAAGAGCGAGACGATAGGATACATCACCTACTCGCTCTAGAATATCAAATGGCCCTATATACCTCGGACTAAGCTACCAAAACGAATGACGCCACGGGTAGGCGAGATCCTAAGGAATATATGGTCGCCGACAGCAAATTTTAAAGGACACCGATGAGCATCGGCCCAATGACGCTGGCGATCTTGGGCAACTCGAAGGTGATCTCTGACTCTTCTGACCACTTCAACTGTCTGGGCAATCATTTCTGGACCAAGCATCTGTCTCTCTCCGACATCGTCCCATGCTAGCGGGGATCTGCACTTCCTGCCATACAGTGTCTCGAACGGAGCCATCTGATTACTAGCCTGGAAACTATTATTGTACGAGAAATCCACCAGGTGCAGGTGATTCTCCCATGAACCACCGAAGTCGAGGGTACAAGATCTCAACATATCTTCAAGAGTCTGGATCGTGCGCTCTGACTGGCCATCTGTCTGCGGATGATATGCTGAATTGAACTGGAGACGAGTTCCCAAACTCTCTTGCAAGCTGCGCCAAAAGTGTGATGTGAATCTCGTATCTCTATCTGAGGTGATACTAACTGGCACCCCGTGAAGCCTGACGATCTGCCTGAGATATATCTCTGCTAGCTGTGCTGTCGACTGTCCAACTCTAAACGGGAGAAAGTATGCTACCTTGGTAAGCCTGTCCACAATGACCCAAATAGCATCTCTGTCGGCCGGAGATCTGGGTAATCCAGTCACGAAATCCATGGTCATATGCTCCCATTTCTATTCTGGGATCGGCAAAGGTTGAAGAAGTCCAGCTGGCCTCTGATGTTCAGCTTTAACCTGTTGGCAAACCAAACACCGAGAGACAAACCGGGCTATCTCCCTCTTCATGCCATTCCACCAAAAATGCTGACAAATGCCTCTGTACATCTTTGTACCACCGGGATGAATAGAATACTGCGAACAGTGAGCCTCTGCCATGATCTCATGTCTGATATCTCCACTGGGTACACAAAGACGAGTGCCGTGTCGAAGTGTACCATCTTCATGATTACATAACTCTGGCCTTCTTCCTGCCTCACACTCTGCTCTGAGTCGCTGGATCTTGGAATCTGCTAACTGCACCATCCGGATCCTCTCAACTATGCTGGACTGAACCTGTAGACTGGCCATCAATGCCACGTTGGAAGGGAGGACAACTTCAATACCTAACTTCTGAAGATCTGCCAATAACTCTGGTTGCGCTGTTAGGCAGTAAACTCCGGCTCTCCTGCTCAATGCATCTGCTACAACATTGGCCTTCCCTGGGTGATACTGCAAATCCATATTATAGTCCACAAGTAGCTTAAGCCATCATCTCTGCCGTATGTTAAGGTCCTTCTGGGTGAAAACATACTTCAGGCTCTTGTGATCAGTAAATATCTCCACTCTGTCCCCATACAAGTAGTGTCGCCAAAGCTTAAGCGCAAATACCACTGCTGCTAGCTGCAAGTCGTGGGTCGGGTAACTCTTCTCATGGTCACGAAGTTGGCGTGATGTATAAGATATTACCTTCCCATGCTGCATCAAGACACATCCCAATCCTCTGCCTGAAGCGTCGCAATAAACTGTGAATCCTTCGGTCCCATCTGAAAGTGTGAGAATGGGAGCCGTTATCAAACCTCGCTTCAACTTCTCAAATGATTCCTGACACTCTGCTGTCCAAACAAATAGCACATCCTTGCGGGTCAACTGGGTCATCGGTGCTGAAATCCTTACAAAATCTGAAATGAACCGCCGGTAGTAGCCGGCTAATCCAAGGAAGCTGCGAACCTCTGCCACTGAGCTAGGCACTGGCCATGACTCGATAGCCACAATCTTCTGGGGATCTACTTCCACTCCTCATCGGGTAATAATATGACCCAAGTACGAAATACGATCAAGCCAGAACTCGTATTTACTGAACTTGGCGTACAACTGGTGCTCTCTGAGAATCTAGAGGACAATTATGAGATGCTGCTCATGCTCTGCTTCACTCTTGCTGTAGACCAGGATATCATCTAGGAATACGATCACGAACTGATCCAAGTAAGGCATGAAAATACGATTCATGAGGTCCATGAATACGGCTGGCACATTGGTTGCTCCAAAGGGCATAATAAGGAACTCCCAATGCCCATACCTAGATCGGAAAGCTGTCTTCGGGATGTCCTGCTCTCTGGCTCTAATCTGTTGGTATCCTGACCGCAAGTCAATCTTCGAGAAAACTGAAGCCCCTTTGAGTTGATCAAACAAGTCATCTATCCTCGGGAGAGGGTATCTGTTCTTGATTGTCACTGAGTTCAAGGTATGATAATCAACACATAGCCTGGACGTACCATCCTTCTTCTTTACAAGAAGCATCGGGGCTCCCCAAGGCGATCCACTTACGCGAATGAATCCCTTGGTCCTGAGTTCTTCAATCATCTTGTACAAAATCTCCAATTCTGAGGGCGCCATCCTGTAGACTCGCTCTGATACTGGTGCTGTTCCGGGGATCAAGTCTATAGTGAACTCGATCTCCCTCTCTGGCGGCATCCCTGGAAGCTCCTCTGGAAAGATATCTAGAAACTCTTCAACTATCCGGGGCAACTGCGCAGCTGTTACTGCCATCCGCAATACTAGGGGAGATGGCTCCACTGCACCTCTGGAAAATAAAAACTCTGGCTCGCCTGGAATGCTAAAAAAAACTCTGCCTACATGGCAGTCTATCCTAGCATACTGGTTCCTCAACCAATCTATGCCTAAGACTATATCATAGTCTGCCATAGGGAACTCTATAAATCTAGCGGGAAATTCTCTACCGCTAACTACGATTCGACACGAGAAAAACACTCGATCTACCCCCACAAGACCATTACCAGTAAGTATATTGAGCCTCACTGATAATGACTCGGGCTCTAATCCTATCCGTGTCACCGAATCGTGCAGACATGAATGAATGTGATGCACCAGAATCAAATAATACCAATGCTGGAGAGGAGTTGACGAGAATAGTACCTGCCACTACCTCACCTGGTGCAACTTCTTCTTCCGTAGCCATCATCATCGCCTGACCTCTAGCTGCAGGTCCCCTCTGCTGGAAACCTCTCTGCCTATTCTGCACTTGTGCCTGGGTATACTGCTGCTGGTTCTGCTGCTGAAATGCCTGGGCCTAACACAACAAGGGCCTCGGGTACTGCTGCTGCTGCACAGGTGCTGGTCCCCTAACCGATGGACTGGTTAGGTTGGAAGAGGACGAACTACCCCTATTCGGGCAGTCTCCTATCTTGTGATCTGCTGCTCCACAAGCTAGGCACAATCATTGCGCCTTACGACAATCCGCCACTACATGGCCTGACTTCCCGCAATGAGAACATCCCATCGCGGAAGTCTGCTTCTGCTTCTGCTGTTTGCCATTGATTGTAAAAGTACAGAACAGTTTTATGGGAGGACTCAACTTAGACTCACAATATAAACTCTCTTGTACAAAGAAAGCCTAGGAACAAAAACCTAGGTACAGCAGTCTAAGTACAATTGTTTATTTTAGATTCTGGGGGGTGACGATAGAGGCTCGGGAAGGCGACGACAGCCCTGCCTTACTTCTTGGACGATCCGTATGCAGTCTTGGCTCGGAGAAGATCTGCTTGGCGTGGACGAAGGAATGCTCTTTTTGCTCTCCTCGTGTTGCTCTCCTGGCTTCTCTCTCTCTGTGGTTATCAAAAAGAGGGGAACTCTCTCTGTATATCTGTCTCTCTCTTTTTTTTATTCTCTAGTTGCCGGGGGTTTTTGCAAGAGAATGATGCTGGCTATTTATAGGAGTAGGGTGTGATCATTAGGGTTTGCTAATGATCATTTGTTTAGAATGTCGACGCTCCTTCAATCTATCTGAACCCTTGATCCTGATTATAATAAATCTAGGCCATTAATGCGGATAGCACCGTATCTTGTAAGCAATTAATGCTAATTGCTTTAAATCTTCATGATTGATTATGCCAATGTCTGATTGCTCGCCACGTGTCCCATTAGCTTGATAATAAATGATATGCCCTGATCTTAGTAATTATGACGATGATGTTAAATATTCTTGTTGGGATTCGGTTAAATCCTTGATTGATCCGATACCACGTGTTTTGATTGTGGGTCCTGCCAGAGCCGCATAGGATGGGCAACACTTGAACCGCAGGGAGATACTCTTCGTGAGCCGCATAGGACAATGCTTCATCGAGCTGCAGGGAACGAACTCTCAATGAGCCGCATATGCATAGTCTTTACGAGCCGCATGAGCTAGCGTTGTATTGATCCGCAGGGACTGAGCTCTCAGTGGGCCGCATATGACTGATTTCTGCTAGTCATATAGAGTGACTTCTCAGTGAGCCGCATGGAGCTGTTCTCTATTTAAGCCGCATGAGATGTTGCCACGTGGCAACCTAGGATTTCTGACGGATCGGGTCAGAGATCTTTTTCTTTTCCCGAAGAGTCTGTCATTATGGCAGAGCCATTATGACACATTATGCCAGAGCCGCCACAGTCGTCAAATCGTGTCAGAGCATTAAATGAGGCCACTATTCAAAGGGCCAGCTGTAGGGAAGGATCACAAGGGGACACGTGGCATCGATCAAGCCGCATATTCCTGCTGATCCGCATACACTCTCGAGCCGCATGAGACTGAGAGTCTTCCTTTGAACCGTATAAGACAGCTCCCATATGAGCCGCACGGGCTTCGTATCCGGAGCCGCATGGACCATTATTCTGATATTTTCCATGCTTCTACAGGACCACCTTCAAAGTTTTCAATTTGCAAAATTGAAACACTTTGAATAAGAAGCATGGTGCCGTTCATGCCGCATAAGTGTCCCAGCCGCATAGATTCATCTGTCCGCATAGGCTCTTTGCCACGTGTCCTGATCACGTGTGCAAATCTTCATTAAATGCCTTTGATTCATTTTTTAATTAATGCCGTCTTTTGGGGGAGGATCCCAAGGGTCGGTTTTGCCTTGACCGAAGCATTTGCCTTTATCTCTTGAGGCGGCACGTAATCCGAGACGTCTGTTTGTTTTTATGGATCTCTTTCGCCTATAAATAGGAGTCTTTTAGTCTCTTGGGAGTTTCTTTACCCTCTCTTTCTGCTCGAATTCCCTGTTGCCGTCTTTGCTCTTCGTCTTCTTCCTTCAACGATCGACAATGGCTCCCAAGAAGGCTACTGCGTCAAAAGCCGCGAAGGGTAAGGCTGTTGCTTCTACGACGACCGCAGTGATGAACGTGGTCACTCCTCCGCCGGCTGCTGTGCGTTCTATCCATCCCGACGTTCACCCGCCTATCGCTGGTAAGGGTCGTCTGAAAACCCTAATTGTTGCCATGGCTCTGCTGCATACTTTATGCACAAGCCGCATGTACGGGGCTTATTGATGTAACCGCATAAGCCCTTCGCCCCATGGGGCCGCATGAGCCTGTTCACTTTTTGAACCGCATAAACTCGCTTGCTTGTATCCGTATCCGCTCGCATGAGTCTGGCTTCGTAGGCGTGCTTAACCTGAACCGCATGGGTCCATAAGCTCGTCTGAATTTGAGTCGTATGGACTCGGCTAACACGGAGCCGCATGAGGATATGATGCACCGAACCGCATGGGCGTATCTAATGCTGAGCCGCATGAGGCTGTGACGACCCGAGCAGCATAGACTCAGATGATCTTTCCAACGCTTTTTTTTTTGACTATCTCATAACCTCGTTTCTTTCGTCTTTCTCCAGTGAATCTGCCCGTAAATCCTGCTGGGGAGCTTATAGTGGGTTCGAATCAATTCGCCCTGGGCGTGCGTCTTGACGACTTAATTAAGCATGTGTTGAATCAATTCCCTACTGATGAGCCTTCGGAGAGGTTGAAGGCCATTGAGGATCAGACCCTCCATTACCTCCGCTCCATGATGAATACTGGGAAGCTGGATGGAAAATACCTGAAGCCTTTATTCGTTTTCGGTGATGCTTTAATCATCAAGAATCCTCGAGTTTTGGAGATTTCCGAGAACTAGAATTTTTCTTTGGATGGGGTGGCAATCCATATTCCTCTCATGGAACGTCATTATCCTTTGTCATGGTTCAATATGGTATTGCTGGACCGAAAGATGGTGTGTAACTTAACTTCCACTCAATCAGGGATATTGATGGGCAACATCCATTATAATCCGAATATGCGGTCAGCGTATGCGGGTAAGGATTCCGTCCTTCGGAATATGATGGGTCTGGCCCCGGGCTCTTTCATGAATGTATACGGTCCCAACTTCATACTTACTCAAGCTGATACCTTCCTGAATCGACTTGTTCGCAAGAAGTCTTATCCTGTTGGTAGGCTGGCACTGCCGAACTGGATAAACCCCACCTCTACGTGGGCCCAGTTGACTACTTGGGTTTTGCAGACCTATGGAACATTCTTACGGGAGGTGGGGCTTTACCATGCCATTCGGGGCACTTGTCACGGGCTTCCCATTAATAAACCACTGTTCGTAGCACTCTTGGAGATGTATGGTCGGCGAACGGGGACGTTCTTTGCACTAGCAGGGGAGCTGGGGCTTGCTCTTCATGAGATGTATACTGTCTCTAAACTTCCATGGGGGAATGAGCCTTTCGAGTTGTATACCCCATCGAATGAGGAGTTCGAGGCCTTGGACAGGCAACTCCCGGGTTCTGTTGCGGTATATCGGGAGTTGTTGTGCCACCATAGTGCTTGTCATCAGATGGCTATTATAACGCCCCAGTCCCAAAATATGTAGGACTAGGTACGTATCCATGCCAGCTGCACATATACGAAGAATACTCTAATATCTAGAATCCTCGCATATGCACATAAGCTGTAAATAAATAATCACAGGCCAGAATAACATATCTAATCTCATCACAGCTCAACACAAAAGATAATGAAGTCCAAATAAATAAATAAGAGTATCAAAAGATAGCCGGGTGAACAAACTCACTCCAAACAGCTATGAAAAATAGTCTCACAAGATCGGAGTCCGACCTCCGCAAAATAGAAAGAAAAGAGATGTAAAATAATGTCTACAACTGTCTCAGATAAGAAAATAGACTAGGAATCAGTAGTGACTGCCTCATCATCAATGTAAGATAGCTCCAATGCCGCTCCATACTCCTGTGGAAAATCCTCTAAACCTGGAGAGATAACCAGGTCCTCAGGGGACATAGCAAGATACAAGAAAACACCATGCCATATAAACTGTGATAATATAATAAGAGAAAAAGAGATGCATGCAATAGGGTTCCTGACTATTCTACTGTGAACATGCAGTTGAGATACAATCCTTCGACGCATGAGCCCTGGCTGAAAATAGGATCGGCATAGTTCCCATAGAGGGTACCAGGGGCCTACGTCCATAACGCTCGGGAAGCGTCAGAGGGCGCCATGTGCAAGGGGCTACGTCCATAACGCTCTGGATAACGTCAGAGGGCACCTGGAACCGCGTCTCCGGCGGAGCGCACAGGCAATCATGGAAGTGTAAAGAAGCCCATACGTCAGGTATTGTTCTCCCCACCCAATGCCTAGTATCATCATCTCCATGACTGATATGAACCTCTAATAACTGCCAAGTCTTCTATCATGTAATTCTATTGGCAGTTACTCCTATCCGTCGCACGCTCCATACGTACCGGTGGCCAGCCGACTATGCGGAAACGTGTCCTATATGTGACTCACATCACGTGATACAACAAGTGTCAAGGTCGTATGAGATATGCCAATACCTCAACATCAGTGGGTGGTCAATAAACTAGGTCAATGCAAGAGAATAAATAAAGCAAGAAAGACGACCGATAGAGTCGCTTGCACCCAAGTGTGACTTGGACGCACAGTTAAAATATCACGAAACAATGCAGAAATAACAACTGAAAATAAGAATATAATAATCACAGAGTAGGGTGGCAAGGTATCTTGCCTGGTGGTACAAAGTGGCAAGTCCAAAAGTAGCAAGTGTCCGCACCAAAAACTCACAAATCACAGATGACTCCCAACTCTGAAACAAATATCAAAAACGGTCTCGGTGAAGAAGATATTCCTAGGAAACGCCTGTCCAAAAGTCAAATTCTGGAACAGGGGCAAAATCGTAATTTCGGGTTAAAACGATGTCCGCCGTTGGACCCGCTTTGCACCGAAATGCGTGCCAAAGTCTACGGTCTCTAAAGTCGTCAAAATACATGTCTACGGTTTTAGTTTGAGGAAAGAAACTCAACGGTATGTCCAGTTTTGGATTCCGAGGAGCCCTGTACAAAATCGCCCGTTTGAGTGGGTTGCGGGCCCGCCAAAAGTGGGTCCCGATTCGACCTTCTCAGAATCAAACCAAACTTGGCATGCAGGACCAGAATTTCGATCCGGACCTGTTGGCGCAAGTTTCGTCTCGATTCGACGACTGTACACAAAGTTATGGACAAGTTTGCAAAACGCCGATACGGGGGTATTTCGACGGATACACGTTGATTTCGTCGCACACACGCGACGAAACTGAGTTCCGTCAGTTCCCACATATCCGCAACGTCCATACGCGTCTTTCGATGCGTATAACGCACGACCACGTCGTCCGGTTTGTCGGGACGACGTCGTATCGGACAGAAAGTCAGAAATTTATTATTTTAGAAAATAGTTTTTGACACAAGTTTAACATGGAATTAATACACACACGTAAATCGAGATACAAATCTACCAGTTACGTTACCATCGTGGTTAGGTTGTCTTCAAACGTGTTCAATTAGTTTTTACGAAAGGCTAATGAACAGCGAAAAAAGTGGCCGACAAGTTGGCGTTTCAAAACAGTTTTCAGGATTTAGAAAAGTGGGTTTTTCTCCAACTTCGTCTCGATTTTTCGAGCAATCCTTTGGGTTTCCCAGGATTCTGTCAGAAGGGGTTTGAAGGGGGTCATGTCTACTATGCACAGCATTCGATAGATCGAATTTTCGTTGAATAGATACAAAGAAACTTAAGTCGAAAGATGGGTACCTCGCTGTTTTTCAAAACAGAGTATCCTCTGTTTTCCGTCGATTCCGAGCGATCCCGACGTCGTCGACGGCGAGTAGACGTCCGACTGCGTGCGCGGGGGTGTGCGGAGGATGGTTGGGCGGCTTGGGGTCGAAGAGTTTTTGGATGAGAGAGGGGTTAGGGTTTCAGTTTGCGTGGGTTTATATATATATGCTGTCGACTTCTATTCCTATAAGTATTAGAATTAGGGGGCGGGCTCGGGTTTCGTATGTTGCGGCTACTGCTGCTGGGTTTTACTCCATGGTGGGGTCGGGCTATGCATGGGGTCTCGGGCTAATGAGGGATAGCAGCACAAGTGTGCCGCTCTCCTGTTCCGAGTGGAACACCCATATGGGGGCTCGATTTTGTTCGGACATTAGCAGCAAGAGCTGCTAACAATTCACTTGGGGGGGTCGGGCCCACCCCTACCCGCAGCTGTTGCTGCATGGGGTTCGGCCCCCCCTCCAATAACAATTATTTTTTTTTTACAAAACAATCATTAACTAAAGTTATATAATATATATATTCACAAATAAATTTATAAAAATTCATAATTAAATATCAAAAATATTTGTAATAATTTGTAGGATATTTTTAGTAGTAAAAATATAACAAGCACACAAACATATATATCATACACACCTATAAATTTGTACAATTACCAAATAAATTCAATTAAATAGAGAAAAATAATTTTTCAAGCATTAAAATAATTAGAAAATATTGGGGTTTTACAGCTATAAAAACGACGGATAGCTCCGAGGGGACCGCTCCCCATACCATATCCTGGATTAATTATCTTTTTAGAGTTGATCCTTCTGGCGAAGTTACTCCCCGAGCCCCTCGAACGCATGCAGAAGTAAGGGATCTGATTGCAACTGTCAAGAAGTCGCGATCCAAGAGCGATTTATTCGGGAGTCAAGCTGACTCTCTTAGTTATTTTCACTACGGGACCATACCGATGTCGGAGAAGGCGCTTCTGGCTGGATTTTTAATGATATGGCTACGGAACTGCGTAGTCTCGGGAGGAGCGGGTTCTATCGAGAGGATTGGTCGTCATTTCATCCTCCCTGCCGTTAAACTAGTATTCGGAGTTAGGCTGGCCCTCCTTCCTGCTATGGTGTGCAGCATACACCGTGGTCTGCGAACATTCTCGTCCAAGGTCATAGCTCGCAAGAAGACTTTGGATTTTGAGCGCGTAGAACTGCCCTTCCACTACCTGATGGGGTGGTTGGCGATGCACTACAAGTCTTTGCTGGGACCTGGGGTAGCGGAAGATGCTACAGCCGAAGATGCTTTCCTCTTCAAATGCCATAACCGGTCTTGGGAATACAACACTATGCCAGCTTGTCGGAGGGCGCTGGCAAGAGTGGATGGGTGTGACCTCTTTGTGTCTGTTCCTCCTTTTACTGATGAGGAAGTGAGGAAAGTACACCTTGATGGTACTGGACCTTCTCATTTTCTGTCTCCGGATATGCTTGCTTGGTTGCGCAATATCCGCCCCGCGCATCTGGTTTATCGCAACCGAGATAATGTGTACTTGGAACCTTACCTACCTAGCAGGTTTTTCCGCCAATTTGGTTATAGCCAGTTGTTCCTTGATTGTCCCAACCCTTGTTTGGGTTTTGAAGGCAGCGTTCTTGACGGCGTCCGAGCGTGGAATTATTATGACGCTTATCATACTCGGGTCAGCTTCTCGGTTCTCGATGCTAAGGCGCCGAAGGAAATTTTGTACGTGGATACTTTGTATCACATTATGGCGAACAAGCCTCCTGTTAACTTTGATCCGAGTACCAGTTTCATCGTGGGTACCGGCTTAGAGGAGAAGCCCAAAGGGGCTAAGGCTAGAAAGCAACTGGCGCTCCAGGTCCCCCTCCCTGAATCAGAACCTTTCGAGTCGGCTGAGGATGAGGATGATAATGACAGTGAAGGCTCCCTCTCTGGTGGGGGTGAAGAAGTAGCGGATCAACCGCTTACCACACCCGACGACCCGGCGGAAGATGTGTTGCTTACTACGCAAGAGGGAGTAGTGAGAGAAGAACAACCTTCAGCCGTGTCTGGTCCCTCGCGTAAACGGGTCAGACTCGAGTCTTCTGACAGTGGAGCGACCTTTTCCGTGAAGAGAGCCGCTGTTAGGTCTCGTGGATCACTTATCACTGAGAAGGGTGAAGGTACAGACGCTACTCCGGAGGTAAGACTAAGTTGGAATTATATCTTTGTTGCAGTTTTCTTTCCTCTTGAAGATATGACTTGATCATTTTTTTTGTAGGTGTCTGATGAACCAGGCTCTCCTGAACCATCTACTGCCCCAGTAGTTAATCCGGCCCTTGCTGCTTTGATTAGCGACACGTGTGTCGCGGTTCTCTCTGCGGAGGCTCTCTCGGCGGCGGCCGAGGATTCCCAAGCCACTGAGGCCCCAGCCCGGGGTGACGAAAGTTTACTTGGGCCCGTCTTCGAGATTGCTGAACTTCAGCAAGACGACACCATTCTCGGTGCATCTCCTCCTGAGGATGCAAGGGCGGATGAGTCTATTATTCCCGACTCGGAGGCTGTTGGTGAAGAGGTTGTGATGGCTGTAGGCGAACCCCAGCCTCCACACTCCTCCACTGGTAAGCTGAGCCACATATTGACCACCGAGGGGGCTTATTTGCTCTATCAACATATCCTTCGGGTCAAGTCGATTCATGGTTGCCTTGGCCCTGCAGGTCCTGACCCTTTACCTCCCGCCGCGGATGTTTTCGGGGAAGGCCCGGTCTGCCGTAATCTGGGCGAAATGAGCATTTCCTCTCCTTAGTCATCGCATGTTGAGGGACATCCTACCAGCTCTGGGCAGATGGGGATGGAGTTGGTGCTGGCCCCGGCCTCGTCTTCGGCTGCTTATACGGCTCCGGAGATCGACTTCTCGACTCTGCCGAGCATCCAAATTCTGCGGGCCGCTGAAGAGGAATTGGCCGATGTTCAAGCGTCCTTCCGTGCAGAGTTGGTTTCTCTTGTAGCGGGAGCGGCAGATTTTGTCGCGTCTTCTTTCGCGCTGCCAGCCACACTCCCGTTGACACCGGCTTCCTCGGAGGCTCTGAACGAGGTAACGCAGGATGTGGTTGACAGCTTCTATCGTCACTTAGGGAGGGGTGTAAACGCTGCCGTAGAACGGGGGATCCCTTTTTCTCTGTCTCTGCGGGGCGCTCGGGATCAAATCGACACTCTGAAGGGTCTTCCTGGCGGGGTGGGGTTAGCCGCGTTCCTGGAGCCTAAGCTGACAGAGGCTGACCAGCTTGTGACCCAACTGCTGGCAGTACGACAGGCTGGCTTGCCTGCTACGATCGAACGGGAGCGGGGCTTCCTGGTTGCTGCTCGGGACAGGATCAAGCTTGCTCGAGAAACTGCTGGGCCGGCTGTGCAGGGGGACCTTGACAAGCTCTCCGTCTCCTATGACCGACTGGGTCGTCGGAGTCAGGCTTGTAGGACCCGGGAAGAATCTGCCTCTCGTGGAATAGCTGACACGAAGGAGCGGATTCTCGCACTCCAGAAGGAGTTGGCCTTCTTAGAGTCAGAGCGGGAGGCTGCTCATGCAGAACAGGAGTCGATCGCTCGGGAGGCCGAGAGGGTTTCCCGATCTTCTGGCAACCTGGAGCGGGCCTTTAAGAAGTTTGAGGACAACTGGCAAGCCCATGCTCATCTGGAGGATGCGGCGATGCTGAACCAGGAGACGGAGCGTCGAGCCAAACAGAGGCTTGAGCGGTCGGTTGCCTTGATAAAGGACCGTCTCATGGCGTTATGTGCTCCAGAGCAGTGATCCGTCCTCTGTCTTCTTTTTTTCTTTTCTCTTTTAATTTTTGTAAGGGATGTGATCCCCGCTGATGTAGCCCTTTGATTTTTGAATAAATGAGCATGTTTCAACTCATCTTTTCTTTCTTGTTCTTGCGGTGTTTATGGAACCGGACTTGCTGGAGGATTATTTGGGGACCTGTTACCCTAGGTGTACCTTGGCTTTAGGTACGGATAACAAGTTTGGATGTTCGGAGCAGCCATGGCAAAGTAGTCATGGGTGTTCTTAGTGTTGGAGGAAGGAATGCCGTAGAGCAGCTGGGCTCCCGGGGCATAGTAAGATGGTGGATTTATGCTAAGAAGCTTCGCAGGGGATATTTGTGGACCCATTATCCTTGGCGTACCCTGGTCCAGGATACGGATAATGGGATGAAAGGAAACCAGTCACATTTGCTCAGAGGTTATGATGACATGGCAAACGTGAAGGTTTTAACGTGAAATCTTCCTGCTCAGAGGTAATGAGAACATGGCAGGGGAGACTTCACAGAAGCTATTTGTAGTAAATAGCGGATATTTGTGGTCAACAGAGGACATTTGTGGTCAACAAAGGACATTTGTGGTCATCAGAGGACATTTATGGACCTATCATCCTTGTCGTACTCCGGTTGTGGGTACAGATAATAGGTTGAAAGAGGGCCGGCATACTTGCTCAGAGGTAATATGGACATGGCAAATATGACGATTTCTTCGACGGAGCCTTCCCATTCAGAGGTAATGAGGACATGACAGGAGTGGGCTCAATGAAGAGTGGGTACATAGAACGACTCAGAGGTAGGAGAACGTGGAAGTTCTATGCGAGGGGGCGATTTGTTTTTGGTGGAAGTGAAAACGACTCAGAGGTAATGAGGACATGGTCGTTTCGAAAATTGGTGGATCGACTACCCTTTTTGTGCAGTGGGAGTGCGGGTAGTGGATCATGAGGGAGGATCTCTTCCAGGAAGAAAGTTCAGAGGTACAATCATACGTGACTTACTATCTGAAGGAGTGACTGGGATGTAAGTTCAGAGGCACCAACCGGTACATAACTTGGTAATTTAGAATATTGAGGGAGTGAGAGTTCAGCGGCACCAGCGGGTACATGGCTCGATAATCTGAAATGTTGTGGGTTCAGTGGTACTAAAGGGTACATGACTCAATGATTTAAAATGGGGTGGATGAGAGTTCAGTGGTACTAACGGGGTACATGACTCGGTGATTTGAAATAGGGTGGATGAGAGTTCAGTGGTACTAAAAGGGTACATGACTCGGTGATCTGGAGAATGATGTTTAAATATAGTATTTCTTCAGGAACTTGCCGTTGACGGGCAACATGAGCAAGTCTCCGTTCTGCTTGGCGAGGCGGTAGGCACCGTTGGAGAACACGGCCTCGATGACAAATGGACCTTCCCATTTTGGCTGGAACTTGTCGGCGGTCTTGTGAGTCATGACCATTGGCCTCCGGACTGCCAGCACAAGATCACCAACTTGGAATGTTCTGATTTTAACCTTCTTGTTGAAGGCTCCTGAGATGCGTGCTTGGTATAGCTCGATCCTTTGCTGAGCTAGGAGGCATTTTTTATCTAAGGCCTCCAACTCTTGTAGTCGACGTCGGTAGTTATCATCCGTTGTCAATTGATAGGTGAGGGCAACGCGGAGTGAGGGGATTTGGGTCTCCAATGGGAGGACCGCCTCACTCCCGTACACCAGGAAGAATGGTGTATTCCCGGTGGCTGTTCGAACTATGGTGCGATAAGTCCATAAGCATTCGCCGAGCTTTTCGTTCCAGTCACGTTTGTTGGAGGAGACAAACTTCTTGAGGAGTTTGATGATCGTTTTGTTGAATGCCTCTGCTAACCCGTTTGCTGCCGGGTTGTACGGTGTCGAAGCGACATTCTGAAAGCGGTGCTTATCGCAGAACTTATAGAATGTGTGGCTTACAAACTGCGGACCATTGTCATGGATGATCCTTCGGGGTAAACCAAAGCGGTAGATTACGTGATGCTTAAGGAAGCTGATCACGTTTGGAGTCTTGACTTCTACGAGTGGGACAGCTTCCGTCCATTTGGAGAAGTAATCAGTGATAGCAAGTATGAAGCGATGTCCTCGGGAGGAAGGTGGGGTGATTGGGCCAATGATATCCATTCCCCATGCTTCGAATGGCCAGGATGCCACTGTCGGATGTAGAAACTCCGATGGTTGGTGAATGAAGTCTGCGTGGACTTGGCAAGCTTTGCATTTTCTGGCATAGTCTATCGCATCTGCCACCATCGTGGGCCAGTAGTAGCCCATTCGGCGAAGGCGATCTTGTAGTTTTGGACCGGGCTGATGGGCCCCGCAGACACCGTCATGAGCTTCTCGTACGGCTTCTTTGGCTTCTGCGTTCGACAGGCACCGGAGTAATAATCCGTCATAGGAGCGGCGATACAGCATCTTCGTCTCCGTATCGTAGAAGAACCTGAGAGAACGTCGTCTGATAGAAGTAGCTTTCTTTGGGTTCTCAGGAAGGATGTCGTAGACGACGAAGTCGATGAATGGTTGTCTCCAGTCTGGGGCATCATCGATTGTCTGGGCGGAATAACTTGCCACGAATTGTACATTGTTCTTGGGACAGACCAGTTCGTGGCCTATCATATCCACTGATTGACGATCATAGTTTGGAACTGCTAGAGAAGCGGCAAGACCAGCTAGGGCATCAGCTTCGATGTTTTGGAGTCTGGGGACATGTTCGATGAAGAACCCCTCGAATGACGAGATGATGTCAATTTCTATTTGGTGATAAGGGATCATGTCTTCGTGGCGTACTTCGTACGAGCCCCGGATCTGATTGACGATTAGTTGGGAATCGCCGTATGCTTCAAGGTATTCTACCCCCAGTTCTCTTGCGAGTTGGAGGCCAATGACCAGAGCGTTATACTCGGCCACATTGTTGGAGCAGGGTTCTGTGAGGGAGTAGGCGTGATTGATCACCAGCCCAGTAGGAGAAATCAATACCACTCCGACCCCAACGACAATGTTTCCCTTGGGTCCGGTTCTTGAAGCGCCATCGAAGAACATCCGCCATATGTTATCGTGGGTGGCTGTATTCGAATCGGCGACCTCATCTGGGATCTCTTCATATATTCTGGATGACTCCGATCCTGGGTGGGCTGCCAAGAAGTCTGCCAGGGCTTGACCCTTGACAGCCTTCTGCGGGACGAAGATCATATGATAGGGGGACAACAATATTGCCCATGTAGCGAGGCGTGAACTGAGTGCCCCTGGTTTAGTCATGAGGACTCGGAGAGGGTTGACTCGGGAGATCACATGTATGGTTTGCCCTGTGACGTAGTGCCGCGTCTTTTGAATGGCGAACACCAGGGCGAGGCATTCTTTCTCCACAGCGGTGTATCGGTGTTCCGGACCAATCATCATTCGGCTGAGGTAATATATGGCCTGTTCGTGGCCTGCGTCATTGTTTTGTGCCAGCAGGGCACCAAGGGAGTGTTCTATTACTCGTACGTAGAGCAGGAATGGTTTTCCAGGGATCAGGGCCACCAAAACTAGATGTTTTGATAAGTATTCCTTGATGCTATCGAAAGCACGCTGGCATTCCTCGTCCCATACGAATGAGACTCCTTTCTTCATGAGGTGTGTGAATGGTCGGCAGCGCCCGGAGAGGTTAGAAATGAACCTCCTGATGTAAGCTAGCCTCCCTTGGAGGCCTCTAAGTTCGCGAAGATTTTTTGGGGGAGCCATCTCCATGATCGCCTTTGTTTTCTCGGGGTCTACATGGATACCCTGTGCAGTGATGATGAAGCCCAAGAACTTCCCGCTGGATACGCCCAAGAACGATTTCGTAGGGTTCATCATCAGATTGTGGGCTCGCATCAAGTCGAATACCGTCCTCAGGTCCTGAAGATAGTCTTCTTTACGGCGACTCTTGACGGCGATGTCGTCGACATAGCATTCCACCGTCTTGTGCAAATATTCTCTAAAAATGATACTCATGGCTCGCTGATATGTAACACCTGCATTCTTTAGACCGAATGGCATGACTGTGTAGCAGTACGTGCCAATCGGTGTTCGGAATGATGTGTGCTTTTCGTCATCGGGAGAAATCTTGATTTGATTGTACCCCGAGAATCCATCCATGAATGACATATGTTCAAAGCCGCATGTGTTATCGATCATGATGTCTGTGATGGGGAGGGGGAATTCATCTTTGGGGCACGCCTCGTTCAGGTTGCGGAAGTCGATGCAGATTCGAATCTTCCCATTCTTCTTGAGGACGGGTACTATGTTGGCGACCCAGTCTGGATGTTGCTCTTCACGAATGAAGCCACTGGCTATCAGTTTGTTGACCTCGACTTCGATCGCGTCCATGATGCCCGGGCGGAAGCGTCGCTGTTGCTGCTTGACTGGCTTTACATCCGGCCGTATATTGAGTGTGTGGAGAGCGATGTCAGGATTTAACCCCGGCATGTCTTCATAGCTCCAGGCGAACACATCAATGTACTCTCTGACAAGTTCTAGCAGCGACTCCCGTTCTTCGTCAGTCAGGCTCTTACTGATAAAAGTCGGTTTTGGAGAAGATTTGCTGTCGAGATCCACTTGTACGACCTCATCTTCAGTAGGAGGTTCTCTCAGTTCGAACCGCTTTTCCCATTGTGCGTCCAATTGTTGGGCCCATGGCTCAAGCTCAAGGATTTCGGGGATGTCTTCGTCTTCTTCGTAAGCGTCGGTGAATGCCATGTTGACTGACATGACTTGTCTGAATACATCTCCGATGCTGGTATCCGAGTCGGAAGTTGGTGATCCGGTTGAATGTGACTGCCAGTCGCATTCTTCATCTGAACTTTCAGGGGTCGTAGTAGGCGTTACATACCCTAAACTATATCGAATTTTGTTATAGTAATTCCGTGGTTTGCCCGCCGGGGCGGGCGACTTCAAAGGTAATCGTCGCCTAGTGCCGTAGTTCAGTCCTGGCGTCGTCTCTAGATCATACCCCTGTTTCTGCATGAGATACTTGGATTGAGGGCTATAGAGATACAGAGGCAGTCTTCCAGCATCTGACTCGAGGTCGACTTCTTCCATGGCGAGGGGATGCGGGTTGTTTGTCTGGCCGAAGATGATTGGGTGATCCCCTCCCTCGATTATTCGGTAAGCGTCTTCTACTGGAGTAAGTTGGATAGCGGTGTACACATTTGTCACCTGTGTGTGTAGGTGAGTGCCTATACCGTGTTCCATAGCATACATTGTACATAGCTTATTGAGCTCGGTGTAGTTCAAAGATAACCCTTTATTGATGAAGTAAGGTATCTTTTCTAGCGGGATTACATCATCTACGGTGGGAACATCAGTGTGGGCAGCCACATACTTGGCTAGCTCTGGTTCCTCTTCGGCTACCCCATGTGTGAATGAAGATTGAGAGGGCGTCCTAGTCAGCTTGATCTTTAGAGGTTCAACTGACGGAGCAGAGCGTGGGGTTGTCGGTAGACTAGCAACCCCCAGTCTGGCACTCGATGTGGAGCGAGGGGTGGCTGGTTCGCTAGAAGTGTCAGACCTTGTATCGGGATGATGACCTTTCTTGGGAAGGCGTATTGTCAGTGGCCTATCGGAGGGATTGAGTTTCTCCGTTTGGGGTGGAACGACTCTTGGCAGTCTGATGGTAAGTGGCCCCGTTGTGGGTCTCGGCACCTGACCGGACCTTGGCAGCCGGATTCTCAACTGCTCTTCCTGTGCCGAGAGGCTGATTGCGTCCTTACGCAGAGTGGCCGTGAGGGGTGCGAAATTGCCTGGTTTGCGAGCCTGGAGGTGGATCGTCAGAGGTTCTTCTGATCCTATGGCCGTCTTGGTATGAGCTTGCACATCTTCTTCGACTAGGTGCTTCTTCGATTTTTCATACAGACAGGAGTCTGAGTAATAAGATTCGACCCCCTTGAAGGGATCGATATCAGCAAACTCCGTCCTCACGAAGCCATGCTTATCGACATATTTGAAACATTGGTGCAGCGTGGAAGGCACGATCATGTAATCGTGTATCCAAGGCTGCCCCAAAAGGATGTTATAAGAAATGTCGGCGTCTATGACGTAGCAGGTGACTTCTGATTGGAGATCGCCAATCTGGCATTTCAGACGGATCTTCCTGATTGGGTAGCTCCTGCCCGAATTGAAACCGCTAATGGCGGTGCTTGTAGGCGTCAGGCGATGCATCGGAATGCGAAGATGATGTAGCAGACCCTTTGGAATGATGCTTATGAAAGACCCAGGATCAATATGCATTCGGTCCACCTTTACGTCGCCAATGTATCCAGTGTAGTATAACGGGCGATCGTGCAGGTTAGTTTTGATGAGCATATCCTGCGGAGAGAAGACGATATTGGGCATCGCTTCCGTACATGCACTATCTTGGAGATTTGGAGGTTGGTTATCTCTCGTGAGGTTGACCGGAGCCAAGTACGCGTCGGCGTTTTAGAGTGCATCGCTCAAAGCTGTGCGGACATCCTTTGAGAGCCTTAGGAGTTCATATAAGGACAATTTGGCTGGTGTATTGGCCAATTGTGCCAAGATGTCAAAGTTGTAGGGCCTCTCTAGCCCTTGGGCTGCGTTCTTTCGGAGAGATTTATCGAAACGAGTCTCCTTCGGCCTAGGCTTATCGGTCGTCGAAGGCTGAGCCGGTCCCGGAGTATCAGTAGAAGTGGGCGGATGATCATCAGTCGGGTTCTCAGCCACGGGCTGAGATTGTGCTCCAGATCGAGTAACAACGGCCGTGACTTCTTCTTCATTTGTCGAGACGGTGCGGCAGGATCTGACTTTCTGCTTCTCTTCTTCGTTGTGGGCTGAGTCACCTCGTGGACCAAGTCCGGATGGACCCACATAATTTCTCCTCGCGATGTAGTGAGAGGTACAAAATTGGCAGCTTGATCTCGAGCAGGCGAAAGATTAGCAATTTCCATCGTTGCCAGAGGGATGGGTATAACACCGTCTTGAGTCTCTGTTGGAGGGAAACTACCGAATTGTACGAACACCATATTGGCTGCTACGGTTACCTCCTCGAAATCGATGGCTAGAGCGTTCGAATCGATGAGATTTTGGATGTATCGTTTCAGTTGGTAGCAGTCGTGTGTAGCATGGTGGACATAGCGGTGGTAATGGCAGAACTTTGGGTTCTCCAGGTCAGCCGGCCGAGGCTCCCGTCTTGGTGGAGGGAGCTGAATTCTATCTCCTTGTATGAGCATGTCCAAGATAGGCTTGACGTGGCCGTCTTCAAAGGAGTAAGCAATTTGAGGCCATTGTTTGTCTGCTGGTTGTGACTCGGGCTTCTGGGCCGCGTCGGCCACCATAGCCTGCTTGCCTCTGTTGTTCCGATTGTTGGAGGGGCTACCCCCATTATCGGTGTTGGTGCTGGGACGCTTGCCCTTGTTTTCTCCATCCGAGATATGCAACCCCAGTTGACGAGCCTTCCTTAATCGTTCCTCGGCACTTGTAGCACTGATGATAAAAGCCTTCCAGTCCTTGAACTGACTTTCGCCCATCCAGAGACTAATTGTTGGGAGCAGTCTCTTTTGGCAGATTTCAATCAAAGAAGAATCCGGATTGCCGGATGGTAACTTCATTACGGTTTGACGAAATCGCTCAATGTAATTCCTCGTCAGCTCTTTCTCTCCTTGGACGACGTCCATGAGGGTAGACATTGTGACGTCTTGGCCTACCTCATAGAACCTCTCCAAGAACAAGCGTTTGAAGCCAGTGAAAGAGTGGATGCAATTGTCCGGCAGGTTGCGGTAACAGTCGAAGGCGACTCCTTCCAATGCCCCGATGAATAACCGCGTGAGGATAGCGTCATCATGGGGCAGATGGTCGGTGGTGACCTCGAAGTAAGTGATATACCGACTTGCTGAGGTCTTGCCATTATAGGGGTTGATATTGAACGGCTTATATCTTGGTGGGAATGGAACGTCCCTCCATTCAGCAGGATATGGTTGCCGTATTCTGAAGTCTTGAGAGTTTTCTCGGGTGTGGAACATGGCTCGGAGCTCTTGAACTTCTCTCCTTACTTCTCGGGTCTCATCTGTCGCAGTCGGAGCCGTCACTTCGGGAGGATTATTGCCCGGGTTCGGTGCCGCCGAATTAGAATCTACGTTGATTGGGGGACCCGCACTTGTCTGGCCAGGTATGACTCCCTGCCGAGTAGGAAGCGCCGCTTTAATCTTGTCTATAGACTTGACCAAGGCGTGCAGTATGGCCTCCAAAGTGTCGATGCGTTGGCGATCATTGGAGCCACCTTGATTGTTGTCTGTCATGAATACCGTCCTTACGTGAGGAGTGACGGAAGGGACGGTGGAGGGTGCGCTCTCCGAATCATACCCATACATCGAGAAATCATCGGGATAGGTGAGAATATTCTCTTCGGGTTCGGATTCAGAAGGAACAGTATCCCTAGCTTCGGAGCTTGCTTCATCTTGAAAGTCACGGATGTCCTCGGGGACATCAGCATCTGTTGCACCTGATGGGAGAGTTGTTTCTCCGGGCTCGTCTCCTTGAAACATCGGATTGTCGTGGATGTTCGGAGGAGTGCTACCCCCAGCTCCCTTGACCCTCATCGGTGTGGACGATGAATCTCCCATTGCAGCAGATTTTGTCTTCGAACGGGTGTGTTGGTATACTCCGGTGGAGGGCAACCGTTTAGCCGACAATTTTTTAGCTGTAGTGGTTGATATTTTTGGGCTGGAGATGCTTGTCTTCTTCCCTTTCCCCTCGGCGGGGACTTTCTGCGCAGAATTACAGGAGGCAATAGGAGGTGCTTCGTCCTCCGAGCTCGGATGCTGTAATCTTTGGAAGACGGACGGCCGATCTTCCGTCACTGCCGTGTTGTTGCAGCAGCAGTTGACGATGATCTGTGTGCAGTGACGTCCATGTGAGGACTCTTTGCACGCCGAGGCCCCTTCTCTTTCCTTGCGTTTTTGGAGGATAACCTCACGCAGGTCAGAGGAACCACTTTGTCCGTTTGCCGCTGGGGACTGGACTTGTGCGGTTCGATACAACTTTCCATCAGAGGCCCACGTGATAATCAGCAGGACACCCCGATAGTCAGAGGTTGGGGCAGCTGCCTGGGCTTGATGAGCCCGCGCTGCCCTGGACTTCTTCTTCTTAGCACCTGTGGGTGCATAATAAGAAGAGTCCAAGTTGAATACCACAGAGTCTGGAGAATCATCAGGGTTCGGACCGTACGAGAGACGGTCGAAAACAGATCGAGAGGAGCATGGAGTGGATGTTATGCGGCTGGGATTGGGAACCGTGTAGGCTGTCTGCATGCGGTTGTCTTCTGTCGTCGGCTGAGTCTTTGTGCGGCTAGGAGTCACGACCGTGCAGGCTGGCCGTATGCAGTTGGCATCTGTAGCCGCATAGGTTTTCTGCAAACGATTGACTTTGATAGCCGCATGAGTCTCATCCATGCGGTTGGCAACTGTAGCCGCATAAGTCATGCGGCTGACAGATATGGCCGCATGAGTTTTTTTTATGCGGTTGGCAGATGTAGCCGCATGGGCTTTCTCCCTGTGGCTAATACCCTTCTGCGGCTCGGATCGCGTAGAGTTCCTCTTTGCCCCTGCAAGTCCAGCATCATAGTATTTTCTTCTGCCGGACTTGGGGACAGCAGAGTTGTCTACGGTCTGAAGTGGGGCCGCAGGAGAGTCCTTCTCGCCGTTTTGAGCAACAGAGGGTATCTCATCAAAGACTTGAGGAGGAGCAAATGATTTTAGCCTCCACTATTTGCGAGCCTTCGTGGTGCGGGTGCGCTTCTGGATCGGGCCAGCGCTGCCTTCAGAGAGCATCTCTTCGAACGCCTGTTGGTCGAAGCGGACGACCATCTTCTGTTGTGTGGAGCCAAGTTTGGCTGTATCCAATTGCGTCACCAACTCCTCAGCCGTGGAGAAGTTAGTCCCCAGCAGAGTCGCCATCGTGTTTGCCATTGATTATAAAAGTACAGAACAGTTTTATAGGAGGACTGAACTTAGACTCACAATACAAACTCGCTTGTACAAAGAAAGCCTAGGGACGAAAACCTAGGTACAGCAGTCTAAGTACAATTATTTATTTTAGATTCTGGAGGTGACGATAGAGGCTCGGGAAGGCGACGGCAGCCCTGCCTTACTCCTTGGACGATCGGTATGCAGTCTTGGCTCGGAGAAGATCTGCTTGGCGTGGACGAAGGAATGCTCTTCTTGCTCTCCTCGTGTTGCTCTCCTGGCTTCTCTCTCTCTCTGTGGTTATCGAAAAGAGGGGAACTCTCTCTGTATATCTGTCTCACTTTTTTTTTTATTCTCTAGTTGCCGGGGGTTTTTGCAAGAGAATGATGCTGGCTATTTATAGGAGTGGGGTGTGATCATTAGGTTTTGCTAATGATCATTTGTTTGGAATGTCGGCGCTCCTTCAATCTATCTGAACCCTTGATCCTGATTACAATAAATCTTGGCCATTAATGCGGATAGCACCGTATCTTGTGAGCAATTAATGCTAATTGCTTTAAATCTTCATGATTGATTATGCCAATGTCTGATTGCTCGCCACGTGTCCCATTAGCTTGATAATAAATGATATGCCCTGATCTTAGTAATTATGACGATGATGTCAAATATTCTTGTTGGGATTCGGTTAAATCCTTGATTTATCCGATGCCACGTGTTTTGATTGTGGGTCCTGCCAGAGCCGCATAGGATGGGCAACACTTGAACCGCAGGGAGATACTCTTCGTGAGCCACATAGGACAATGCTTCATCGAGCCGCAGGGAACGAACTCTCAATGAGTCGCATATGCATAGTCTTTACGAGCCGCATGAGCTAGCGTTGTATTGATCCGCAGGGACTGAGCTCTCAGTGGGCCGCATATGGCTGATTTCTGCTAGTCATATAGAGTGACTTCTCAGTGAGCCGCATGGAGTTGTTCTCTATTTAAGCCGCATGAGATGTTGCCACGTGGCAACCTCGGATTTCTGACGGATCGTGTCAGAGATCTTCTTCTTTTCCCGAAGATTCTGTCATTATGGCAGAGCCATTATGACACTTTATGCCAGAGCCGCCACAGTCGTCAAATCGTGTCAGAGCATTAAATGAGGCCACTATTCAAAGGGCCAGCTGTAGGGAAGGATCACAAGGGGACACGTGGCATCGATCAAGCCGTATATTCCTGCTCATCCGCATACACTCTCGAGCCGCATGAAACTGAGAGTCTTCCTTTGAACCGTATAAGACAGCTCCCATATGAGCCGCATAGGCTTCGTATTCGGAGCCGCATGGACCATTATTCTGATATTTTCCATGCTTCTACATCTGATGCTGCGGGTACGTCGGGGTTGAATGCTGAACTGACGTCACTGAGGCCGCCCGCTTCGGAGGTCTAATGGTTATACCCTTAGCTGTCGGGGCTGGTGCTGATGATTGGTGCATCTGACTGTGGGACAGCTTCCTGCCTCCGGTCCTGTCCACGATCCTCTGGGAGGTGTACTCATGCCTCCTAGCTGCCCTCAATACTGCATCGAACGTCTGGTGCTCGAACTGTTCCACTGTCAACAAGATCTCCAAATGTAGCCCCTGCTAGAACCGTTGGGCCCTATCAAAGTAGGTCGCCACCAAGGTGGGGGTAAACCTACTGAGTCTAGAAAACTCAGATGCATAACTGTCGACTGTTCTGTCTCCTTGCTTCAAGTTGGTAAATCTGGTCTGCAGGTCGTACCGAGCTACCGCATCAAAGTACTTCGTCTGGAATCTCTCTCCGAACGTCGCCCAAGTAACTGGTGCCACTAATCCTATGGCTTGAGCTGCCCACCAATTACGAGCCAAGTCCAACAACTGCAGGCATACCACCGCCACCTTCTCATTCTCAGGTGTCCTAGCTGCTTCCAGAATTACCTCGGTATCCTGAAGCCATACATCCGCGGCAATCGTATCTTCGCTGCCGTCAAAGAATAGAGGATTCAAGCGCTTGAAACTGTTCGCCGCCTGGTTCCCTTGCTGACCACCTCTGCTCAAGGCATCTTGAACTGTCTAGTGCGGGGCGTCGCCCCGACGATCTTGGGATGCCAGTAGTTCTCTGATAAGCCCAACCAAGGCTCCATCCTCCTGTCTTGCAGGCTGGGCGGGCTGAACTAGAGGCTCCGAGCCTCGGGGAAGCATGACTCGGGAGGCTACTCCAGAGTGTTGAGCTTGATCTTCCTGACGCTGGGGTGCTTGCTGAGCTTTATCTGGCTGGTTGGCAGGTCTAGGAGCAATGCCACTGAAGAAGACGACATAGGGAATAATAAGGAAGGACCAAGACAGACCAATGATACAAGCATGTGATCAGATCAAAATTCTCAGGGATTTGAAGATATGAGCAGAGATCAAAGGCGAATATTGATTGAGATATCTATTGGTAAACCCTCACATTTCTTGAATGCTAAGACCTGCATGGGCCACCACTTAAACCATGTCACGCCCCAGAACCAGAATACTGGAGAGCGGGGGCGTACATAGCCAGCTACGTATATTAAAATGGAATTCCACCTCGCTATACGATCACGGCTGTCTAGAAATATGAGGGTTTAACTACAAGCCAGCAGTCTCCTATGGTCATGAATAAGCCTATTGTCTCAATCTCAAGCAAGTAATATATTAACAAGATGTTAGATCACCAAATATACAATAAAAGGCGTCCCAAATATTACATATTCAGCTGATCATGAAGCTAGTCGTACAAAATGCAAGGACTAGCAAGAGTTTAGTCATACATGATCAACCCTAGGATTTGTTAATCATGTTTACAGCCCGTAGACAGACAGTAAGTAAATGTGCATCGAGCTAACAGGTGCTCGTCGGCTAAACGCCTCAAAAGAATAAATTTACATATAAGTGGGTAAAATAAAAGGGAAAACCCACTCGTTGCCCGGATTCCGTCTAGTTGTCACCATTGGACTGGAGGTTCGGTAGATCCTCGAGAGCTGCTCCGAAATCTGGCCACACAAAACCAGCTGGGTCAAACCCCAGAAAGAGCAAGTGCCACAAAGGAGGCCACGAAATAAGAACAAAAGCCAGCATATCAGAACATAAGAAAATAAAAAAGTACAGGTAAATGGAATAAAAGTACAGCAGGACAATAAAGACTAGAGACATCGGACCATTCCGGGAGCCAAGCTACAACCCGTAAACCAACAAGGATCGGGGTTGTAACTCTTCGCCTGAATAGCGCTTGTCTCTACCCAGCTATTGTTAAAGACGAGTAAAACAATCATGTTCAGAGGTACCAGGTACTGGGTCTAGACAAGACTTAGACAGGACTAGACACCATTCAGTCACAAGCGGCCAAGCAAAAGCTACGACTTACTACTTTAACTAACTAGGGTTATCACAAGCCTAGTTACTAACAAGATGCAATAAGAATTTCCCAGTCCCAAGCCCTGCAGACCATCCAGTTATCCTTTCGCAGGTTAAGAGTATGGTTGGGTACATCGCCCCGGAGACGATATACCCTTAGGTGACTTAGAGGGTGCAACACATGACAGTGCGCTGGAAATGTGCTCTACTCGTCGGCAAGCTACAAGTCCAATTAAGAGCGCCCAGATAACGAGATTGCCTGTGACTGGAAATTCTCCATGAACTATAGTTTGATCTAGTCATTAGCCTAATCCATATTCAGTATGAATCCCTGACCGTGGAAACCAGGGAGTCACGTCCTAGACATGATGCAAGAAAAGACAAGTGGTTTGCACAAGCAAGCAAGCAGGACACCCACGGTGTCAAGTTGATTATACGAGTCAAGTTAGCCGTCGCAACAGCATCAAGATAAATCATGTCAGGGTACTTGTCAGGAGTGCGCCACGACGGGCCACTATCATGTCAGGTTGGTCATGTCAGGAGTGCACCACTACGGGTCACTGTCGTGTTATGCTAGTTCCTTGTCATACCATGCCATGTACAATAGTCATTCCAAACATATTAAGTAAAATCAAGTTCATGACAGATTGCGCAAGGGTCCCTGGGGTCGGGTTGCGCATGAGTCTAGTGCGCCAGGGGCCAACTGCGCAGGAGTCAAGTGCGCCAGGGGCCAACTGTGCAGGAGTGAGCTGCGCAAAAGTCGGATTGCGCTGAGCTGGTTGGCGCAGAGGTCAGATTGCGCATGAGTGAAGCGCACGGGAGGGATGGCGCAAGAGTCCCTGTGCGCTGGGGTTGAGCGCAGTTCACCATGGGACAAGCTGCGCGGTCGACGATGTGCTAAAGAGCGCAGGCCGAGAGGAGGGTGCGCAGTCCAGCACTGCGCTAAAGAGCGCAGGCTGAGAGGAGGGTGCGCAGTCCAGCACTGCGCTAAAGAGCGCAGGCTGAGAGGAGGGTGCGCATTCCAGCACTGCGCTAAAGAACGCAGGCTGCAGTCTGCTACTCCAGGCCGAGAGAAACTCTTCAAGAACACCAAAGTTCAAATCTTCATATCTTGGTCAAATCAAAACCAGATCTAGATTTTCAAAGGTCTAACTTGAGTAAAATTGAATTCTCTTCCACATGGAAGCATCAAAACCCACAAAAATCCAACCAAAATAGATCAAAACCATGTAAATCCGAAAATAGTTAAAACCTAGATCTAGAATAATGGAGACTCCAAATCACAAAATGTCAAGCACTAATGTTGATCACCATGGCCTAATCTAGCTAATGAACAAATAAAATATGGTTCTTATGTGGTGGCAAGGTGCACTTGCCTATGGTGTGGTGTTGTGTGGAGGAAGAAGAAGAAGAAAATTAATGAAGGGAAGTAATGAGGAGAGAGAGTATTAGGTGGGGATTTTAATGGTGGAGGATAAGTTGAGTGTAGGGTGGAGGTTAGCTAAGGTGCTCCAATGCAAAATAAACCAAACCAACCTTCTCCACAACATAAAACTAAGCCAGGTAAAACCCAATTACGAGGAACCAAAATCCACAAGTCGAGAAAATAAAATACATGCAAAAATCAAATACGAGCATAAATACGAAATACGGGAAATGGGGGTGACAACATATCTCTCCCTTTTGGCATTTAGCAATTTAACCATAAGCAAATAAGAACTGGCAAGCACACCAAAAGATAACAGCATATAAACTGGTAAAAGTTCTGAATGTCTCAAGAGTCACACAGAATAATAAGTCTAATACAACCATAGTGAATAAAAGCAACTATCCAAAAAGCATAAACCATAAAAACATAAAATCATAAACTATGATCCCAGCAGCAGCAAGTAGAATCCATATCCATCATCGAGCTCGTGAAGGCCCAGCAGCATCGGATGGATCAGAGAAGGAACGACGAGGGTCCACTAAGGCCGCATCTGGATCCAAGTAACGAAGGACCCAAGGGTCATCGATACGATATCCTGCACGACCAGGGTCTCGCTCCATAGAAATGGGCATAGAAGGATGGCGAGACATAGAGTACCGAATATCGTGCAGTGAGTTGCTGAGAGCATCATCTGCAGGGTGGTCCGGTAGTCAAGCTGACCCCAGCGATCATCGTCCAGAGAGAAGCAATCACGAAGCATGGTCTAAATGGACTCAAGAGTGGCAGGAGGAGGAGGTGCATCATGTCCAAGAGGAGGTACATCGGCCTCATCCTCGGAATGCTCAAACACAACAGGTGAGCTAACAGCTGCCTGAAGCCGCCTTACCTTAGAGAGAAAGGCAGGGACAGGTAAGAATGGACACTCATCAAGAGGTATGTGAAAAGCACGAAAGACCATAGGAAGATATAGTGCATAGACTAAGGCTCGTGGTCTCTTCCTAGAATTAATCATCCAGTCCATCATGGTACGTGGAAGATTAAAGGGAACATGAAAGTGGAGATGATATAATGCCGAGATTTCAAAATAAGTGACCTCATCGGTGGAACCCGATTTGGGTAGAATGGTGTTGAAAATAATCCGATGAAGTTCATAGAAATAGGGATTGAGATATTTGGCCAAATGTGAGCACCCTGAATTTCGGGTTGATTTTTTTATTTTATTTTATTTTCTGATTGTTTAGTTTCATTAAATAATTTATTCTGTTATTTTTCCTAAGTATGCTTTTCCGTGCCATTGATATTTGGAGTGTCAGGGATGTTCAACTCTGGAAATCTTCTTCACGAGTTTTGGAGTGGACAGGATTACCTTCATGACGGTATATAGTGTCCTACTTAAACTTGTTTCCTTGTGCTCTTTTTGCTTCGCTGAACTTCTAGTCGATTTAGACCATTTGATTATTAATTAATTTTCTCACTCTTTTCCTTGATCATTATTAGCACGTTACCGTGACTTTTAATTTGGGAGCACAAGACCAGTCAGTTTCTTGAAACCAACTCCTCATGCAAGATCTACTCGACACGCTCGTCATCCATGACCTTCGTGCCCCACTCAGACACGCCATCTTGTGCTCCATTTGCTTCGCACAACTTTCCTGACACGTGATCGATTTTATTTTCCTCCACGGTGTCACATTTATCTTCCAACTTGATTTATGGGTCCCCTGTCGACCAAAACCTGTCAGCCCCAACTATGGACATAGCCCACATTGAGCCTACTACCCGCCTGCCACTTGTGTCCCATTTATTGGAATCCTCATGTACTACTTATTTATCCGTGATCATCAACACCTAATTTTAATTCGATTTTTGCATAATGTCCGATTTTGATCCAATCCGGCTCCACCGAGTCCAGTCCAGCTCCATGTTACTCTCCATCATGACACCCTCACTTTCCCCGTCCAAAAATAATATTAAATCTCCTTCTACCTATTTTTAATATTTATTGGCATTTTTCTGTTTATTTAATTCCCATAGGAATGACAATTTTCCTCAAATTAAATCCAAGCCATTTGATTCCCCAAACAAAATCTCACCCATTAAATTCTACATTTCACTTTTTCCCCACACCCCCTATGGGTGGTCGGTCCTAAATTTCATGAGGGAATCTTTTTCTCTCTCTCTCTCTCTTTTCAATTATCATCTCTCTCCCTCTCTCTCTTTTTCCTAATAGTTTTCCTACAATACAACAACTCTCTAATACACAACTCCACAGCAGCTACTACAACCCAACTCCAACACCATGCCCGACCACCTCACCTCCCTCTCCTCCTCGGCCCGACCTCCGGCATGGCCTCGCCACCGGCCACCCTGGCCTAGCTTGGCACCACAGCCTCACCTCTCTCTCCTCCTCTCCATAGCATCACCATCACCACCATCATCATCCAAGTCGACACCACCAATCCGATCACCACCTCCTCAACAGCCCACCACGCCGCCTTCCCCGTGTGTCGCCGTACCGCCCACGCCGTCGCCAGCCGGGCCTGGCCACGCGGAGCCCTGTGCGCAGCCCCGCGCGCAGCCCCGCGAGCCGTACGTGCGCTGGCAGCAGCACGGCGCCATGGCCGCGCGCGCGCGCTGGCCGCCGCCGTCGGCCGCCGTGGTCACCGTCGACCACCCCCTCGGGTACGTCCCATCCTACGCTGTCCCCCCATGACGGCCACCGTCCTCCGGGATGCGCCGTCGAAGCGATTCGTGCGTTTTGCACGACGACCCGTCATGACGAGCTCGGGAACGAGACTTAATATGCTCTCCATCGCAGCAACTTCGTGCGCATTTTTTTGGGAATCCGATCGTTAGATCGGCAATTTCTTCACTCCGTCACAATCTCGGTATATACACCTTCATCCCTGTCAATTTTTGTCCGTTAATTTTATCATTTGATACATCAAAACTGGCCACCAAGTTGACCGTTTAAATTGTATTAAATTTGGACAGTTTCGAGGGGCCAACTTCGTCAGCTTGTATCTCCTCCACCGCAGCTCCTTTTGGTGTGCTACTAGTTTCTGTGCGAAGCTGGTATAACCCTCTTACTATCCCTCCAGTTTTGTTTTATTGTGAGCTTGTTTGATTGGTTGAATTCGACGCCAAAGTTGGCCGTCCGAATTCGTAATTTCCAACTTGTAAAATTTCATTTTTGAACACGGGACTCCAGATTTCACTTCTGACACCACGATTAGACTCGTGGCATCGTTCTGGCATGTTTTCATATAAAATTTGTTAGATTTGGAGAACGTGAGCCCGGGCACGTATTTCGGTGTAAAGCGGGTCCCACATTCTGGATCAATGGGACTTTTTGACGTCTGTCCATCGGAATCCAATTCCGGATATACCGTTGAGTTCGTATCGTCATTCTAGACTCGTTGACATATAATTTGCTAGGTTTTGGTGGACATTGGGTCCGGCACGCATTTCGGTGCAAGTCGGATACCAATATCCGGGTTAACGGGTCATTTTGAGATCGGCTCATCGGAATCCAATTCCGGATATACCGTTGAGTTCGTATCATCATTCTGGACTCGTTGACATGTAGTTTGCTGAGTTTTAAGAACTTTGGCTCCGGCACGTATTTCCGTGCAAACCGGAATTTCAAATTCTGATCAACGGACCAAATTGAGATCGGGTCAACGGAATCCAATTCTGGAGATACCATTGAGTTCGTATCATCATTCTGGTTTCGTGGACATATAATTTGTTATGTTTTGTAGACTTGTTTTCTTGCACATTTTTCGGTGCAAAACAGCTCCGACACAAATACCGTTTTGACCCAAAATTACCTTTTTGCCCTTGTGTCCAAATTGGACCGATGGGTAGGCTATCCTAGCTAATTTGACCATTCTGGACACGTTAGCGATGTTTATTTCATCGTCCGACAATGTTTGTTGATAATTTCTCTAAGTTTAACCTTTTTATAATTAATTAATAATTAATTCTTCTAACGTTCATATTTCGGGATTAGTACAACGAAACTGAGATCAGTCAATTCCAGTGATCTTATATCGCTGAAATTGACAAGACGGACACGTGGATCACTATAATAAGATTATCAACTTTATCGTTGATCATCTCATCTCGATTTGCGTGTCGTAAGTTTCGACGTACAAATAACGAAGTATACTTTATTCTTTAATAATTAGACTAGAATTTACCCTGTTGACCAGAGTTGACCAGTTGACCCAAAGTCAACTATAAGTCAACAATTGACCTAGTTTGACTAGATTATTGATCGGAGTTGACCTAGAGTTGTTTTGACTTAGAAGAACCTAGAATAAAATAGATTGTTGTAGAGATTCATTTATTACTACTTGAACACCTTGTAACCTGTGTTGCTTTAAATAGGACTCTGTGGCTTCAGTTGGACCCCTATACCTATCAACTGTTCAGGTTATCAGGCGAGTACATTCTCTGATTATTTCATATCCTATTAGATTTATTTTTCTGCTTTAGGTTACTATACTTGATGCTGTCACGTTGGTAACACGGATTAGTACTATATGGATCCTTTCTTGAGATGTTATCCCCTCAGGGAGCATCGTATACTACATGTTCTATGCGTTTCACTTACATGGTGTATCACTATGCTTCACGGTTCTTCGATCACTTGTGACATGTACTCTCATGATCACAGAGTCTTCCCAGAATCATCCCAATTATGGGCATTCCCAGAATCACCCCATTGTGGGCATTCCCAGAATCACCCATTTATGGGCTATCCATGTATCACCCCTTGTGGGCCTTTGCATGGAATCATAACATAACCTGTTTGGATCCTTGTGTATTGATTGGGAGTATGGGGGAGTAGAAGTAAACATGTGAATAATATCCAAGTAGTACAGTTCCCAGAATTACTCCATAGTATAGTTCCCAGAATCTCCTATGCCATTCATATGTTTATATTGTACTCTGACTCACTAGCCACTGTTAGCTCTCTACTTATAGTAGATATTTCTATTATAGTTCTCTTTCTCTGTTTACATACTGTATTTCCTTCAGATCCTGTATCTTACTTTACTGCATAATTATATTTTCTAACCTGTTATGATCTGTTGAGATGTACTGTGCTCGCTCCAGTCCTGACTGGACCCGTTGATAAATTTTACAGATAGCCTGGAGGTTGCCTGCTAGCCTAGAGGAGACAGTAGAGGTTGCATAGATAGCTAGGGTTTTGCTTATAGTTATTTTCAGTCATCTTGAGTTGTATTTATGGATTACTGTACTATTTGAGTTTTGAGATGTATTCTGAGGTTGTATCTTAGATACTTAGACTTCTATTTGTTGTATCTCTTTTCAATTTCATGTTTTATCTATCTTCCTTTATGCTCTACCTTAGATGTGATTGAGTTTACATTCTGCTATGCCACCCCCATTCGGGGAGTATAAACTGTTTAGTCTTATACTGTTAGATGCATTGAGACCTAGGACAGCGTTCTACCGTCGACACTGCGACGTAGGCTGGGCGTTGTTAAATTCTCGTGCCCTAACTCTAGGGTGCGGGTCGTAACGCATTTTTAGTGGTGGCCCATGCAGGTTGAGTTTGTGTAGTGGTATTCGAACTAGAGTACCACTACAGCCTGCAGTAGGAATAGAATATATTTTTGAAGGTACTCATTCACAGTTAGGACCCTTGAGAGATTCTCGGGACAACCCTTGAGAATCTTATTTAACTTCGATTTGAAAACTCTTTTTTCCTTGATTTGATTTATCTTACTTCCTGTTGTTGAATTTGATTTTGATGGATTATTTTTGAATTTGAGTTGTATTTATTGATTTTGATGAAGATTGTTGAATTTTGAATCTTGAAGTTAGCTATAGCATCCGAGTTGTAGTTAGATGATTTGAAGGATTTTTGTTCATTTTTGAATCTTGATGTTCGTAGATAAATTTGATTTTGGGAATTTATTGTTGATTTAACTTAATTTTTGTCAAGATAAAATTATATGGGCTAGGTCATTTAAGTTTTGGAATCTAGTCTTCTACAGTCATATTAGCCAGTATGGTGAGGACATATAGTTTGACTTGGATATATTTCTCGGGTGTGGGAATTTAAGGTTTTTACAGCCAAGCTAGCGGCATCGCAAAAATGTTAAATACCATAATTCTAGAGGTATGTGCCTAAGTCGAGGACTCTGTGATTATCGTAGCCTTGCTTACTAGTATGACGAGGATTTAGAGTACCATGATTGTGGATAGACGCATATGATTATCAGATTGTACCTTAAATATTTTTTTTGAACATGTTTTCTCTACTTTTGTTTTAGTCATTTAAAAAAAGGAAAGAAAGAATTATCATTGTTTGTTTAGTTTAGTTTCTTATTATTTAGCTTAGGAATAGCTTTAGCTATTTTTATAAACCTTTGTGTAACTTCTTCTATGAATTTTCTTAATACAATGAATCAATGATTTTGCTAGACTTGTTTTGGATTTGATATTTCAGCTCTGGGTTTCAAAATGATTCTTCTTTAAACAGATAAGCAAAACATATTTTATCGTTATTTCTTTCTTGCTATTATTCTTGTATTAAATAATAATTAAACTGTCTTGGTTACATCAATCACCTACTTTGCAATTTTGGTAGGAATCTAAATGTTAGTCTTGATGTAGAATTTGATTTTATTTGGGCCATGAGGATATAGATATAGTGGACACAAACACTTTGTCTGATACATATACATGCTACGTTTGATTTCCAACCTATCTAAATAAATATTAATATGTCGTTGATGTTAAATCCTCAAACCCCAATATTTCTGGTTCTCTGCTTTTTCCAGTTTAAACTCGTGATTTAAATATAAATTTCATGTTATTAGCTAAGTTTACATCACTGCACATATATGTTACACATAGGGTTTCAATTCAAAATTTTTTTTTTTGGTTGAGTTTTGTTTGAATTTGTCCAATCTGAGACTGTATGCATATTAACCCTTGATACGGGATTCCAAATGTTAGTTCAATTCGCTGTTCCATTTTTTGTGTAATATTTAGAGCTGTGTACATTGTGGTAAGTAGGGATATAAATTTAGGTTTCATATCCTTACATGCTAGGTTGTGATAAACATTGGGTTAGTTGATGTTGAATTTCTCCAAAATTTTGAAAACTGAATACATGTTAACATTTTTTTGATTTCCAATGTTTAGTTCAATTTCAGATTTAACATGTAATATTGAACTGTATGCATAGATAAATGTGTGGATAGTATGTTAGGGTTTTATTTCCATCATGTTAGGTTGTGTTAGGAGCATTAAGTTGGTTGTGATGTTCAAGCCCTAGATTCTGAAATCGCATTATGTTAATATTTCACTGTTTTAAATGTTAGCTTATTTTCAGACTTTGCATGTAAATGCTGAACTAAAACTGGATTTAACCTTTCCCCTCTATGTTATGATCATGTACCTGTATAGATATATATAGAGTTTATGCATACATGTTATAACATAAAAAAAATATATATAGATACATAACTAAGTCCCTACCTTTTATATATACATGGTTAGCCATGCATGTTATGATTAAATGAGTTGTGTATTGTAGATTGCTTAACCAATATGCCATGATTAGTGTAACTTGATAGTTATTGTTTGAAACCCAAATCCTCATATACAATTTCATGTATATTTCACCTACACACATGCCTACTATCTAACCATATAAAAATATCCATAGACACCCATACACACACAAACTACATAACTTGTACATAATGCTAGTTTTCTCTCTCTAACGCTCTCTATATATATATTATGATTGGATTTCCATGCAATTGACTCTTATTCCTTAACTAGTGATTTTGATTTTTCCTTGAATAGTACCCTTTTTTTTAGATAATTGGTAGTTACCCATGTTTTATTTTTGATAAGTATCAGTTTTCACATAGGATGGTAGACTGTCTTACAGTTTTGATGATTTGTTATTTCTGTATCTTTTCTCGTTTAGCACCCTAGATTGCTTGTGTGTTTTGATACCCTATGACCGTTTTGGTATTAGTACGACTAGTATACCTAGATGAGACTTTCACTACCACCGTATGCCATGACCATGTACGTTGTCCTTTTTGATGGTATGATTTGTTTAAGTTCTGGGACTTTGATTGTGGGGGTTTGACCTAGATGGAGTACGAACATTTTAATTTCGAGGACGAAATTTTTATAAGGTGGGTAGGATGTGAGCACCCTGAATTTTAGGTTGATTTTTTTATTTTATTTTATTTTCTGATTGTTTAGTTTCATTAAATAATTTATTCTGTTATTTTTTCTAAGTGTGCTTTTTCGTGCCATTGATATTTGGAGTGTCAGGGATGTTCAACTCTGGAAATCTTCTTCACGAATTTTGGAGTGGACAGGATTACCTTCATGACGGTATATAGTATCACACTCAAACTTGTTCCCTTGTGCTCTTTTTGCTTCGTTGAACTTCTAGTCGATTTAGACCATTTGATTATTAATTAATTTTCCCACTCTTTTTCTTGATCATTATTAGCACGTTACCATGACTTTTAATTTGGGAGCGCAAGACCAGTCAGTTTCTTGAAACCAACTCCTCATGCAAGATCTACTCGAGACGCTCGTCACCCATGACCTTCGTGTCCCACTCAGACACGCCATCTTGTGCTCCATTTGCTTCGTACAACTTTCCTGACACGTGACCCAATTTTATTTTCCCCCATGGTGTCACATTTATCTTCCAACTTGATTTATGGGTCCCCTGTCGACCAAAACCTGTCAGCCCCAACTATGGACATGGCCCACATTGAGCCTACTACCCGTCTGCTACTTGTGTCCCATTTATTGGAATCCCCATGTGCTACTTATTTATCCGTGATCATCAACACCTAATTTTAATTCGTTTTTGCACAATGTCCGGTTTTGATCTAATCCGGCTCCACCGAGTCCAGCCCAGCTCCATGTTACTCTCCATCATGACACCCTCACTTTCCCCGTCCAAAAATAATATTAAATCTCCTTCTACCTATTTTTAATATTTATTGGAATTTTTCCGTTTATTTAATTTCCATAGGAATGACAATTTTCCTCAAATTAAATCTAAGCCATTTGATTCCCCAAACAAAATTTCACCCATTAAATTCTACATTTCACTTTTTCCCCACACCCCCTATGGGTGGCCGACCCTAAATTTCATGAGGGAATCTTTTTCTCTCTCTCTCTTTTCAATTATCATCTCTCTCTCTCTTTTTCCTAATAGTATTCCTACAATACAACAACTCTCCAATACACAACTCCACAGCAGCTACTACAACCCAACTCCAACACCATGCCCGACCACCTTACCACCCTCTCCTCCTCTGCCCGACCTCCGACGTGGCCTCGCCGCCGGCCACCCTGGCCTTGCTCGGCACCACAGCCTCACCTCCCTCTCCTCCTCTCCATAGCATCACCATCACCACCATCATCATCCAAGTCGACACCACCAATCCGATCACCACCTCCTCAACAGCCCACCATGCTGCCTTCCTCGCACGTCGCCGTGCCGCCCATGCCGTTGCCGGCCGGGCCTGGCCACGCGCAGCCCCGCGAACAGCCCCGCGCGCCGCGCGCGCGCTGGCAGCAGCACGGCGGCATGGCCGCGTGAGCGCGCTGGCCCCGCTGGCCGCGGCCGTCGGCCACCGTGGTCGCCGTCGACAACCCCCCCGGGTGCGCCCCACCCTACGCTGTCCCTCTATGACGGCCACCGTCCTCCGGGACGCGCCGTCGAGGCGATTCGTGCATTTTGCACGACGTCCCGTCGTGACGAGCTCGGAAACGAGACTGAATACGCGCTCCATCGCAGCAACTTCGTGCACATTTTCTCGGGAATCCGACCGTTGGATCGGCGATTTCTTTGCTCCATCAAAAACTAGGTATATCCACCCTCATCCCTGTCATTTTTCGTCCGTTAATTTTATCGTTTGATACATCAAAACCGTCCACCAAGTTGACCGTTTAAATTGTATTAAATTTGGACAGTTTTATGGGGCCAACTTCGTCAGCTTGTATCTCCTCCACCGCAGCTCCTTTTGGCGTGCTACCAGTTCCTGGGCGAAGCTGGTATAACCCTCTTACTACCCATCCAGTTTCGTTTCATTGTGAGCTTATTTGATTGGTTGAATTCGACGCCAAAGTTGGCCGTCCGAATTCGTAATTTCCAACTTGTAAAATTCCATTTTTGAACACGAGACTCCAGATTTCACTTCTGACACCACCATTAGACTCGTGGCATCGTTCTGGCATATTTTTATATAAAATTTCTTAGATTTGGAGAACGTGGGCCCGGCACGCATTTCGGTGTAAAGCGGGTCCCATATTCTGGGTCAACGGGACTTTTTGACGTCGGCTCATCGAAATCCAATTCGGGATATACCGTTGAGTTCGTATCGTCATTCTGGACTCGTTAACATATAATTTGCTTGGTTTTGGTGGACATTGGATCCGACACGTATTTCGGTGCAAGTCGGATACCAATATCCGGATCAACGGGTTATTTTAAGATCGGCTCATCGGAATCCAATTCCGAATATACCGTTGAGTTCGTATCATCATTCTGGACTCGTTGACATGTAGTTTGCTGAGTTTTGAGAACTTTGGCTCCGGCACGCATTTATGTGCAAACCGAAATTTCAAGTTCTAGTCAACGGACCAAATTGAGATCGGGTCAACGGAATCCAATTCTGGAGATACCGTTGAGTTCGTATCATCATTCTGGTTTCGTGGACATATAATTTGTTATGTTTTGTAGACTTATTTTCTTGCACATTTTTTGGTGCAAAATGGCTCCGATACGGACATCGTTTTGACCCGAAATTACCTTTTTGCCCTTGTGTCCAAATTGGACCAATGGGTAGGCTATCCTAGCTGACCATTCTGGACACGTTGGCGATGTTTATTTCATCGTCCGACAATATTTGTTGATAATTTCTCTAAGTTTAACCTTTTTATAATTAATTAATAATTAATTTTTCTAACGTTCGTATTCCGGTATTAGTACAACGAAACTGAGATCAGTCAATTCCAGTGATCTCATATCGCTGAAATTGACAAGATGGACACGTGGATCACTATAATAAGATTATCAACTTTACCGTTGATCATCTCATCTCGATTTACGAGTCGTAAGTTTCGATGTACAAATAACGAAGTACACTTTATTCTTTAATAATTAGACTAGAATTTACCATGTTGACCAGAGTTGACCAGTTGACCCAAAGTCAACTATAAGTCAACACTTGACCTAGTTTGACTAGATTATTGACCGGAGTTGACCTAGAGTTGTTTTGACTTAGAAGAACCTAGAATAAAATATATTGTTGTAGAGATTCATTTATTACTACTTGAACACCTTGTAACCTGTGTTGCTTTAAATAGGACTCTGTGGCTTCAGTTGGACCCCTATACCTATCAGCTGTTCAGGTTATCAGGCGAGTACATTCTCTGATCATTTCATATCCTGTTAGAATTATTTTTCTGCTTTAGATTACTATACTTGATGCTGTCACGTTGGTAACACGGATTAGTACTATATGGATCCTTTCTTGAGATGTTATTCCCTCAGAGAGCATCGTATACTACATGTTCTGTGCATTTCACTTATATGGTGTATCACTATGCTTCACGGTCCTTCGATCACTTGTGACATGTACTCTCATGATCATAGAGTCTTCCCATAATCACCCTATTTATGGGCATTCCCAGAATCACCCCATTGTGGGCATTTCTAGAATCACCCATTTATGGGCTATCCATGTATCACCCCTTGTGGGGCTTTGCATGGAATCATAACATAACCTGGTTGGATCCTTGTGTATTGATTGGGGGTACGGGAGAGTAGAAGTAAACATGTGAATAATATCCAAGTAGTGCAGCTCCCAGAATCACTCCATAGTATAGTTCCCAGAATCTCCTATGCCATTCACATGTTTATATTGTACTCTGACTCACTAGCCACTGTTAGCTCTCTACTTATAGTAGATATTTCTATTACAGTTCTCTTTCTCTATTTACATACTATATTTCCTTCAGATCCTGTATCTTACTTTACTGTATGATTATATTTTCTAACCTGCTATGATCTGTTGAGATGTACTGTGCTCGCTCCAGTCCTGACTGGACCCGTTGATAAATTTTACAGATAGCCTGGAGGTTGCCTGCTAGCCTAGAGGAGACAGTAGAGGTTGCATAGATAGCTAGGGTTTTGCTTATAGTTATTTTCAGTCATCTTGAGTTGTATTTATGGATTACTGTATTTGAGTTTTGAGATATATTCTGAGTTTGTATCTTAGACACTTAGACTTCTATCTGTTGTATCTCTTTTCGATTTAATGTTTTATCTATCTTCCTTTATGCTCTACCTTAGATGTGATTGAGTTTACATTCTGCTATGTCACCCCCATTCGGGGAGTATAAACTGCGGCGTAGGCTGGGCGTTGTTACGTTCTCGTGCCCTAACTCTAGGGTGCGGGTCGTGACACCAAAAGCTTACGAGGACGTGTGTTCGGGGTACACAAGTCATCCTTGAAGCTTTCAAGGGAAGACCGATCGGAAAATTGAAATGATCGATCTTCAATAAGCTTTTCCCATGAGTTTGGCTCTTAGAGTTCAAGGTAATCGGCCAAGTCAAAATCATCAAAAGAGATATCAATTCCCGCAATCCGTGAATAAATATGAGTATCATCATGGGTTAGGTTACAATAAAATATTTGAATAGCACTATGATAAATGACCGAATTTGTGGTGGGAAGTTCATCAAGGCAAAGGTCATGAAAAAGTGCATTATATTGAGAAAAATAGTAAAATTGATAGGGTGTCCCACAAACACCGGACGTGTCTAAAAATTACTAAACCAATCATTTGATGCGTCGAGTGATACAAATATTCGGTCGTCAAAAGTGTTTGGGTTAAGTGGACGTGGAGGGTTGAACAACGGATGGATAGGTTGTTGTTGTTCAACGGCCGGTTCAACGCGAGGAGGAGCATTCGACGAGGATGCTCCCTCGGTCCGAAGTCTCTTCCCGCGGTTGAACAAATATGGAGCCATAACACAATAAAGATAAAGAAGAAAATTAAGATATAGAGGAGTATGGAATTATACCTCAAAGTAGTGATGAACAATGAAGGAGAATTGAAAAAGAAGACTTCTCCTTGAGTTTGGGGAAGAGATGAGCTCTAGAAGGAAGAAATTAGGGTTAGGGTTTTGAGAAAAAGAGTTTGGAGAAGTGGAAAAGGTGGCAATGGAGGTGAGAAAGAAGAAGATCCCGAAGATAAGTGAAGGGTTTCAATTGGTCGGAATCAAAATGGGCCATTGCATCCAAGATTTGATCAACGGCAGAGGCTGTTCCCGAATCTGGAACAACCGGACCGAACTCGGCCCGAACTCTGGGTAAGGCAGAGTTCGGCCCGAGTTCTGGTTTCCGTAACCAGAACTGATCAAAGGCTGGAAAGGAAAATAATTAAGTGGGAGAGACCACAAAGAAGTTCAATATGAAAATAAGTGTTCAAAAAGTGAAAGGCAAGTAGCAAACAGATCAATGCTAAATGAAAATGAAATTTGAAATTTTGAATTGTAGCATGTGATACATAAAAATGAACCATATAATAAACAAGGAATTATGTCATATATTCAATATTTTGAAGCTGCCATGGGTTAGCTGCAGGGGCCGGATCCCAGCTAGCGGTAGTCCTGAGGACTAGTGCACCGTGTCGCTTAGGCTTTTACGCCTTGTTGTCAGAAGGACCCTTTCGGCTTGTACCTATAGCAATTTCATCATAAAAGAATCAGGACATATTCGATATTTATGCAGGTTTATTTTAATTAATAACTGCTTCATCCAAAATTCCAAGTTCACGACAAAGAAAATTGAAGCGCTCTTCGGATAATGGTTGTGTAAAGAAGTCTGCTAGCTGATGATCAGTGTCAATAAATTCTAAGTTAATCGTGCTATTTTGCTGGTGATTACGCAAAAAGTGGTGACGTATTTCAATGTATTTTGTACGTGAGTGGCAAATGGGGTTCTTAGTAAGATTTATTGCACTAGTGTTATCACAAAAGATTGAAATATGCATGAAAGATAAGTTATAGTCTTCAAGGGTTTGCTTCATCCCCAGAATTTGTGCATTTTATTACGCCCAGCTGCAATATATTCAGCTTCTGTTGTGGATAGTGCTACAGAATTCTGCTTCTTGCTAAACCAAGAGACTAGAGCCTTTCCTAGTAAATGACACGTGCTGCTCGTACTTTTACGGTCGACCTTGCATCCGACAAAATTGGCATCAGAGTAACCAATGAGGCCAAATGATGTTGATTTGGGATACCATAGGCCCACTGTAACCGTACCCTTAAGGTATCGAAAGATACGCTTAACAGCAGTCAAGTGTGATTCCTTAGGATTAGCTTGATATCTAGCACACAGGCAAACGCTAAACATAATATCAGGGCGACTAGCAGTTAAGTAAAGTAGACTGCCTATCATATCTCGATACTTACGTTGATCCACAGGTTTGTCGCTTTCGTCTGGTTCTAGTTTAGTTGTAGTAGCCATTGGAGTGCTGATTGGTTTGACGTTGTCAAGGTCGAATTTCTTCAGCATGTCCTTTGTATACTTTAACTGACAGATGAAAGTTCCATTTGTCATTTGTTTGACTTACAGTCCAAGAAAGTAGTTGAGCTCCCCCATCATGCTCATCTCAAACTCGGTCTACATACACTTGACAAAATTTTTACTGAGGGTTTCATCAGTAGAACCAAATATAATATCATCTACATAAATCTGTACTAAGAGAATAGTGTCTTTGAAAGATTTTATGAAAAGTGTAGTGTCAATTTTCCCTTTTGAAAAACCTTTTTCAAGTAAGAAATTGCTTAGCCGTTCATACCAAGCTCTAGGGGCTTGTTTGAGTCCATATAGCGCTTTCTTTAGCTTGAATACATGGTCGGGAAATTTGTGATTTTTAAAACCCGGGGTTGTTTTACATAAACTTCCTCCTTAATAAATCCATTCAAGAAAGCACTTTTCACATCCATTTGAAACAATTTGAAATTTTGAAAATTAGCAAAAGCGCAAAGCATCCGAATGGATTCCAATCTCACAACAGGAGCATACGTCTCATCGTAGTCGATACCTTCCTCTTGGTTGTATCCTTGGGCTACTAGACGAGCTTTGTTGCGTGTAACTGAACCATCTTCATTTACTTTGTTTCTAAAAACCCATTTAGTACCAATAATCGAGTGATTTGCCGGTCTAGGAACGAGTTACCATACTTGGCTCCTCTCGAATTGGTTGAGTTCCTCTTGCATAGCAGAAATCCAAAATTCATCATTGAAAGCTTCTAAAATGTTTTTCGCTCACTTTGTGAAATAAAAGCATTGCTAGCAATAGAGTCTCTTAATGATGATCTAGTAGTTACTCCACGTGAGACCTCACCTATTACCAAATTTTCTGGATGTGAAGGCTTGAAAAAGAATTTCTTTGGCAAGCCCTCCAGAGAATTGGTTTTGGTTGAGATATTCATTGGAGTAGAAGTTGATGGCTCAACATCATCATCAAGAGTAGCTGCTGCACTGTTATCTTCATCAAAAGTCACATTGGTATACTCTTCCACAATTAATGAGCGTTTGTTAAAAACTCTATATCCCTTGCTCTTGGCAGCATAGCCAAGAAAAATACCATCGTCAGCTTTGGCATCAAATTTGCCTAAGTTGTCTTTGGTTTTAAGGATAAAACATCTACAACCAAAAACTCTAAAATAAGAAACATTTGGGGTTCTTCCAAACCAAAGCTCATAGGGTGTTTTCTTCGTAATAGGACGAATAAGTACCATATTTAAAATATGGCATGTTGTACTGACAGCTTCAGCCCAAAAGTATTTCGGAAGTGAGAACTTGTTCAACATGACTCTAGCCATATCGCCAAGAGTCCTATTCTTCCGCTCCACAACACCATTTTGTTGAGGAGTTCTTGGACACGAAAACCCATGATCAAAACCATTAGAATTACAAAACTTTTCAAAATCAGAATTTTCGAATTCACCTCCATGATCACTTCGAATTCGAGTAATCATGTAGCCTTTTTCGTTTTGAAATTTCTTTACAAAAATCTTGAAAATCGAAATAGTATCACTTTTATTTGTAAGAAAGAAAACCCAAGTAAATCTAGAAAAGTCATCAACAATAACAAAAGTATAAAGTTTTCCACCAAGACTGGCTACCCTACTAGAGCCAAATAGATCCATATGAAGTAATTGCAAGGGTCTAGTAGTACTTACAGAGTTTATGGAATGAAAAGAGGACTTGGTTGCCTTATTCAATTCACATTCGGCACATACCGTGTCCTTTTTGAATGTAATATCGGGCAAGCCTCTAACTAGCTTCTTAGTCGATAGCCTGGATATAGTATCCATATTGGCATGACCAAGACGTTGGTGCCACAGTAATCTTTCATCCTTATGAGCATATAAGCATCTACCTGCATTGTTAGTATCTTCAGACAGATAGAAAATATAAATATTATTCTCTCTTATTCCTTCAAAAGCAATGTCTCCCGTTGACCTATCATAAATAAAACATTTGTTTTGTCCAAAGTTAATGTCATATCCATGGTCAGCGAGATGACTAATGCTGAGCAGGTTATGCTTTAATTCGGTCACTAGGCAGACATCCTTTATTACGGGAGAGGGAGGATGATCAATAATTCTATTACCTATAATATACCCTTTTAGGTTGTTGCCGAAGGATACATATCCTTCTCTCTTCATCGATAGTGATGCGAAAAGATTTGCGTCTTCCGTCATATGCCTTGAGCATCCACTATCGAGAATCCACTTACTCTTAGTTGAGGAGGGAAGGTCCACCTACATCAAGAGTAGATGTGACCTTTGGTACCCAAGTTCTTGAGGGTCCTGAAAAGTTAGTTTTCGGAAACCATGCATATATCTTTCTATCTACTAATCTTCTAACTCTAAATTATGGTGAAATGTGTCCATATAATCCACAATAAGTACATACAGTATTCCTATTTATGTTAGGAGTATGCTGATGATGTCTATAAGTAGAGTGATTTGGAGTAGCATGATGATTATGTCTATAAGTAGGGTGCTGTGGAGTAGGATAATGATGATGTCTATAAGTAGGGTGCTGTGGAGTAGCATAGTGATGATGTCTATATAGAATAGCACGGTGATGATGTGTATATGCAGAGTGATGTGGAGTAGCATGGTGAGCATTGTGATGATGTCTATATGTAGAGTGATGGTGATTTTGTTTTTGTGCAACATAGTGATGATTGTATCTATGTGTAGCATGATGATTTTGTGACATATGAGAATTATTTCTACGTGCATGTGGTTTGTGTGCTTTATGAAAGTGTGTGTATATATAAGCATGATTACGTGCTGTAGGTGGATGACGTGGTTGTCTAGTATGAGTAGTGTCATGCTTTGTGTGTGTCTCATATGATTGGGTTTGAGGTTGAACAACCTGTTTACCCAATTTAGTCTCTAATTTCTTAGAAACAGCCTGCAGTTCAGCAATCTTAGTATTCAAACCATAAATCTTAGTGATAGAAATCTTGTGTCTATTCTTTTCTTCAGCAAGCTCCGTGTTGAGAGTCGTGATCTCATGTGTTTGTTTTTCAATGCGTGCTTCGGCATCATATAAGCTCAGTTTAAGCTTAGATACCTTATTAGTGACATCCGTGGGTGAAGTGTCTCTAACATTATCAAGCAAGGAAGATAATCTTTGAATCTTGATTTCATAACTTTTGATTTTCTCCTTGGTATGTTTATATTTACTAATGACTGTCTTGTGGTCATTTAGTAAATCATTGAAAGCAACGCCAAGTTCATCAAAGGTGAAATCGTCGAGAGTTTCGTTTGATACCTTGTCGGATGTTGCCATTAGGTAAACATTTGCAGTGTCTTGCGGAGAGTCCTTTTCTTCTTCGGAGTCACTAGCTTCGCTTTCGTGCCAAATGCTTGGGTTGGCATATTTCTTTGATGAAGCCTTCTTGTGTGGTTTCTCATAACGGTTGCTCTTCTTTAAGAATGGACAGTCTTTTCGGACGTGTCCAGTCTTCTTGCAATCGTAGCAAGTTGGCTCTTCTTCACCATCTTCTTGAGGTTCCTTCTTTCTTCGGTTGAAGCGAAGAAATTTCTTAAAGTTGCGGACGAGGAGAGCTTGATCTTCACCTTCCGAGTTGTCGTGGTCCGTCTCTTCAGAATCAGCCCTTCGTCGGTGTGCTTTAAGGGCAATCTCCTTAGCCTTAGGAGCAGGTTCATCGAAATCTTTGAGGTCAAGCTTATGAGTCATTAGCTTTCCCATCAAAGATTTTATGGACATGGTTGTGAGATCATTCCCTTCTATGATGGCCGTCACCTTAGGGTTCTAAATTTTTGGAAGTCCCTTAAGTACCTTGCGAATCTTCTCGTGATTTGTATACTGTTTATCGAGAGAAGATGGAGGGTTGATGATGTCGAGGAATCTTGTAATCATTTGAGTGATCGTCTCATTTGGCTTCATCTTGAAAGCTTCATACTCTTGAGTGAGACGACTTATTTTTGATTCCTTCACTTGAGTGGTTCCTTCATGCGTCACTTCAAGAATTTTCCAAACTTTGTGAGCGATGGTGCATGTTGAGACCCTGTTGAATTCATTCCTGTCTATAGCACAGAACAAAGCATTAATTGCTCTCGCAGCTAGACTTGTCTGTTTTTTTTCCTCGTCAGAATATTTGTCATGTGGTTTCTCAACGAGATCACCATTGACAACTATCCTGGCGGGCTTTTTGTAACCATCAGTGACGATGGCCCACAGGTCGAAGTCTAGCGACTTGAGATAAAAGCCCATCCTTGTTTTCCAATAGGTGTAGTTAGTTCCATCAAATAGGGGAGGCCTATGAGTGGACTGCCCTTCACCGTGATTAGAAATCAAGGATTGTGTGGTTGCCATGGATCAGCTCTAGGATGTTAATCCTTGTTGAGAGAACAGAGATCTGATACCAATTGAAGAACAGATGGCAACTCTAGAGGGGGGTGAATAGAGTTTATAGCAATAATAGCCAATTTAAAATTAAACTCATTCACAAGCTGTAAATAATCAGAGTAAATGCAAAAATAAATAAGGAGCAAGAAAGCATACGCAAACATAGCAGATTTTTAACCTGGTTTCCCTCGTGGAGGACTAGTCCAGGCCTGAGAACTCTAGCTCAGGATTAAATCCACTATTTGTGAAATAGTAGTTACACCCCGTGCCTTTTCTTCAGAAGAGCACGTCAACTTCTTATAAAGATCGCAGAGGCGATGCCTGGAATTTTTTAAGCGACTTCTTGAACTCTTGTACAAACTCCTAACTGAAAAATGCTGAGCACTTGAGGCTTAGGGAGCTTGTGGCTAGTAGATGAAGAAGGGTATGGCTTGTATTAAGCTTTAGAGAGAAGAGAAGAGAAGAATGGATGAATGAAAATGAGAGAATTTATGGCCTATTTATAAGATATAGGGGAGGCAGAATTCGGCCAGAATTCTGGTTGGATTTTCAAAAAATTTGGCCGTTGGACAACTTGCAACCAGCTAACCCTAAATTTTAAGGTGCTAATTTTTAGGGGACAGAGTTCGGCCCGAACTCTGTATGGAGGCAGAGTTCTGCCCGAACTCTGTCTCCAGAGCACATAATAGGTCTTATAGTTCAATGGGCTTATTTGGATGTGTGGAGCTTATGGATTGTTGGGTAGGTTATAGGTTAAGTCTCAAGAGCTCAGCACAACTCAGCTTACATCATTCTAGACTCAATAAATTTATAAAATATAGACTCAAAAATGACTTGTATTGTAAAACTGAGCTGACTTCTGACTTGAGCTGGATGTAGTCGTCGTGTGTCGTATTGAATTATTACAAGTATTATTTAGTCAATGTTATCAATATTTGGTTGACTGTGACTTTGTGTCAACAATTTATACTTATTCATATTGACTTGTTAGTTTCCCTAGCTTAGTACAGCTTACTACGTTGAGTCTTCCAGCGTAGACTGGGCGTGTCCGACTCGTGTCCGATTATTCGGGAGCGGATCATGACACCTATATAATATACATATATCTATATATCCTACTATAGACCCATATCGCTAATCATTTACCTATTACTATACCCTCACGTATGTTTGTCTACACTTACCTATGGTGCTAGGTTACTTCCTTACTCTTATACTATATATATATATATATATATATATATATATATATATATATATATATATATATATATATATATAACCGCTAACTTTTACTCCCAGTTATTCACCAACGACGTCATCTCCAGAGATGAGGATTTCCTAGCAGAGATCCCTCGCCTTATTGACGACAGAGATAATATTCAGTTCGAGCTACCTTCCTCTGAACTTGAAGTCAGGGATGCTGTTTGGGCACTTGACGAACATAGCGCACTCGGACCAGACGGATTCACTGGAGTTTTCTTCCGATCATGCTGGAACACCATCAAGTCGGATATCCACGAGGCGGTTATCACGTTTTTCTAGGGAGCCAGGTACCCCAGATCGATTTCTTGTGCTAATCTAATTCTGATCCCCAAATAGGACAACCCGAAGACCTTCAAAGACTTTCGACCTATCAGCCTATGCACCTTCACTAACAAAATCATCTCCAAGAGTATTACCAACCGCTTGAGCAGGATCCTTCCCAGGATTATCTCTGAAGAGCAGAGTGGCTTCGTCCACAGCAGGAACATCTTAGACAACATTTTGATGGCTCAAAAAATGATAACATGAATGAAATTAACACAGAAGGGCGGGAATATTGCCATCAAACTAGACATGGAGAAGACGTATGACAGATTGGACTGGCAATTTATGATTTGGGTATTCAGGGCTTTCAGATTCTCGAAAACCTGGACCAACATCATATGGAGATCTCAGTAATTCTTCGTTCTCCATAATTATTAATGGCCAAGCTGATGGCTTCTTCAAATCTAGCCGCAGGGTCAGACGGTGTGACCCTTTATCGTCCACCATCTTTATTATTGCCGCTGAAGCCCTGAGCAGAAATCTGAACAAATTGATGGGCTCCCCATATTTTTTGCACTTTCACACCTCTAGCGGCTGTCCGATTATCACGCATCTGACATGTGCGGACGATATCCTCATATTCTCCTCTGGCGATGTCGAATATGTCGAAGTAGTCTACAACACGTTGCAGTGAAATACAAAATACTCTGGCTAGCGTATCAACCCCATCAAGAGTACCATCTACGTTCACCACAACACCAACATGGACCACTCTTCAACCCTTACCAACATTACTTCATTCTCTATTGCGTACCCTCCTTTCCTATCCCTGGGTGCCCATTGGTGTACGGCAGAACCAACGCGGGCATCTTTAAAGGGCTTGTGGGAAAAATCAGGAAGAAAACTCGAGGGATGGCACAATACAACTTTATCTCCCGACAGAAAGATGATTGTGATTTAGCACGTCCTCTCCTCTATCCCTATACACACCCTTGTCGTATGCTCCTCCCCAAGAAGGTTCTCACTACCATTAAAAACCACTTCGTCAACTTTCTCTAGGGTCAG